>JANAVB010015399.1:1022709-1352709 GCA_029216955.1 Iris pallida | reverse complement strand
TTATTCAATCATGTTTGCCAAAAGTTGTAATATATACTTGTATGTTGTAATTATAATATACAATGATTTAAAGTATTGTAAATAAATTTTACAATGTTTAGAAAAGTTGTTGTAATGTTATCTTACAACAGTTTTGAAACGTTGTTGATTATGTTTCCATTTAAAAAAAATATACAATTTATAAATAAAAATATATTGATTACAATTATACTAATACAAATACAAATACATTACATTATTCTAATTTTACTCGGCTCATAAACAATCAGTTCAGACAATAATGAGCAAAAGGAACAAAATAACAATAACTTGAACACAATACACATTACAAAAGCAACATTTTTAGGCTAAATAAATGTTCTCAACATCTATATACTTGTAAAACTCCACAGATGACAAACAATAGGGGATACTTAATTAACTTGCAGTTCAAACATCCGATTTACTCAACACCCTTTCAAATATAATGTCAACCTTCTAACTGTAGTTTGATTTTGATTTTATCAGTGATACAATCAGAGTATGATGATAGGGATCAAGAATATTCCTAAACTAACATTTTTTATACAACCCTTTGCATTCCTCTAAAAATTTTAGCTAAGGTTATCACCACTAGCACCAAGGTCTGCCTTCGACCATGACACCAAGGCTAGATCAAGACTGAGTGGGTTGCAATGGCTGTCCTGGAGAGTGATCAGCATCTTCCATCCCACCTGTTAAAATTTGAAAAAGGAAATCTCATAAAGATATAACAAATGTGTTACTTCGTAATCCTACTCATATCTACTTTTAAAAAATAGATGATAGAAAAAATATTGAATAAGAAAATAACATACTTCTTAATGTAACAAAATTTACCACAATGTCAAAGAAATCATACCACAGTCGTAAGGACTATTTTTCGCCCAACAAATGCGAGCATCAGACATTTCAGGGGGAAGTGTTGCAGCAACAGAGAAATAGCAATATGCTTTTTCTGACGAGAATATGTTAATTGAATAGAGTTTATATTACCTCCTTATTGTTTAGAGTACTTGTCAAGTAGATCAAGGTGGTAGAATATGTAGAAGAAGAAGTTGAATGACCATCTGCAAGACCAGATGTATTATAACTGCCTACCAGCAAGAAATCAGACTCAGTTAATAGAATTTACATGGCTCCACTTTCAAGACAAGGGTTCCCACCAAAATTGGGTTGTAGTTGTAAATTTCACATTCTCCAAGCTTTACAATCTGCATAAAGACAACATACTAATGAGCAACAACATTTGGTTTCTGAAGACATGACAGTTGTTTGAGATGTTAACCTCATCAATGACCTTTGACATGCTTTCTAGAAGGGAGCTAAATCCGTTTGCCATAGCCCATTCATGGAACTACATGAGTTAGTAGTGCAACATTGTTAACTAAAACTAATTGGCTCAGATTGAAGACACGGAACGAAAGAAAAAAAAAATAGTTAAGGTGTCAACCAACATCTTAATTGTCAAAATCGGTGTCCTAGTGGAACGAGGCTCCCAATGCAGGTGCAAGGGTCAAGATTACTCAACTTTACCACCCACCAAAATACTGTGTTAGCTTATAACCAAGTTTTTCTGCTGCTTAATACCATGTCAACATCCATCATATTCAAATTAAACATAAGTTTATTATTCTTTTTTTCAAGTTGTAAGCCATTTGCAAATTAGTATAGATCACCAAATGAAGATGGATATCCTGTCCTGCGAGGCTGATCAAAAGGGTCTGATCTCTCCCTAGCGCCCCACCCCCCCACCCATCTCGTACATTGCAGGCCACCACCTCCATATATTCGCTCAACATTCAATCTTCAAAAGCTTGCTTATTATGTCAAGTACATGTACTAAGGTAACCAATTGCCACTCTAATTCTTCTGAAGTCCAATTTTGTCCAAAAGCTCATCCTTATTAATACTTGGATTAATATCAACCTCGGCAGTTTGTACTTCTTATCAAAAAACAGAACAGCAGCATATGAAAGCACCCCCCCACCCCATAAAAAAAGAAAAAGAAGATGGTCCAAGGACTCAAAAAGGAAGAAGAAAAATTGGTGTTACCAACAGCTTCTGTAGCAAGGAACCATAGTTTACATGCTCTCTTAATCTTGACCTTCTAGCAGATTCTCTGTTAGATTGTTTCCTCTTTTCACGCTTTATTTCCTTGTCTTCCTGGTGGAAACATTCTATTAGAAAAAGGAAAAAAAATTAGAATCTCACTTGGAATATGCATTCAGATGTTACAGATGACTGTGCTTGCTATGTCATCATACCTACACAACTATTAAGAGTAGCAATGTTAAAAAAGATAAAATTTGATAGCTAGATATGTAAAGAAATATCACATCAGAGAAGTGATACCTGACATTGGAGTATCTTTAGAACTTCTTTTCCTTCATGTTTCCTTCCCTAACAATAGGCATGCATGTTTATGTAAAAATGACGTTGTATGAACATTACTTCTATGGATATCTTATAAGTCATTTTCTTCCTCCTTAATTTAGAAGAAAATGTGAAGTATAATTATGGATAAACATAATAAGAAGGAATTATAAAACAACGATTATAATATTATTATTTTAACATCAGCTAGTAGAAAACTCTGGAAGAAGAAGGAAATTTAAAGAATCAATTGGGTATCCAGACTGGGACATGAGATTATATAAACAATGATTTTACTTCCCCTGTTAAGTAGCGACCTTATATGAAGTAGCATATGAATAATTGCATATTCTCAATGCACCAAACTTCCAACAATAAGATATACGAAAAACAGACAAGAAATAAACATAACCATAAATAAGCACATACAGTGCACACAGACACACCTGCAATTTCGTCCCAATCTCTCTTCACGACTGTATTATGTCAGCTCCAGAAAGCTATCTAATACAAATATCTAGAGAATGCTACAATTATTAGCACTTGACATAGTTTGCTTTCAAGGCTGTTTAGGTGAAGAAAAATATGGAGTCATATCTTACAATTGGATTGTCGAGTAATCTTGGATCAGTGATGACAAAGTTCTTTTTAATACGCTCGAGCATTGTAGCAAGATCAATACCCTTCCTAATTTCTTTCTTCCTTACCTGATCATCAAAGCTCTCAGATCTTTCATCATCAGATTCTACTAATGGATCTACCAACTTCCACTTCCTGATTATGCTTAGATGAAGTTGGTTGGCCCATGCCAATAAACCTGTAGTGAGAGAGAGAACAGAAAATGGTACAATAATAAGAACAATTGCCCTAGAATACATGTTCTTCTTTCATTTACTCTATTGTATATTAAAGAAGTGCATGTATATATGAAATATATAATCAGCAAAGATGGAAATTTGACCTACTTTTTTCATATACATGAAATGCATACTTTGAGAACAATAAAGGGCCTTAACTTTGACTCTCTTTGAACATTATAGCAGTATTCATTCAGAAAAGCTACAACTGCAAGCATCCATAGCAAAAAAGTGGGCTACTGAAGCTGTTGCAAATAAGTTTATTAATGCCTACTAGTATCAGCAGCAGCAAGACTTCATTTGACAACACTGAAAGAAGATTATGCTGTTTCCTGGCGTACACACATTCTTAACAATGCAATACTAGAAAGAATGATATTAGAAGCACCACAACAGAAACAAAATCATAAATGAATGGACCTACCCCATGAAGGAAAACCATTCTACTGACAACAATCATATGACCTTCTCCTAACCAAAGAGACCATCTTCAAACTAGATGGATCAAGGCTTAGCTTATGTAGTTTTGTGCTGAAGGAAAACCATACTACACTACAGAATTGTAAGTCCACTGTTCGAAGGAATGCTATAAAAAGATTATGTCAGCCTTCATAGTGAGACAACAACAAGTGCACCAAGGAGAGAGTGATAAATTTTCAGACTTGCATTGTGCATAAACAATTAAACACTTGCACATACAGCTAATTTGTTGGAAGGAACAAGAGGGCTGGACCAAGGTTAGTGCAGATGGAATATGGCATATTCTTTCAATAGAGGTTCTATTTAGATACATTCTGGATATTGTGAACCACCTCATAGAAAGCCCTCATTCAAGACACTGTTGTTTCAAACATTGGTAAATTATATCATAGTACAAGAATTGAGTGGAGAACCTGTCTAATTGACCAGTTACCGATCATAATTGCTACAACCGGTTACCTCTAAATGAAGTGAGTTATATTTCCATTAATTTTCTTTGTCAAAGAATTATGTGTGGTACAACTTTAGGAACATATCATTAAATAGAGGAGAGATGTTCTATGCATCTCAGGCGGCCGATAAAAAGTTGGTGGAGTCGATGGCCAAATGAGTGGTGGAACGCTTGAAAGAGCCCCGTACTTGGATATTGCATGTATCTGGATGGAGCGGGATAGGAAGAGAGGTTGCTGTAGCCGTATTTCAGAAGAAAGAACATGAATTCTTCTGTTGCTGTGTACGAGTGGCCTTCAAAACAAACAAACCAGCCCCACCAGAGTACGAGATACTAAGGAAGACAGAACAAGTGTTTGTGTTTGAGGGCAATAATTAATAACTAAATTTAAGTATTTTTTCTTTTATTTAAACTAAACAGTGAACGACAACACTTTTTTTTGATGTATTATTTATGTCAAAGTTTCACATTATCTTATATTATCTAGTAGTGCTCATTAAATGATTCGTTTGATCAATTTGTTGTTATTTTGGATCTCACCTTGATCATGAAGCATACATATCATACTTCCTTGAAAAGGTATGCACAAACTTTTTACCTTGCTCAGTTTTTCCCCTCAACCTTTTTATAATATAGCCTTATATGTTCAAAACTACTAGCATATTAATTTTAAAGAGTGGATTTTCATGATCCATACGACAAAGGCAATTTATCACATGCTTCTATTGGATTATGTTAAAGTGAGTAATATTTCAGTTGAAGATCCATACGACAAAGGCGATTCCTCCATTTTCGAATACTCTGATTTTGTTCAAATTTTTTCGTGGACTATCCTATTTTGTCGATAATTCTTGTGTTTTGAATCGAAATTTGGGCCTTTTCCTCAAGTTAGGATGGAAGTTCTTCCTGGCATATTATTTATTGATGAGGTATTGCTCATTCCAAAATTTTGACTGCTTGGATTTGTGTATTACCAATCATCAATGGTTAATTACTTGCTTTGGAGAGCTCAAAATTTTGACAAGGAATGCTTTTCCTACCTAAATCATGCTTTGGAGAGCTCAATATTCTGAGTAGTAATATTGTCAGTTCAGTCACTTAAACCAAAAAATATAGGTTAATCTTGAAGAGACCTAATGTTAGGCATTATAAACATGAAACTTAACTTGTATTTTGTCTTTGCTTTCAGTTTTAGCCTTTTCCCCTCTAATAGGTTCTTTTCATTGCTTCAGTAACTGAGTTGTGCAGAAAATTTTATTATCTGAACTGCTAGAATTTCTCTTTTCAAGAACTACGTAATGTAGTGTACTTTATCCCTATATTATGTTGGGTGGTTATAAGTACACAATTGTAAGTTGCAACAAAGATACTGCATATCAAAAGTCAATTCACATTACCAGTACTTCTGAATTGAAGCCTTACTGCTTTATTTCTTAGCAATACCTAGTGCTCTATAGTACCATCATTTTATAAGTCAGAAGAATATTTGAAGTTGGGATGTTATAATGAAAAACCCGTTAATTATTTTGCATATTCAGTTAATTCCTACTTTATCCCTTGTATTTTTGGAGTTGGAGTTTTTTAGTAAATCCCGAATGTATGAGTTTGGGATATTATAATGAAAAATCCGTTAATTACTTGCATATTAAATTGGTAAATACCTACTCTATCCCTTGTATTTTTGGAGTTGGAGCTTTTTAGTCATCCCGAATCGGCACCTTTCTGCAACATTACTTTCATGACCCCTTCTTATTCTTCTTCCTAGGTTAGGTGTAGAGAAATTAAATTGTTCAATTACCCCCTTCTCTATCCCTCCTATTTCCCTCTTTTGATGTCTATTTGCTGGAGAAAATTTCTACTTTCGGCAACAGAAGAGGAATACATATCATGAGTCACTTCAGTTTGGATGGGTTCAACCTGTTATAGTTTACGTCATGGTCGGTATCTGATTATACTGACCAATATGTACCAGTTTGTGTCATGCTAGGGTTAATCTGATGACCAAATCTCTACCAGTTTGTGTCATGGTTGTGCTAGTCTGATTATACTAACCACGTCTTCCAATACACAGTAAGATAGTACACTTGTAATGCTTCATACACAACCCATATTTTGTGTATGTCAGTTCCAAGATGACTCAAATTTTTCGGTTTTTTATTGTTGGAAAATTGCTTACTAACCGTTTGTAATGGCCACTTGTGCGGATGCGCCTGCAGAACAAAATCTATTTGGTGGTTCTAAGTTCTAACAATATAGGAATAAATTATATTAGATATTGTGCATAGAAGCATGCTAATTATGAATATGGCTATGCTATTTGAGTTCGTATGCAGAGTTGAATATAAATATAGATATATACAATTATCCATTTTTTCCAACATGAACAAAGGAATGTAAATATCCTAATATAGATGCAACATTTGCAAGTATTTTTTTTATACATATCTTAGAGATGCTTGCTAACTTGCTAGTGTATAGAAACTTTGCAAATTGTTAAAGTCAAGTATTAGTACCCTACATGGAACGAGAGAGCCTAGGCCCTAGGCAAGACAGATTTGTGCCCAAAAGGGCCTGGGTTGGGCATAGGCACTCCGGGTGGCCAGTTAACAATGTCATTTTCATGGTGTGAGCATATCTATTCAATATTGTTTCTTCCTACTGAACAATTAGAGAGATGAAACAATGTGTTCAATATTCTAGAGAAGAGCAGTATTATACCCTTCCAGGAAATGCTTGGCATAGACTCATAGAGCCTTAATAGTAGAATTCTGCAACCAGGAACCTTTTGGTGAAGCATTAGCATATGCTGCTTGATCCCCACTACTTATAATTCAGAATGAACCCCGCCACAGTTCACCATGATTCGGCCATTGGACATTAGCTTCTTCTCAATCTCCAGCCATGTTGCATCCTGTTGTGAACCATACCCATATGACAACACCATTAAAAGCCAACTAGTATTTACATTATAAAACTGTAAATCTATATCATGGAAGATATATAACCAGTAAAAGAAACAAATGAAGACTGATGTAAATGAAACATAAAAAAACTAATTAAACTAAGATTAAAGTAAGTTTAAGAACAATGAGAAAGAACTAAGAAGAATTGAGCAAACATGTTGATCCTGAAATCAGATGCCTAGTAATTTAATATAAATCATTAGAGGTATAAGGAAATAAAATTAAGCTCTTCTACAAAACCAAGCTGATTACACATGGAAAGCAAATAATTACCCTGTGGCTGTTGGCAGTAAAATGATCTTGAATAAGGAAGCAATTTTGCTCCAATAGTGACATGTAACTCTACTCTGTCATCCTACACCTTGCAAAACAACCACCCCCCCAAACATCAATCCACAAGAATTAAATTCCAGATATTCCACGCTCGAAATCTGAATTTTTTTTTGTTTTCCATGAAACCTGATGTTGATAAGAATAATGTACCAAAATAGAAACAAAAAAAGTTATTTGTTTTTTTCTTTATATATCTCATTGAAAGAATAAGTTCTTGTGGTCAAATAATTTTGTCAGGATTTTAACCAATCTTTGAAATGTCTACTGGTGGTCACAATTTTTACTTCCTCGGTAATCATAGCTTCCAGGCCTTCGGTTACTAACAAGAACGTCAAGTGTCAGAAAAGAGATGAGTCTTTGCTGCTCAAATTGTTTTCACAGCTCTCGGATATTATTAATTTAGCATGATAGCTAGTTTCTTAAAGTTGTATTAACAATGTTTATGTAAGACATTTTGATTTTATTAGTCTGTGTAGCTTTAACATGAACTATTTTGTATGTACTTGTGCTATGGAAGTTCGTTTGCTTTTATTTATATTTTAATGAGTTACATTCATAAAATCTTAAGATTACAAGATATTGTCAATTGCCATTTTGTTACAAACTCAAACACCTTTTAGCCATTCCACTAATTGGTGCAAAAAAATAATCCGAAACTCTTTGTCAGGAATGCGTTGCTACTGGAACACTTTTTAGCCATTATAGTGACATGGCAAAAAAAAAAAAAACTAAAATGCTTTGTTAGGAACACATTTATGCTATTCCAAAACTGGAACACTTTTTAGTCGGTCCAGTTAGTGAAACAAAAACCTATCTGAATCACTTTATTAGGCACTCTTTATTGGTGTTCCAAATTCGGAACGCATTTAAACCGTTCCAATATATGTTTTTTGGAATGCTTTAATTCCGTTCCAAGAAATTTGGCAGCCCAAAAATAGGCACGAAATATAGGTGTTCCGGAAATTATTTCAAACGGTATACCTCCGTTCCAAAATGGCTATTTTGGTGTAGTGTGTATCTTTTCAATTCTACTGCAAACAAATATAAAACTACAGTTACAGACTAATCTATACATTTGAAGTGCTACCAAACAGTATTGATCATCGCATCACGTAAGTCAAGCTAATAATTGAGAAGTAATCCTTTGTATACTTGAACAAGTCTCTCTATTCGTTCGCAAACTCTAAGACAAAACGAAACACTACTATGATGTTAGAACTAAAAACAAACAAAACAATTCCTAATGCTGATAAGAACATATATCTGTTGCCAGATCATCAAAGACAGATATCCTTTGTGTACTTTGATATGCTCATATTCATATTTTGTGTTTAAGATAAGAAGATGTTGGTATTGGCCGATTGCAACTAACAGCAAAGAAATCATTAACCCCTAAAAACAATAATTCTATAATAGATTTAAAATGCAAAAAAAATCATGATCGAGCAGAAGCAAAACTCGCCGAAAAAATTAAAAAAAACTGAAAAATACAAGAAAAAGGGTTAGGGTTTTCAAATATACCGGTATCGTCGGGTGGGATCTCCTCCCTGGAGAGAAGGACTTGATAAGCAGCTGTAACACAAAAACAAATATTAGAGGAGAAAATAATCGGAAGAGAGGAGGGAATTAAAAATAGAAAAAAAGAAGAAGAAGAAGAAGAAGAAGGATCGGTCAGCTGACCTAGATAACCGAGAAGGAGGAGAGCAGCCCTTTGACGCCGAGAACGAGAGGAAGAGAGCTGCAGAAGACCGAGAAGGAGGAGAGGAGAAACTTTAGAGGGGGGAGGAAATATTTTAGAGGGGGGAGTTCATTCCTTAGTTGGAGTAGGAGAAGCTTAAGAAGGGGGGAATATTTTAGAAGGGGGAGAGAGGGAAATATTTGGAGAGAAAAAAGTGAGTTAAACTTTGATACAGCCGGCTGTATCAAAGTTTTGATACAGCCGGTGTATGACAGGTGGGCCCCTCCTATATATATTTGGTTACACGGTTTACGAAAAATAGGTGGGGCCCACCTGTCATACAGCCGGCTGTATCAAAACTTTGATACAGCCGGCTGTATCAAAGTTTTCTCCGAAAAAAGTGGCGCACACAAGGGAAAAAAATTGTACCTACTTTCTATTTCTGACCAAGTCCAACAAATATTTATAGTTATTAAATTATTATTATTTTATTAAATTTATTTAGTATAAAAATATTTTATTATTAGTTACGAAAAAAAGGAGCCCCAAATATCTATCACAAAACAACTAAAATATTTAGTGAATTTTTTATCTAATGATAAAAAATTATAAATAATTTCTCGTAAATTTGGAATAACTATAAACCCTAAATAAAATAAATAAATGAAGGCATGAGTAACCTATAATCGAGTCATAGCGAAGAAAAAGAAGAAAACGTGAGAGAGAGAATACAGACTAGTATTTCTAGATTTAGATTCGAATTCGAATTGATACATAAATGATCGTTCTCTATATTAAATACGACTTAGAACGGTTCAAAAATGAGTTGTCCAAATTGTATGTATATTTTACTTATTAATATATAAATTTTAAAAATAACTATTTTTTTTAAAATAACATGAAAATATAAAAATATATTCAACATTAAAATTATATTTAAACTAACTACATGATATTATCTAATTAAACACATACCAACGATTCAAACAATATAGTTATAATAAATCATAACTAAAATATATTTAAATTATATTTAGAATAGTATAATAAAATTTAAATATGTATATATTTTTTAAATAATGTCATAGATTGTTTTTATACGTACAACGCACGTAAACTTGACCAGTTTTATAGTAAATAGTCCTTTTTATACTATAGGTAAGTTATTGTTTTGCTAGACAAAAAGAGAGGATATCTGACAAAATAACATAATGTACAATTGTACATGTATGTGTAGTCATATGTTTTGGTTGCTTCAACACCAACTATCATCAATAGATTTTAATTGTATCAGAGGGGAAGTTGTTGTCGAATAATTCTTATGTTAGTAATAAAAAAATTTGTAACTTGTTCTATTGTTCAATTAAATCCAAGAGGACAGAGAGAGAGAGAGAGAGAGGAGAGAGAGAGAGAGAGGATATTGACAATGACGGAAGATAAAAAGGGGATTGGCAACGAAAGAAGAGTATAAGAAGATTTGGAGCATCATAATGTTAGATCAGCAACAGAAGGGACATGATTTAATTTTGACAGCGATTGCACCAATTTTTTTCTTCATTCTGACTAACTGATTTATCTTTTAGTAATATAGTATATGACATTTAGGGGGCGTTTGGTACGCGGTATTTATTTTTATTCCTGAAAAAATTTAGGGTGGCCGTTTATTACCATGTTTCTTTGGGCTATAAAAAATTTATTTTTGGAAATTAGAAATACCCGGGTAAATAGATTACCTATAAAACATGGAAATCCTATCCCTTAAGAATTAGAAATACCTGGGTAAATAATTTTCGTCTCTTTTTGTCGTTTTTTACTGATTTTTGTCGTTTTTTAGTATTTTCGACATTTTTTGTCGTTTTTTGTTATTTTTGTCATTTTTATGTTTTTTGTCTTTTAATCCTTTTTTAGTAGTTTTTTTTGTCGTTTTTAGTTATTTTTTTCTTTTTTGTCATTTTTTTTGTCTGCCATTTGTCATTTTTGGTAGTCTTTTTTTATTTTTGTCGTTTTTTTGTCATTTTTGGTCCTTTTTTATCGTTTTTTGTTGTTTTCTTTTATTTTTTGCTTTTTGTCGCTTTTGTCGTTTTTTAATTTTCTTTTTCCCCTTTTTTTATCGTTTTTTAGTTTTTTTTTCTTTTTTTCCATTTTGTCGTTTTGGTATTTTTCGTCCTTTTTTTGTTTTTGTTTTGTCTTTTTGTATTTTGGTCATTTTTTTCGTTTTTGATTTTTTTTTGTTTTTTGTCATTTTTACTTTTGTAGGAAATAATAATGCCTTATTCTCATTGCTAGGGTTTGTTACAATATATATAGTGTCTACATTTGGGCTTATGGGCCATATTTACATTACAAATATAATCTAACACCCCCCCTCAAGTTGGAGCATGCAAGTCACAAATACCCAACTTGGGAAGGAAAGAATCAAACACATGCTTTCCAAGGGGCTTAGTGAAGATGTCAGCCAGTTGAGAAGAAGTAGGAACATGCGAGGCTATTATGGTGCCATCTCGAATAGCATCACGAACAAAATGCAAATCCACCTCAATATGCTTACTGCGCTCATGAAATACCGGGTTCTGAGCCAGGTGCAGGGCAGACTGACTGTCATAATACACCGACATAGCAGACTCCTGGTGAACGCCCAAACACACCAATAATTCCTTCAACCATTTTAACTCACAAACAAGCGCAGCAAGCGATCGGTATTCAGCTTCAGCGGAAGATCGGAAAACAGTTGATTGCTTCTTGGTCTTCCAAGAAATAGGAGACCCCCCCAGAAACACCAACCAGCCTGTAACAAAGCGGCGAGTCAAGAGACAACTGGCCCAGTCGGAATCACACCAACCAGAAAGACGGAGATCACAATCAGCTTTCAAAAGAATACCCTGTCCCAGTGCATGTTTGAGATATCTGACAACTCTCAAAGCAGCATGCCAATGATCTTGTCGAGGCTCCTGTAAGAATTGAGACAAGATATGCACAGCATAGGCTAAGTCAGGGCGAGTAAACGATAGATAAATCAACCTCCCAACCAGCCTCTGATAAGTCTCTGTATCCGCCATCTTTGGACTAGTCGATTCTGCCAGCTTGTGATTGGGCTCCATGGGAAAGCCAGCAGGTCGAGACCCCATCAAGCCGCATTCTGAAATGATGTCCAAAGCATAATTTCTTTGACACAAGGAAATTCCTTCTGCACTCCGAGCTACCTCTATACCAAGAAAGTACTTCGACACACCAAGGTCCTTCATGTGAAAGCAAGAACTAAGATACTTTTGAAAGCATCTAAAGCACCTGTGTCATTACCAGACACAATCATGTCATCCACATAGATCAAAACATGCAACTCTACCTTTCCTTTAAAAAGAGAGAAAAGGGAATAATCGGAATGAGATTGAATAAATCCATAGGATATCAGAGAAGCAGCAAGCTTAGCAAACTAACAACGTGGTGCCTGTTTCAATCCATATAGAGACTTACGCAGGCGATACACTTTGTTGGGTTTACTATGCGAAAAAACCTGGCGGCAACTTCATATACACTTCTTCTGTCAGATCTCCATGAAGAAAAGTATTGTGCACATCCATCTGGTGCAAAGTCCAGCCTCTCACAGCTGCAACAGCCAAGAACGCCCGAACTGTAGGCATCTTAGCTACCGGGGCGAATGTCTCTAAATAGTCGATCCCCTCAACCTGATGATTACCGAACACAACCAGCCTTGCCTTTAAGCGCTCAACACTGCCGTCGGATTTGTATTTTATTTTGTACACCCATCTACTTCCCAATGCTTTCTTCCCAGGAGGCAAATCGACAAGACTCTATGTTCCATTATCTTTCAGAGCATGTATTTCAGTCTGCATAGTCGCGCGCCAGCCTGAATCTCGCGAGGCCTGACGATATGAAGTAGGCTCAACACCTGCAGTGATAGCTGCAAGAAAATCTCTGTGTCCAGCAGTAAATATGCCATAACTTAGAAATTATGTTAGAGGATACGAAGTCTGAGGAAGTGACGGGAACAGATGAACTGTGGTGAATGGGGAAATTTTACTTCGAACAGCATTCGTCACAAAATCCTGTAATCGCACTGGCTGTGATTTCTTTCTCATTCCTCTTCCCAATACTACCTCGATGGGCACCTCTGGCAACACTGTATCCCCTGTATCATCAGTAGTATCCGCATCACCCCCAGCGGACTCTCCTGTCAATACTTCTGCATCTACCTGTGCATCCTCGCCACTCGGTGCTGAGCCACCATCAACCACTTCGGCCTCAGCAACCGTAGCCGGCACCATCCCAAAAGCCTCTATATCGTCTTTCGGCACCTCAATAGATGTTTGTCGTGTTGCAGAAGACATCTCGCTAGCAGAGCCACACCCAGGAAATTCTTTTTCATAAAAAGTAACATCACGGGACACAAAATATTTACCAGTCTCCAAATCAAACAGTTTCCATCCCTTTTTATCAAGTGGATACCCAACAAAGATACATTTTCTGCTCCTGCTAGCAAATTTATCATGTCGGAATTTTAAATCATACGCATAGCACAGACAACCAAAAATACGTAGATGATCATACGAAGGAGCCGAACCATATAAAACTTCATAATGAGGCTTAAAATTCAAGATACTATAAGGGGTTCTATTTATCAAATAACATGCACCCAGAACACATTCCTCCCAAAAATTAACGGAAAGAGAACCCTGAAATCTCAATGCCCTGGCTACATTTAAAATATGTCGATGTTTTCTTTCCACCCTTCCATTCTGTTGAGGTGTCCTAACACAGGATGTTTGGAACAATATACCTTGAGATAAAAAAATAATCTCGTAAACAATTAAATTCAGTGCTATTGTCACTCCGTACACGACGTATATCAGCCCCAAACTGACTCTTCACCATAGCAATGAATTTAAGAAACATAGAATAAACAACACACTTATTCGTCAATAAAATAACCCAAACAGCTCTATAAAAATCATCCACCAAAGTCAAAAAATATCGTGCCCCATTAGATGACGGAACACGATATGGTCCCCACAGATCACAGTGTATAAGTTCAAAGCATCTCAAAGCACGACTACTACTATCAGGAAATGCATCATGAGTCTGTTTAGCTTGATGACAAATATCACAAGCCTTATGAGAAAATACACTACTACCAGAGAGAAAAGGTAAAGTCTGTATTACTTTATCTGAAGGATGCCCCAGTCTACTATGCCAAACCTCAGAATCACTTTTTTTTTGCATGCCAGGATCACCGAAGCCAAAGAAGCTGGAACCTCTCCCAAGAAGTAAAGTCCACCCCTTTGTTCACCTGCTCTAATCAACATCCTCGTACTTCGGTCCTGAATAAAACACAAATCAGGAGTAAATAACATATCATAATTTCTGGCACCAATCAATTGTGAGAAAGAGATCAAATTGCAAGTCAATGTCGGAACATAAAAAATATCCATCAACACCAACGAAGCAGTCAAAAATACTTTGCCTCTCATAACAGCCTCAATAGTGCTCCCATCAGGCAAAATCACAGGACAGACAGGGCCCTCAAAGCAATCAACTAAACAGTCACGAGAGCCTGTCGCATGAAGAGTAGCCCAAGTAACGAATATCCAAGTGACAGAAGAATTCTTACCCATCAGACGATCAGAGTTTGAAGAACCAGGGTTGGAAAAATTGTCGTTACCCATCAAGCTCATCAGTTTCCGCCATTGTTCACCTGAGAGTGGTGAATGTAACGCCCCAGTCCCAAAATACGTAGGACTAGAAACGTAGACATGCCAGCTGTATACATACGAAGTACACTCCAATATATGGAAACTTCGTATGAATACATAAGCTGTAAAATGTTGTAGAACCATAACTAATCTCATCCACAAAATGAAAGAATAAAAAATATCATATAATCAACTATGAATTGTTATTGGTATATGTAGTTGGGCGAAGACAAATCCACTACCAACTATGAAAAGGAATACATAACAAAAGAAAGAGTTTGACGAGCGGAGCGAAGACGATCGAAGTGCAATCATCCTCGAAGAAATAGAGATGATCACGGCCACGGCTAGAACACCTGCGAAGGACAAGATCACACACCTGACGAGATAACCAGGTCCTAAGAGGGACGTAACAAGACACATAATATCATGCCAATAACTGAATAATAAAAGCTCATCAGAAATATATATATATGACTAAACAAATAAAGGTCCTTAACCATTCTATGTGAAAATACATTTTGAAGACAACGTTCCACACAAGGGCTCCCGAGACTAGAAATACGACGCCTTAGCATTTCAACCAAGGCACTAGTGGCATATAGACAAAAGTAAATACACAGCCCATTAGCACTCGGGTGAGAGCTAAGGGGCATCTAGAGGAAAATAAATGCACGGCCACTAGCTCTTGGGTGAGTCACTAACGGCTGCTAGGGAAAAGTAAATGCACGACACATTTGTGTTTCAACCGAGGCACTAGTGGCATCTAGAGGAAAGTAAATAAATGCACGGCGCACTAGCTCTCGGCTGAGTCACAAATGGCAGCTAGAGAAAAGTAAATGTGTGAAAGCCCCTGCGCCTAATAACTGTCTTCACCCTCCCCATGCACTACTCGTGCTGAATCCATACCACGATATTTCTAATAACCGCTAAGTCTTCTAGGCAATTATATTAGCAGTTATATCCTAACGCTTGTCCTGTACGCACCGATGTACGGTCGGTATGCAAGTCCGAATCTATATGAGACACGTGATATCGTGGCACACAGGTGTCGGGCCAATGAATGCGGCACAAACAAAGGCGGTCCCTTAACTCTAGGCCAAATGCATAAAAAACTAAAGTATAGTAATTTGCAACTACATATAATTTTGAAAGAACAATTTATAAGAAATAAAACAAGCATGATATTGAGCAAAAAATTAAATAGTAAAGGCAAGGTGTCTTGCCTGAGGTCCTTGCTGCTGAAACCGACAATCCCGTTGGATACAGAATAGTCACAGGGCTACATAAGATGAACTCAGACGATGTGACAAACTTCTAAAATAAAAACCAAAAATAAAATATTCTGGGAAATTTTTGGAAAAAATATATGATGTGTATTTTTCCGTCAGCATTTTGAAACTTCAAACGATTCGTGATTCTGATTCCTGGTTCTCCCAGAATCTCAAAAACACTAAAACGTGTCAGATTTCGGACAACTGACACTCCACAAATTTTCCAGAAAATTAAGTTTCGAATTTATGAAAATAAAATTTATATTCAGAAAATATACCTCAATACGATTCCAACAAAAAAACTAGAGGTCAAACGGAGTCCGGAGTTGGGAGTTATGGTCATTCGAAGTTGCTACAACCTTTGAAAATTGAGGCTGAATTTATGACGAATTTTGGGCTTAGTTATGACGAAAAAAGAGAGAAATTTTGACAAGGATGGTTTGAAAGATGATTTTATTCATAGATTCAATAGATATATATATAATGGCTAGCAATTAGCAAATTATGATATGATTAGAACTAAATCAATAAGGATGATTATGATTACCAACTAATTTGGATAGGAATAGGACTGGTTTAAATAAGAAACGATCTAATTAATGCTAGATATGATTCCAATAGGATAAGAATTTCTAATAGATAAATCTTCCCATAAATTTAAATCAAATAAATTATTTAAAAACAAATCAATTTGATTGCAATCCTTTAAATGATCACCATAATAACTTTAAGTATTATTCTATATTATCAAATAATTCAAATCATATGAATTCAAATCCAAATTAAACTCAACATAATAATTTTAAAATAATATCTAATATTTATCAAAATAATTTAAATCAAATAATAAATAAATTATTTAATCAAATAATATTTCAAATCTAGATTAGACAAATCATAATGCTCCAATTACTCATCGTAAGTATTTTAAACAATATTTAAATTATCAACATAATTTAAAGTATAGTTGATAACCATCAAGATAATTTAAATAAATTCAAATATAATCAAATAACTGATTAAATATCAAAATAATACTCGATGTCATCAAATATTATAAAACTTACTTTTATAAATCCAAATCGTTATATAAAAATAAATAGACAAAAAACCTTTTATCGCTCAATTTTTTTTTAAAACCAATTTTTAGAAGACCAAAAATAATAAAACATATTTTATATTTCAAATAAAAAATTCGAGAACATTTTTTAGAAACATTATTTCAAACCATTAATTTAAAACTAGTTTTTGGTAACAAAAGTAATCACAAAATATCTTTTACAAAATTTCTACGAAAATTACTTTTAAACACGAAATTAAAATATATGGATATAATTTAAAAAAATAATAATTTTGGGAAGATGAGTTACAAATCTATCCATCTTTGAAAATTTTCGTACGAAATTTAAGGACTACTAGGATAGACGGACTTGGTTGATCGGTAAAAGGATAGTAAGAATTTGTGATAAGAGAAAATAGATGGAAGAAAAAAGAGAATTTCTTTAATGAGAACATTAATCAATTTGGATAAAAAAATAGAAGAAGTGAATGGATATGGCTTGATGTGCACGGACACGATGCACAAACACATTTGTAGGTGGAGAAAATTAATGGAACAGAGAATAATAAGCCTCTCCTTATATAGGAGGTGGAAGCTACTATTTAGATAAGGATTTGCAAATCCCTTTAGATAATTTCTCTATTTATTTTAAATCAAATTCAATAAATTTTAATCCAAATCTAAATCAATTTAAATCTAATTAAATTTCATCCTTTAGTTTAAAATCAATCAAATTTCAAATATAGATATTAATTTAACTATTTAAATAAATCCATAAAATTAAATCGAAATTTAAAATAGCCACAATAACTTCCAAATATATTTTTCAAAATACCAATAATAATAATTTCGAAAATAATAAATATTTTTAAATATCTTTTTGAATAATAAAATATTAATATTAATAAATCTCGAAAATTATATTTTTATTTAAAAATAAACTAATAAAATATTTAGAAAATATATACGTATGCACAAAGAATATTATTTATTATTAGTAACTATTATAAACGAAAGGCTTTTTATAAATAAATAAAATAATGGACTTAGAAATGTTGGTATGATAGCTAAAATAATTATTACATATATTATTTTGAAACTATAAAATAATAATTAAAAATATTTTTCTAAAAATATGTACGCTCGCACATATTCGCACTCGTCGAGCAAATTCGATAATAACGAAATTTCATGCGCGACGTACACTGCAACTACGCAACGTACAAATACAAAAAAAATAGTCAGTACCAAATTTATAAAAAAATATAGTAAAAATTTAGGGGTTTTACATCCTACCAAACTTAAAAGAATTTCGTCTTCGAAATTAAGAATTAGTAGGGGGGGTGAGAAGGCACAAAGGGGTAGTGATGAGGAAAAATTAATTCACAATGTTCAACACAAGATGCATTAGGAAAACGTGATTTAGATAAATACAAAAATAACCGTGGATATGGCTAATTAATGCAAGAGTGAAAATGATCATGGGTTAAAGTTTAATCAAGATAACCTGCAATAAGGAATTGTATGGTATTTTGAGAAGATAAATTAGAGACCTAGAAGATATGATTTCTTGAGAGTAGGTTGAGGGCACGATTAAGAGAACGAATTAGGCTTATTCTCGAAATGAGCGATTAGAGGTTATGGTAGAAAATATAGGGCCGAGAATAAGAACGAGGAGTTTAGGATGAAGATATAGCAACATCGAGTGGTGTTGGTCATAATTGGTAGGATAGCTGGAGGAAGTACAAGTGCCTTCGTCCTTCCAAAATCGGTGAAGGCGAAAGCGATATAAGGAGTTCAAATGATGTTATTATCGAATACGAATACGTAGTTCAAGGACGACCGAATATTTTTAAGAGAATTGTCAAAGCAGTCGTGGATGGGGTTCTAAAGGCCAAGTTTAATTATGTTCCATCCACGTGGAATAATAGACAAAAGCGAACCAAAGTACACTCGGTTGATCAGACCATCATGCACCGGTTCTGATTAGACAATATGGTAGTGAGTGGCCGCTCAATATCATATGCCTTGATCAAGCTCGATGAAGAATTAGCTTGCAAATACTAGGCTATATTAGCATCATTAGTCTAGATGGTAGAACATATGCACGATGGTAGATGAAATAAAACAAATATGAATAGTCTAAGAGTCATAAGGATCTAAGTCTTGTTTATTCCTGTACCATCATTCTACGGTCTTATTGACCAAGGCTTGGTTGACCAAATGGGTTAAATTCCTCTGGTCTCTATAGTCTGGATAATACTATTTGTATTCCCTTAATGGTCAAGGGTGTGTCAGGTCGTAGGGTATTCTTCCGAACTTAAAGAATTAAGCTAAGGATGTTTGGGACATCTAACTAGTATGATCAATCTCTAGCAAGCACGAAGAGAATATAGGAATAATGATAGAATAAATCAAGCAAGATACAATCGATGAGTCGAATGATAGTTCGAATATGGAATCGAGAAAGGAGGTCAAGTATGTGGATGAGATCCTAGACTTCTAATCCTATTCGCAGGCTTGCTTGGTACGGTAAAGTAACCAAACAATTTATCTTGACCTGCATGGGCCACCACAAAAATATGTAACGTCCCAGTCCCAAAATACGTAGGACTAGGAACGTAGACATGCCAGCTGTATACATACGAAGTACACTCCAATATATGGAAACTTTATATGAATACATAAGCAGTAAAATGCAGTAGAACCATAACTAATCTCATCCACAAAATGAAAAAATAAAAGATATTATATAATCAACTATGAATTTTCATTGGTACATGTAGTTGGGCGGAGACAAATCCACTACCAACTATGAAAAGGAATACATAACAAAAGAAAGAGTTTGACGAGCGGAGCGAAGACGATCGAAGTGCAATCATCCTCGAAGAAATAGAGATGATCACGGCCACGGCTAGAACACCTGCGAAGGATAAGAGCACACACCTGGCGAGATAACCAGGTCCTCAGAGGGACGTAACAAGACACATAATATCATGCCAATAACTGAATAATAAAAGCTCATCAGAAAAATATATATATATATATATGACTAAACAAATAAAGGTCCTTAACCATTCTATGTGAAAATGCATTTTGAAGACAACGTTCCACACAAGGGCTCCCGAGACTAGAAATACGGCGCGTTAGCATTTCAACCAAGGCACTAGTGGCATCTAGAGAAAAGTAAATACACGGCCCATTAGCACTCGGGTGAGAGCTAAGGGACATCTAGAGGAAAATAAATGCACGGCCACTAGCTCTTGGGTGTGTCACTAACGGCAACTAGAGGAAGGTAAATACACGGCACATTTGTGTTTCAACCGAGGCACTAGTGGCATCTAGAGGAAAGTAAATAAATGCACGGCGCACTAGCTCTCGGCTGAGTCACAAATGACAGCTAGAGAAAAGTAAATGTGTGAAAGCCCCTGCGCCTAATAACTGTCTTCACCCTCCCCATGCACTACTCATGCTGAATCCACACAACGATATTTCTAATAACCGCTAAGTCTTCTAGGCAATTATATTAGCAGTTATATCCTAACGCTTGTCCTGTACGCACCGATGTATGGTCGGTACGCAAGTCCGAATCTATATGAGACACGTGACATCGTGGCACACAGGTGTCGGGCCAATGAATACGGCACAAACAAAGGCGGTCCCTTAACTCTAGGCCAAATGCATAAAAAACTAAAGTATAGTAATTTGCAACTACATATGATTTTGAAAGAACAACTTATAAGAAATAAAACAAGCATGATATTGAGCAAGAAATTAAACAGTAAAGGTAAGCTGTCTTGACTGAGGTCCTTACTGGTGAAATCGACAATCCCGTTGGGTACAGAATAGTCACAGGGCTGCACAAGATGAATTCAGACGATGTGACAAATTTCTAAAATAAAAACCAAAAATAAAATATTCTGGGAAATTTTTAGGAAAAATATATGATGTGTATTTTTTTCGTCAGCATTCCGAAACTTTAAACGGTTCGTGATTCGATTTCTGGTTCTCCCAGAATCTCAAAAACACTAAAACGTGTCAGATTTCGGACAACTGACACTCCACAAATTTTCCAAAAAATTAATTTCTGAATTTATGAAAATAAAATTTATATTCAGAAAATATACCTCAATACGATTCCAAAAAAAACTGGAGGTCAAACGAAGTCCGGAGTTGGGAGTTATGGTCATTCGAAGTTGCTACAACCTTTAAAAATTGAGGCTGAATTTATGACGAATTTTGGGCTTAGTTATGACGAAAGAAAGAGAAATTTTGACAAGGATGGTTTGAAAGATGATTTTATTCATAAATTCGATAGATATATATAATGGATAGCAATTAGCAAATTATGATAGGATTAGAACTAAATCAATAAGGATGATTATGATTACCAACTAATTTGGATAGGAATATGATTGGTTTAAATAAGAAACGATCTAATTAATGCTAGATATGATTCCAATAGGATAAGAATTTCTAATGGATAAATCTTCCCATAAATTTAAATCAAATAAATTATTTAAAAATAAATCAATTTGATTGCAATCCTTTAAATGATTACCATAATAACTTTAAGTATTATTCTATATTATCAAATAATTCAAATCATATGAATCCAAATCCAAATCAAACTCAACATAATAATTTTAAAATAATATCTAATATTTATCAAAATAATTTAAATCAAATAATAAATAAATTATTTAATCAAATAATATTTCAAATCTAGATTAGACAAATCGTAATGCTCCAATTAGTCATCGTAAGTATTTTAAACAATATTTAAATTATCAACATAATTTAAAGTATAGTTGATAACCATCACGATAATTTAAATAAATTCAAATATAATCAAATAACTGATTATTATATCAAAATAATACTCGATGTCATCAAATATTATAAAACTTACTTTTATAAATCCAAATCGTAATTTAAAAATAAATAGACAAAAAACCTTTTATCGCTCAAATTTTTTTAAAACCAATTTTTAGAAGACCAAAAATAATAAAACATATTTTATATTTCAAATAAAAAATTTGAGAACATTTTTTTAGAAACATTATTTCAAACCATTAATTTAAAACTAGTTTTTGGTAACAAAAGTAATCACAAAATATCTTTTACAAAATTTTTACAAAAATTACTTTTAAACACGAAATTAAAATATATAGATATAATTTAAAAAATAATAATTTCGGGAAGATGAGTTACAAATCTACCCACCTTTGAAAATTTTCGTACTCGAAATTTAAGGACTACTAGGATAGACGGACTTGGTTGATCAGTAAAAGGGTAGTAAAAATTTGTGATAAGAGAAAATAGATGGAAGGGAAAAGAGAATTTCTTTAATGAGAATATTAATCAATTTGGATGAAAAATAGAAGAAGTGAATGGATATGGCTGGATGTGCAAGGACACGATGCACAAACACATTTGTAGGTGGAGAAAATTAATGGAACAGAGAATAATGAGCCTCTCCTTATATAGGAGGTGAAGCTACTATTTAGATAAGGATTTGCAAATCCCTTTAGATAATTCCTCTATTTATTTTAAATCAAATTCAATAAATTTTAATCCAAACCTAAATCAATTTAAATCTAATTAAATTCTATCCTTTAGTTTAAAATCAATCAAATTTCAAATATAGATATTAATTTAACTATTTAAATAAATCCATAAAATCAAATCGAAATTTAAAATGGCCACAATAACTTCCAAATATATTTTTCAAAATACCAATAATAATAATTTCAAAAATAATAAATATTTCTAAATATCTTTTTGAATAATAAAATATTAATATTAATAAATCTCGAAAATTATATTTTTATTTAAAAATAAACTAATAAAATATTTAGAAAATATATACGTATGCACAAAAAATATTATTTATTATTAGTAACTATTATAAACGAAAGGCTTTTTAAAAATAAATAAAATAATGGACTTAGAAATGTTGGTATGATAGCTAAAATAATTATTACATATATTATTTTGAAACTATAAAATAATAATAAAAAATATTTTTCTAAAAATATGTACGCTCACACATAGTCGCACTCGTCGAGCAAATTCGATAATAATAAAATTTCATGCACGACGTACACTACAACTACGCAACGTACAAATACAAAAAAAATAGTCAGTACCAAATTTATAAAAAAAATATTAGAAATTTAGGGATTTTACAGTGAAGTATACCCTCCATGCATCATATCCGCCGAACTCCCAGCAAGACCAGCAGGGATACCATGACCAGCAGCGGCGACATGATGAACAACCCCTGCGCCACCAGTACCGTGTCCCCCATCACGTCTCTGCTGTGGTGCCGGGCCTCTGCCACCGCCAGCACCACGTCCGCCCTCACGTCGAGGACGAGTCTTCCACCACTCTGGATAGCAAATCTTGGCAAAGCAAGTTGCAACATCATGACCTGTTTTCTTGCAATGAGTACAGATCATACCTGATTTGTCCCTGGAATCGAAGGTTCTACTATTAGAAGTAGTAGAAAGACGAGGTGAAGTCTTGATAGTCAGCACCAACACCTCCTCAGCAGCGGATTAGACCTGAGATTTTCACATATCCTCCTCCTCACGGACTGCCTGGTATGCCCGATCTAAACTTGGCTGAGGATCTTGAGCCAGAAGATTAGATTGGGTATGACCATACAACTCAGCATTAAACCCATACATAAAGTCCTGAAAGTGGTCTTCATCCCTCATAGCCTGCAGCTTTGCAGCAAGTTCACCACAGGTACAAGAAGGCAATGGAAAATAAGCAGCTTGTTCATCCCACAAAGGCTGTAAATTTCCAAAGTAGGTTTTCACAGACATCGAAGTCGTTTGTTTACACTCAGCCAAAGCCACCTTAATTTGTTGCTTCCGAGTGCCATTGCTAACAACAAATCTTTTCTCCAACAAGTTCCACAATGGATAACCTCCTCAAAGTACGGCAAAGATTTCTTCAGAGACGGATCAATGGTATTAAGAATCCATTGAACCAATAGCGCTTGCACGTATCGCCAATCAAGCAATTTACTAGCATCATTAACAGGTTTGACTTCAGTACCTTCCAGAAAAGTGATCTTTCGCCTAGAGATCAGGGAGAGGCGTATCGACCGAGACCACTCAGCATAGTTCGGTCCACGAAAAACAATAGGAGTAATAATATTTCCTGGTTGATCAGCAGAACTCAGAAAATATGGATCCTTCGGATTAGGATAATTTTGGTTGTGTGCACCACCACCGTCAGTCGCGACGGAATAGCTGGACGTAGTATCATCTGCCATCGCGGATGTCGGGTGTACAAAATTTTGTACAACGTCAATGAATTAACCGCTGATGGACAGGGTCGGCGGCGAATCGGCCGCGATCAGGGGCACCGGATCTGGCTCATAGGGGCGAATATCGGGTGTATAAAATTTTGTACAACGCCGACGAATCAGCCGCTGATGGACGGGGTCGGCGGCGAATCGGCCGCTGAATCGGCGAATCCGGCAAATCGGCGCGGATCGGGCGAAAACCACCAACAGAACGGACACGGATCGGGCGGATCGGGCATTGGCGCGATCATGTACGGTCAGGCCGGCGCGGTCGGGCGTGGCTGACTCCCGGTCGGGCGCGGGGAGATGGCGCGGTCGGGCGCGGATGACTCCGGGTCGGGCGCGGGGAGATGGCACGGTCGGGCGCGTGGAGATGGCGCGGTCGGGCACGGCTTGCTCCGGTCGGGCGCGGGGAGATGGCGTGGTCGGGCACGCCTGACTCCGGTCGGGCGCGGGAAGATGGCGCGGTCGGGCGCGGCTGACTCCCGGTCGGGCGCGGTAAGGAAGACGGCGGTCGGGCGTGGTTAGGAAGACGGCGGTCGGGCGCGTTAGGGAAGATGGCGGCTAGGGTTTTTCGGGAGATGGCGGCTAGGGTTTTTTCGGGAGGCTCTGATACCATGTAGAAAATAATAATGCCTTGTTCTCATTGCTAGGGTTTGTTACAATATATATAGTGTCTACATTTGGGCTTATGGGCCATATTTACATTACAAATATATCTAACAACTTTTTTCTTCCTTTTTTGACTTTTTTTGCTTTTGGGTTATTTTCTCCATTATTTTTCCTTTTTTATTTTTTCGGGAATATTTATATAGACCCAAACATGGGAATGTAATTTTCTAGGGAATTTAATTACTTGGAATTTAATTTCCAAAAATATAGAATTTTCGGCTATATATTATTCCGCATACCAAACGCCCCCCTTAGATATTCTAAAAAAATTGGCCTGAGGTACCCGCCTTATGGGCCTCATATCAAGTCCGGCTATGGCAACTACCACATTTCAAATTTTTGAGTTATTTTCAAACAAATTTCTAACAAATTCATAATATTATTTAGTTGATGCACATATAAGATCTTAAAGAGAACCCAAAAGGGAATTGAGCAAACTGATAGGTCTGAAATCTCCAATCCTTATATGCACTTAAAGGGGAGTAAGATATTTGCATAGTAAGTTATACATATGCCAATACCAAAACATAATTCTTGAACCAACATGAGAAAATCAAGATTGAGACCAACAAAAACTATATAGAAACATTAAAAAATTGTCAAAGATAATTGAACAAAAAAGACTAACAATCAAGGGTGTAAAAGCAAAGTAAGTTGTAAAAACATGTAAATAAAGAAAGCTTATTATCTCGATGATTACGCTTTAAAATTTCTAATATTTGTTAGATATTTTTAATAATTCATTAATTGAATATATGTCACACCCTAAGCTAAAGCAGCATTTTAAATAGTAAAATAGAGGTGGAGGAGTGCTGATTTTTACAAGAAAGAATATTATAACAAGCAAAAAGCAGGAGAAGGGATTGATGCAAGAAGTTGATACATTAGGTATGTCTTTCGAATCCGTGGAAGGGATGGGTTCAGCATGTGACATATCCATTTAACCAAGAACTGCTACCAAGTGAGGTGTTGACCTAATAAGTCCAACATTTCGAATAATATCATCCTAGAAATATTTTAAAGATATATTTACGACGTTGTCTAAATATTGCAAAACACACATATTTTACAATATTTTATAAACGTTGTTAAATATAACCCTTTTATAATGTTTTAAAAACATTGCGAAGTAATATTACATATACAACGTTTACATAAAGTGGTAAAATAAAATTAATTTTATAACATCAAACAAACATTGTGCTATATAAATAATGTACAACTGTTGCTAAACGTTGTTGAACATGACATTTTTACAATATTTTAAATACATTGTCAAAATTAGTAACTTTGACAATATTAAACAACCGTTTTCAAAATTAATAAATATTACAATGTTAATAAAACGTTGTTAAAAATAATAATACACAACTTTTGTGAATGACCATTGTAGAAGCCTTAACGTATGAATGTAAAACGTTGTTTGCACATGTATTTTATAACGTTTTTACAATAAAGGTTGTAGAAGACCCCCATTTTTTACAACATTTTTAGGAAGTGTTGTAGATGGAACATTGTAAAAGGGAATTTTCTTTGTAGTGTATATATATATGAGTTTGTGAGTATCAAAGTCAGTCCAACATTTTTAGGAAGTGTTGTAGACAACCAATAATTACACTATATATATATATATATATATATATATATATATATATATATATATATATATATATATATATATATATATATATATATATATATATTCTTATTAGGAAAATCGGGTAGGGCTAGGCTGCCTATCACCTAGGTCAACTGAACTTGGCAACTAAACTTGTCTATTGGCCATAACATCTAGATCTAGGTTACCATAGCCTCTATAATCCATATTTATTCAATTATAATCTAATTAACAAGTTTTACAATTAATATATCAGGTTTGCATCTCGTAATTCATACAACAAAACCTACGACAAGTAAATCAAGACAAGATGGTCAACGATAAGGTTAATGATCTTATCTCGATGGTCTGCACAGTCACTTTGTTAATTTTTGCGATACGAGATCACTAGAATCGACATATCCCAGTTTCGTTGCACGAATTTCGAAATTCAAATATGATACAAATTAATTACATAAAAAATATGGGATGGTTTGATCTATCAAATGATATCTATATGCTATGAAACTTGGTATCCTAGGGTAAAAAAAATCACTATGGTCTAATGGAGTTGACAGATTGAAGATCCAACTGACGGATCTTACATAAAGTATAAAACAACACCTTTGGATAACGAGTAAAATCTAGGATTGCACACAATGTATGGTCAAAATCTGGACAATCCAACGACATAGATCAAAGATAATATAGAGGGGGAGGAGTTACCTGAAGGTGGACCTTGAATCGTAGGTCCTATCATGAAGATACGACCTTAAGAAGTTAACTAGGTTGTTGGATTCAAGGACACGCTGCACTAATGTGCTCGATTGATCGATCAAACTTCATCGTGGTAGCACAATATTTGACATGACTGAAGTACATCATCCCACGAACACAAGGAAAGTTGGATCGAGAATCCAACAAAAGGATTGGTCTCTGCGAACACACGAAGTCTCCGATATGATATGGAGTTATTGTGTCTATCGTCACTTGTATCGAGCTCTTCTTGCAGTGATCATCATGTAGAGTCAGGGAGAGGCTCCAGTGATGGAGGGGAGATAGGGAACTATGTGGTGGTCATGAATTCTAATTTGGTGCACTCGAAAGTTGTAAACCCCTATTTCAATTTCCCAATTAGCCTCGGAATTCAATTTTTATCAAATTTTATGCTTCATATTATAAATTACTAAAGTGTATTTTATCGTTATAATTTCACACACACACATATATATATATATATATATATATATATATATATATATATATATATAAGGGTATCTTTAATCAATATTCTTATTTCATTTACTATTACTATATTAAATAATTATTGTTATAATTAATTTATATTTGATTTTGAAAATTCATTAAATGGTATTAATATTCCTAAACTATTCACTATATATCTTAACCCAGCCAGTTGATCCTAATTTCCTATTATAATCAACAACAATCACAAATCTTTCATGTTTTCTCTCTCTCTCTCTCTTATACACTGTGCCTTCCCTTTCACCCACCAACTCAATTTTCCTATCCATAGACTCAAATGCCGGCCCAATTAGATACGTCATTATTTCTTTCACTTACATATTCAGATTTTTGGTAGGCCCAAGGCCCAATCATCCATAATATAGGGTTTGTAAGCATTTACATATTTATATAGCTAAAGCCCTACATTCCTGAAGAGCAGCAGCAGCCGACAACACCTTCTTCCTCCCTACCTCTATCTCCTTCCCTCCTTAATCCTTTCACCTCTCCTATCATCTAAACCCTAGCCTCTTATCATCCTACCTCCTTTCCTTGCCATCGTGAAGCCATGACCCAATCAACGGCTCCATGCCCCGTCGAACATGCGAGTCAAGTCGGCACACCCGAGCTCGTCTGACTTGGGCGAGGCTTCCTCAATTTTGCCAAACTACTCCCGACACTGATCAACTGCATCGATGCTTGTGCCTCCAGCACGCTGACGTAATGGTTCGTCATGCCTCGCTTCTACACGCATCCATCGGAGGGCCGCGTGTGTGCCGACCTTGGCCGACCGGAGACCGACTCGTCGAGGCTGTTGGAGTTTTTCCTTGACATGTAGAGAGTTTTCACTCAACACATGCCTAGTATTTTTAGTCCCACATTGAAAAAACACCATGAGTTATATCTCAATATATACTTGGTATGTTGTTGAGATGTGCACATGGGGTGGTGACTCGAAGGAGGGAACCATGTGGGTGATTTTACTAGGAGGTAAGAATAAGACTCCATGTTAAAGCATTAATGTGTTTTGCTCTTGTAATTTATTCCATTGGAACTAAGCCCCGTAGGGGCTTAGCGACTCGGATTCGAACTCGGGCTCATGGGCTCATGAAGCACAATGTGGCATTTTGTTGGCGCACTTTGCACTTAGCACGTCAGCATCGTCGCAAGGCGCATAGTGCGCTTAAGTTGTGCTCATTGCGTGAGCCTCTTGTAGCCGTTTGCGTGCCAGTACGTGCTGCCCGATCGTGCGACCAGATGGTGCGCTAGTTGGTGTTGCCAGATGGCTCGTCCTGATTGTATGGCCAGATGGCTCGCCAGTTGGCACGGCCAGATGGTGCTGCCAGTTGGTGCTGCAGTTGAAGTACAATTTGTGCACGGTGCGTGCTGTGTACGTATTGCGCAAGGGCGCACGGGAGCAGGTGCACATTTGGTGTGCGCTGTGCGCCAATTGACTCAAATCTTGTATGTGCACGATTTGAGCAGTTACAAAACGTTCATAGCAATTTTTTCTCACGTTCCGAACATTTTGCTAATTGGGCGGTTACAGTACGGGCCTATATAAGCTTCTCTCCTCTCTCTTAGTGCCTAAGTTCTATTCAGAACAATTCTTTACAAATTTCCAGAGAGTTCAAGAGTGGAGAGAAACAGTGCACCAGCGCCATTTATTGCCAGAGTTTGCGCCATCCGAGGAGTCAAAGGAGCGGAGTGTTCCAAAGTTCTCCGTCGAACTTGCTGGTTCCTGGAAGCTGTTCGTGTAGGGCGAATCAAGCTTTGAGCGCCTGTGATAATTCACCCCAGCAGGCCATTCTAGACATTTATATTCAGCCGCTTTTATCTCGTTCTAAACAAGAACGTTTCTGATCTAATCAGAAAATTTTAGTGGACATTCATCGCTTCTACTACGAAATTATATGTGTCTTCTTCGAAGTGACACATTAGATTTCATTTCTCAGAATCCTCCGAAATCTCTGTCGTGCACCTTCTTTGAATTGTTGCATAATTTTCTGTTTTCCATAGAAAAATTATGCCCCAGGACTAACAATCTTAAAGCGTGATTTCATAAGATAGAAAACTTTCGTGTTTCTCCCATTGATCCTAACTTTAGCAAGTTAGAGAAATTTGATGGAGAGCACTTCCAAGTCTGGAAGAGAAAAGTTAGCCTTAATATTCAACTTTCACAAGTTGATCACGTGCTAACTAAAGAAGAACCGATGTTCCAGAATCTGGGTCTGCAGTCGCAATTACTACTGCTACTAAAAGTCAGGCCAAATGGAGAAGGGAGAATAGCCTCTGTAGGCTTTTAATTTTTAATGCTATGGAGGACTCCCTAGGAGAATCATATTCTAAAAAGACAATTGCCAGAAAGATATGGGAGTCTCTGGAAAAACTGTACGAAGATGACAAAAGAGGAGCAAGATATTTATCGTTGAGAAATATCATAAGTGGCTCTTTGAAGACAAGAAGTCTATGCTTCCGCAGGTAAAGGAATTTCTGAAGCTGCGACTGAAGTTGGAAGATGAGGAGATGCCCCTCACCACGTACACGCCAACTTCTGAAGTTGTTATGGTAGCGAACCAGGCACAAGCTGAAGTACAAAAGATCAGGACGGTGGTGTTGAAGCTGACTTCAGAAAAGTCTCTGATGCTTTAAGATGTGAAGCATGTACCTGCTATCGTAAAGAACCTGATCTCGATAGGCCTACTCTATAACGTAGGCCTAAGGATGGACATCAATGCTTGCCAGATAGTAACGTCCGTAAAGGGAACATACTTCGGGAAAGCGTTTTATACCGAAGGAATGTTTAAAATTCAGCTTGTAAATAAGTAAAATATTGTTAATACAATCGCTCATTCTGTTCATACTCTTAAGTTATGGCATAATAGACTAGGATATATTCAATACAATAGAATAAATAGAATGTCTAGTCTAGGACTTATCTCCAAATGTGGCGGTAAGGTAGAGAAATGTGAAGTGTGTGCTCAGACTAAGATTACAAGGAAACCCTTTCCTCGGGTTAATCGAAGCACAGATCTTCTGGAGTTGGTACACTCTGATATCTGTGACTTCAAACAGTTCTCTACAAAAGTCGGAATAAAGTATTTTATAACCTTCATCGACGACTTCTCAAAGTACGCATTCGTTTACTTGCTGAAGGCTAAAGGTGAAGCGTTCGATAAGTTCAAAGAGTTCAAGGTCGAGGCTGAACGGCAAACTGGACAACAACTCAAGAAAATAAGAAGTGATCAAGAAGGAGAGTATCGATCTCATGAATTTGCATCGTTCTGCAAAAAATATGAAATTGTCAATGAGACTACTGCTCCGTATTCTCCTCAATCTAATGGAGTAGCAGAGAGAAAGAACAAAATGTTGACAGAAATGATAAACTCAATGTTGTTGACTACGGGTCTTCCAAAATATTACTGGGGAGAAGCTGCATTGACGGCCACTTTTATTCTAAATAGAGTACCTCATGCAACTTCGGACATTACTCCTCATGAACTCTGGTAGAAAGTCAGACCAAAATTGAATATCATTCGAGTGTGGCATATATGAAGCTTCCAGATCTGAAGATTCAGAAGCTCGGGACAAGAACTACGAAGACGATCTTCTTGGGTTATGCCGATAAGAGTGATGCTCAAAGATTTCTTGATATTGAATCAAATCATATCATTGAATCTTGCGACACAAAATATTTTAAAGATAAGTTTGCAAGGCACAAGAATATTGCTCTTACAAATATTCTGGAGAATAATGAGGGTGCGCAGGAAACTAAAGTTTCCAGTGAGAACGTAGTCCAAGAAGAAGTTGTTGTCGAAACAACTGTTAAACCAGAGCTCGCTGAACCGTCAACTAAGCGAGTGAAGAGGCTGAAGAACTTCAGAAATGACTTTATCACCTATCATGTGGAAGCAGATCCGCTTACCTATGCTGAGGCGATGAAGACCAGAGATGTTGTTTTCTGGAAGGAGATGATAGACAATAGAATTGATTCAATCACCTCTAATAAGACTTGGGTGTTGGTTGACCTTTCTGAAGGAGCAAAACCCATCGGATGCAAATGGATCTTCAAGAAGAAGATAAAAGCAAATGGAACTATTGACAAGTTCAAGGCTAGGCTAGTAGCCAAGAGATTTTTTCAGAAGCATAGGATCGACTACTTTGACATGTATACTCCAGTAGCCCGGATGACCTCCATCAGAATGTTGATTGCTCTCGTAGCAATACATAAGTTGGTGATACATTAGATGGATGTAAAAATAGCTTTCCTGAATGACGAGCTGACCGAAGAGATTTACATGCAACAGCCAGAGGGATTTGTCGTCAAGGGTCTTGAAGACAAAGTCTACAAGTTGGTAAAATCTTTGTACGGTCTTAAACATGCTCCCAAGATGTGGCATGAGAAGTTTGACAAGGTTATAACGTCAAATAGCTACAGGGTCAACGAGACGGACAAGTATGTTTACACAAAGTTTGTTGATGGAAGAGGTGTAATCGTTTGTCTGTACGTGGACGATATGCTTATCCTAAGTATGGATATGAGCTGTGTCACGGATACAATGAAGTTCATCTCAACTAAGTTCAGTATGAAGGACTTGGGGGAAGCTGATGTGATCTTAGAGATCATGATCATCCGGACAGACACTGGACTGGCGCTATCACAGTCTCATTATATTGAGAAGATAATCATATGCTACGGATATCAGGATCTTCCAGTAATCGATACGCCTTACATGTGTGATCTGAAGCTGAAGCCTAATTCGAGGAAAAGCGTCAGGCAGCTGGAGTATGCAAGCATCATCGGAAGTTTGATGTATGCTACTACTGCCACAAGGCCTGACATAGCTTTTGCCGTGGAAATGCTGAGTCATTTTACGAGCAACTCAGGCATTGAGCACTGAAAAGCTATAAACTGGGTAATAAGATATCTCAAGAAGACTCGGATATGTGCACTGCACTACAATAAAGACAACACCGGTCGTAAAGGCTTCAGTGATGCCATCTGGTGCTCAGAGTTGGAGAGCGAGAGGTCCACAGGTGGATTCATTTTCATAATGGGTGAAGAGGCTATATCGTGGAAGTCAAAGAAGCAGCCTATGCTCTCTCGTTCCTCTATGGAATCTGAGTTCTTTACACTTGATACCGCAGTGGAGGAAGCAGAATGGCTTCGAAAGCTCATGTATGATCTTCCAGTCACTACCAAAATACACTCACTTAGCGACGGCTTTTTAGCGACAGAATTTTTTCGTCGGTATTAGCGACGGTTTCGTGGCCGCTCAGCGACTGATTTTCGACTACAAGCCTTTGCCATTTTTATTTTAATTTTAGGAGAGGAACAGTCGTGCCGCCGTCGCTAGACTGACGGTAATATAGCGACGGATTTACCGTCGTCGCAACACAGTCGTATATTTGGCGGGAATTGTGTAGGAAATTGGCGGGACATATTTTCGACGACTTAGCGACGGGTAGTCAGTCGGCACATATCAAAAAGGGCGACTACCGGGCGACGGATGTATACCAGTCGCTAGTCCGTCGCTATATATACGTTCCAGACTTTAAATGAAACGGCAGGGGGAACTTTTCGCATTCCCCCCAAATTCACTCTCTCTCCTCTCTCTCTCTCTCTTTCTCTCTCTCTCTCGTCGGTGTCGGCTTCGGTGATCGGCGTCGGTGTCGTCGTCGGCGTCGGCGTCCTCTCCTCTCTCTCAACCGAAGGTAATCCCCTCTCTCTCTCTCTCGATCTCTCGCGGTGTCGTATAGGGGCTGGACGGCGCGCTTGGGGCTGGGCCGTCCGGGGCTTGGCGGCTGGCTTGGGTCGGGGGTTGGGCGGCGGGCTTAGGGCTGGGGCGTCGGGGGCTGGGCGGTGGGCTTGGGGCGGGGGCGTCGGGGTCTGGAAGGCGGGCTTGGGGTTTTGGGGCGTCGGGGGCTGGGCGGCTTGCTTGGGTCGGGGTCTGGGCGGTGGGCTTGGGGCGGGGGCGTCGGGGTCTGGGAGGCGGGGTTGGGGCGTCGGGGGCTGGGCGGCTTGCTTGGGTCGGGGTCTGGGCGGCTGGCTTGGGGCGGGGGCGTTGGGGGCTGGGCGGCTGGCTTGGGTCGGGGGCTGGGCGGTGGGCTTGGGGCGGCGGTGTCGGGGACTGGGCGGCTGGCTTGGGGCGGGGGCGTCGGGGGCTGGGCGGCTGGCTTGGGTCGGGGGCTGGGCGGTGGGCTTGGGGCGGCGGCGTCGGGGGCTGGGCGGCTGGCTTGGGTCGGGGGCTGGGCGGTGGGCTTGGGGCGGCGGCGTCGGGGGCTGGGCGGCTGGCTTGGGGCGGGGGCGTCGGGGGCTGGGCGGCTGGCTTGGGTCGGGGGCTGGGCGGTGGGCTTGGGGCGGCGGCGTCGGGGGCTGGGCGGCTGGCTTGGGGCGGCGGGCTTTGGTCGGGGGCGGCGGGTGGCTTTGCTTCTCAAATTCATCTGAGTTTATATATTGGCTAAATAATGTGTTATCCATATTGGGTGTTTCATTAGTTTGGCGGTGTTTGGATTAGTAAATGTGAATATATATGGGGTTTGGATTCATGGTGTATATGTTCACTGTCTCAAGGACAGTGCGAGTTCTATCAGTTGTGTGCTTCTGTATAGATGTATATATCTATACATCTAGCTGTGATATACATATGTGTATGTGACAATCTCAGTTAGCGACGGACTAGTTACCGATTAGCGACGGATATTTCCAGCTCTATTAATTGCATTAATCTACGGTACGACATGGTGACGGATATTCCCTGCAGCCATTCGACTGGCGAGGCAGAAACTATGTTGCCGTAGATAAAGTTGCCTGTCCTCCGACCCTCATCCCTCGGCAATGATGATACGACAACCCATCACTATATCTTATATAGTAGTAGATGATGTCTTAGTATATTACATTAGTGAGTTCATCTTGATTCTGTTACGTACGTCCTTCAGATACTAGATACGATAAGGTTAACATATTATACATGATATGTATACAGAATATAGATGATTCACACTAATGTATGCTAGAATGAATCTTGGGTTGTGTTCTGAGCCATCCGTTCTCACACTTAAAACACATAGGAATTAGTAGTGTGAGAGCGCCGGAGAGAGTGAGAGCGCCGGAGGGGGAGAGGAGAGAGAGAGAGTAAAATGGTACGACATGGTGGAGTAGTACTGTATTTTGGCTCCAGTTCCAGCTCTATTTGATCTACGGTACGATATGGTGATCAGGACATAGTCTCTACAGCCATTCGACTGGCGAGGCAGAAACTATGTAGCCGTAGATAAAGTTGACTGTCTTCCGACCCTCATCCCTCGGCAATGATGATACGACAACCTATCACTATATCTTATATAGTAGTAGATGATGTCTTAGTATTATATTATGTGAGTTCATCTTGATTTTGTTACGTTCTTCAGATACTAGATACGATAAGAACATATACTACACCATATGTATAGAACATAGATGATTCACACTAATGTATGCTTGAATGAATCTTGGGTTGTCTTCTGAGCCATCCGTTCTCACACTTGGCAAAAAATCGAATTTTTTATACTTTATCGGCTTTCGAAAATGTACTCAAATTACATGATGGTTCCTTTAGTTAGCTTGCTTATGTTACAATTATATTATTTGTGACTATCGATCTTACCAGATGGCACCCATGACCCGAGGAGCGGCACGTCGTTTGAAGAAAACAGTGAATGCTTAGGTGGCTCCTCCTACAGTTGAGGAGAAAGTGGCACCGATTGCTAGTGAGACCGCAAGTTCTATTCATCCAGCACCGGTAGCTAGTGAGACCGAGAGTTCTCTTCATGCAGTCCTTGTAAGGGACGACATCTCTCCTCGTGCCAAAAATCTCGCTTTTTCGAGGTGGATGCGTGAACGTATCACTGAGCGTTTGCGTGAGCAGCGTGGTTCTCATTAGCTATTAGTACTTATTTGTATTGGACTATTGGTATTGGGTTATTTTTGTATTAGAGCATGCCAACGCATCCTAGCGTCAATTTCCTGCCGAGTAAATTGACGCTAGGATGCGTTGACATGCTCTACGAAAGCGTCCAGAATCTTGACACTAAGTATCTGGAGACCGAAGCTTGCAAGAAGATGTTGCTCGACCCTAGAAGTGAAGCAGAAAGGCTACGTGAGGGTTTAAAACTCAATGTCGATGATTTAAAACCTCGGCAAATTTACGGGTGCCCCACATTTGAGTGCTACACCAAGACTCACCGTGATGAGGTTAGTGATTTATTTAACATAAGACATAGGATCATAGAATCGAAGACAGTTGAGACCAAGACTGTAAACATTATGTGAGTTCATCTAGAATGAATTTTGGGTTGTGTTCTGAGCTATTCGTTCCCATACTTGACAATTAAGCATGTGAAATAGAACTGATTATGTTTAGTTTGTCTTACGATACAGATTTTCATATCCAAATTGAAATGGATCGTTACTTCGTTGTTCGTACATGGATGTACTAGCGGATCAACCTCCTGGACCGTATGTACTTATAAGTATTGACCGTGTCGGATTAGTATCGATCTATCGTTTTGGTATGGACCGTATCGGTTGGTATTGGCCTTAGCGAATTGGTATCGTCCTATCCGATATGTATCGGCCGTATAGCCATTAAGTCATATTGGCCTTATCGATTTGGTATCGGTCATATCCGATAGGTATCGGCAGTGTTGGATTATTATATACCATTTCGGATTAGTATCGTTGAAGGTTTAGTAACAAATGTACTTGGATTTCTCTCTTCTAGAACTAGATTACCATTGTAAGAGAGTCACGAGAGCGTAGATGGCCAGTTACAGAACATACATACTTCCTTTTCAATCTCGCTTTTCCTGATGGAAAATGAAGTATGTATGTTATGTAACTGGCCAATCACGATCTGGTGATTCTCTTGCAATGGTATTCTAGCTCGAGAAGAGAGAAATCCAAGTACAGTTGTTACTAAACCTTCCACGATACTAATCCGAAATAGTCTATACTAATTCAGCACGGCCGATACCTATCGGATATGACCGATACCAAATCGATAAGACCAATATGAATCCTAGCTATTCGGCCGATACATGTACATATCGGATATAGGACGATACCAATATGATACGTCCTATACTGAACCGATAGACCGATACTAATCTGATACACTAGATACTAAGTACATCTAGCATCTCTGTGGATCCACAAATTACTGCACGATAGTACCAACGACTCCAGTTACATCCGGTTATTGGTGAGTACATGATTACATAGTAATTCTGTTAGTCTTGTGATACAGATTTTTACTCTCTCATGCTACCAACGTCACAACTTTTCGAGTGCTGCTCCCTCTAATGATGATGAACGCAAAAAACCAACGTCATAACTTTTATAACTTGAGTAAATTTCTTTACCCTATATGAAAATTTCTGTTGTCAGAAAGATGGCTCCTAGGACTCGTCGAGGTGGTGCTGCTAGTCGAGGAAGGGGTCGAGGCAAGAAACCCTTGGAGGTCGACACGGAGGAAGTCTCCGTCGTCAAACAAGAGCCGGTGACTGTCAAGGAAGAACCGATGACCATCAGAGAAGAGATTGCTCCCAAGCTTGAAGCTAAGGAGGAGCCACCGTCAGAGAGTAGTAGCATCGGGACCGACCCTCCTATCCCTACAGAAGACCTCAACCAGATTGAGCCTTCGTATGCAAAGTGGCTGATAGAATGGTACATGCCTCAACGCAACTATCATCCCTGGCTGTGAGGATTCATCGTCTGACTTGTGGTTTTTGTTGAGGCCAAAGTCGATTTTCCTATGTGTTTTGGAATATTTGTGAAAATTTTGGAATATTTGTGCTATGATCGGTCGTCAGGATTGGATATTAGGTTACTGTAACTGGCCAACTCTTTCCTATGTGTTTTGGAATATTTGTGAAAAATTTAGAATATTTGTGCAATGATCGGATTATAACGATGGATATTAGGTTACTCTTTCGGATAACTGATGTCTATTTTATATTAATTTGGTTTGGTCTATATGATTCTTGAATAATTGGTGTGCATTAAATTCGTATGTGCATATTTTGGTCTATGTAATTCTTGGATAATTGGTGTGCATAATATATTTGGTCTATGTGATTGTTGGATAATTGGTGTGCATTATATATTGGTTTGGTTTATGCAAATTTTTGCGAACAGCTAAAAAGCAGTAATTTTTTTTCAAAATATTCTCAGTTAGCGACGGACTTGTGACCGTTTTGCGACGGATGTCTCCAGTTGCCGACTATTTTTCGACGGTTATTCCGTCGCTACCTGGATATTTGAAAATTATTCCCAGGTAGCGACGGATGTTCGACGGACAATCCGTCGGCATGATTTATTGTTCGACGGAATAGCGACGACATATTCGTCGCCCGTATTCTGGAAATAACAAGAATTTCCAGAACAAGGTCGACGGTTAATCCGTCGCTATGCGGTCGATATATTGCGACGGCATAGCGACGACTTATCCGTCGCCAAGTTGCTGGAAATGACATGAATTTCCAGAAGCTGGTCGACGGCTTTTCCGTCAGAAAACCGTCGCTAATCCGTCACTTGATATCGACGTTATCGACGGATTAGCGACGAAACGATACGATCTGATACGCTTTTGCGACGGGTTAGCGACGGAAATTTACGTCGGTATTGTCTACACAGTTAAGTACTTAAAAGCTGAAGTGGACGACAGTCCGTCGAAAATGCGTCGCTAATGCTTCGTATTGTGACGTCGACTATCCGTCGCTATTCCGTCATGTGACGACAACTTAGCGACGGATGGTTATTAGCGACGAGCTGATTGCCGACGGATTTTTTTGGCCAATATCCGTCGGCAATCGGTCGCTAATAGTTATTACCGTCGTCTTAGCGACGGATTCGGCCGTCGCTAAATCGATAAATTTTGGTAGTGAGTGGTTGGGGCACAAATACCAGCAATATCAATATACTGCGACAACCAGGTCACTGCGACGGTAGCATCAAATGACCGCTTTAACGGAAAGAAGAGTATTATGCGGTTAAAGCACATGACAGTACACGATCTCATCAAGAGAGGTGTTATTTTAGTAAATTATGTTCAGAGTCAGGAAAACCTAGCGGATCCATTCACCAAGGGTCTCAAGCGCCAGCTAGTCGATGACACAACTTATAAAATTGGCTTGAAGGCATTCTGATATTATGTTATTATAATCCTACCATAAAGTTTTATGTTATTAGTTCAAAGAGAAATCTACTAGGCATCTAGCTTTTAGTTCAAGGGAGGACCACTAACTAGAAAAATATCAGGAACAGTGGGTACATGTCCTCTGTGGCATGGAAATGTTACGGACCTACAACCACTGTTGTCTACTATATATTTTCTGCAGAAAATGGGTCCTGTGATAAGGATGGCTTAAACGCCTTAATAAGTTCTCAGGCAGAGTGAATGCCTGGTGTGCTTTACAAGAAGCATGGTAGCGCAACACTACAATAAGTGTAACTCCATGCTATAGTGGTAACACTCCACTATAAGGTTCCCAGGTAGGGGTAATGTCTCGAGTTAGCCAAGTCACAGTGGCGTAGCACCGCAAATAGGAAGGTAGCCTAATGTTGTATGATGAAATTAGAGTTATAGACAACACTACAAAGGGGAGGATGTCCTCATGTTACAGTGGCACGACACCCCACGATGAGGTACCCAGATAGGGGTAAAGCATCGGCCTTGTAAGCCATGTCGTTGCGGTGTAACACCGCAAGGAAGCCTAAGGCTTCATGCTGGGTAGTTTGGTACTACAAAGAGGCTTGTGACCTCATGCTACAGTAGTATGACACTACGATGAGGTTCCAGGGCAGGGGTAAAGCCTCGGCTTTAAGCCGTGTTATAGCGGCGTAGCACCACAAGGGAAGCGCAAGGCTTCTTGTCATGTCTCTTTAATAAAGAACTCACCTATAGTGTATGGACATAGATAGCAGGCCGTCTCTTAAGGGTAAACTTGTAGACACCCAAAATTATATACTGAAACCAGGCTGGCATATGGACTTTAATGTACTGCCAGAAGCACATGTGACAACATGATATGAGTGGAAAGAATTACAACTATGGTACATAATTCAAGGCTTAGTCCATTCTTGTATTATAGTATGTTGTTTGACCCATGCGGAAGATTCAAGTCGTCAGCGACATCTATCCTAATGCATGATGGACAGTTACTGTGTGAAATACTCAAATCCATATATCGAGATATGTGGAGGATTATTGGAGTTTTTTCTTGACATATAGAGAGTTTGCACTCAACACATGCCTAGTATTTTTAGTCCCACATTAGAAAAACACCATGAGTTGTATCTCAATATATGCTTGGTATGTTGTTGAGATGTGCACATGGGGTGGTGATCCTAAGGAGGGAACCATGTAGGTAATTTTACTAGGAGGTAAGGATAAGACTCCATGGTAAAGCATTAATGCTTTTTGCTCTTGGAATTTATTCCATTGGAGCTAAGCCCCGTAGGGGCTTAGCGACTCAGACTCAGACTCGGGCTCATGGGCTCATGAGGCATAATGTGACATTTTGTTGGTGCACTTTGCACTTAACATGTCAGCATCGTCGCTAGGTGCATACTGCACTTAAGTTGTGCTTGTTGCGCGAGCCTCTTGAGCAGCCGTTCGTACGCCAGTTCGTGCTGCCCGATTGCGCGACCATATGGTGCGCCAGTTGGCGTGGCCATATGGCACGGCCTGATCACGTAGCCAGATGGCACGCCAGTTGGCATGGCCAGATGGTGCTGCCAGTTGGAGCAATAGTTGGCGCTGCAGTTGGTGTACAATTTACACATGGTGTGCGTTGTGTGCATGTTGCATAAGTGCGTACAGGATCAGGTGGCACTATTAGCGCAGGTGCGCAGTTGGCGCATGCGCCAATTGACTCAAATCATGTCTGTGCACGATTTAAGCTGCTACAGAACGTTCTGAGCAGTTTTTTCCCATGTCCTGAATATTTTTCGAACTGAGCAGTTATAGTGTGGGCCTATATAAGCTTCTTTCCTTTCTCTCAGGTGCCAAGTGCTATTTCAGAATAATTCCTTACAAATTTCAGAGAGTTCAAGAGTGGAGAGAATCAGTGCACCAGTGCTATTTAGCGCCAGAGTCAGCGCCATCCGAGGAGTCAGAAGAGCGGAGTGATCCAAAGTTTTTCGTTGAACTTGTTGGTTCCTGGAAGCTGTTTGTGTGGGGCGAATCAGGTTTTGAGCGTCGGTGATCATTCACCCCAGCAGGCCATTTTATCCATTTCTGTTCATCCGTTTTTATCTTGTTCTAAATGAGAACGTTTCTGATATAACCAAAAAATGTTAGTGGACATTCATCATTGCAACTACGAAATTATCTGTGTCTTCTTCGAAGTGACACATTAGATTTTGTTTCTCAGAATCCTTCGGGATCTCTTTCGTGCACCTTCTTCGAAGTGTTGCATAATTTTTAGTTTTTCATCAAAAAATTACGCCCCGGGACTAGCAGAGGCATTCCTTTTGGCGCTAACGACATATCACCTCCCAGGCCAAGAACAACTCATAACGCTCACCCACGTCTCCGACACTGCGAACCACTGGAGCAACCCCACCGTACCTTGTCACGACCCGTTACCCAAATTATTGGGCCAGGCCGAGCCATGTCCAGCCTACACTTGGTAAATCGTAGTAAGTTGTTCTAAGAATAGAGAATAAAGGATCTAAGCAGCTAACAGTTCTAATATCACATTTAAGAGGTTCATCACAACACAGCATCTATAAGCGAAAGTAAAATAAGCACAGACTTAAAAATACACTTCTAAAGTTTCTAACTGGAGACAAAGTCCAGTAATCAAATATAAGTTCAAACCAAAGTCTAAGACTCAAAACAAAAGAAAGATAACTAAACAAGGTTCCCCGCTGGGGCCTCTTCTAGAGCTAAGGCCAGGTCCTCAAATGCAGTACCATAATATCAATCACATAGCATTTCCTTCTCGAAAAGTGAACCTACAACGTTATCCTGTCAGGACGGGAGCAAGTACTGATTCTACAAACATAAAATACTGATCATGTGATAGAAAAAGATGAAATAACGTAATCATGGCATGTCTTGATTTATCCAATTTTATCATGGCAATAAAATATTCTTTTTAAAGTTTAAACAATTTATCATGGCAATAAAATATTCTTTTTAAATTTTAAAACTGTAGCATGTACGTGATCGGTCAATAGGTGAATAGGATGTACAGCGGTACATATCAAGTTTTTTCTGGCATGCACATACGTGCACGAACGGCATCGGTGTATATCCATACACAAATGCAGGATCAGAACCTACGGCAAAGTTACATATAGAATATTACCGTGTGCGATAAATACATAAAGAGAATGGGGGCATGATCACGTACTCTACTACCAGTTTTTCCTTAACCCGTTGTTAAATATGTGAGAGATATAAAAACTATCCTAAGCATGGTAGGGACTGAAAATAATGTAACATGTGAGTGATACGAGAACAGTATAAAGCATGGTGGATACTCAGAGCAGTATAAGCATGGTAGGTACTGAGAGCAGTATAAATCATGGTAGATACTCAGAGCAGTATAAGGCATGTGAAACATGAAGAGGTATGACTTGCAGTTATCCATAAAGCAGTATTTTAACATGATTTAATCACAGTTTATTGTTTATACGCAGTAAATAAGCTTGTAGAGGTACTTGCCTCGAGCAAAGCAAGAATACTAGTATGAAGATATAGATGTCCGATGTCCTATCAATAATGATATACAAACTCAGCATCTAAGTTATGATTAAGATTACACTAGTGGTGTGACACAACTCCTAACTGGATACTAGCTAAGGGATGTCCTAGCATAAAAGTCCAATGTGGGGTGACACTATACCCAAACTAATTTTCTAGGGCCTTTAAACTAGTGTAGGGTGAGGTCCAATACTACAATAACTCAAATCAACACAAAACTTTATAAGTCGTAACTACTCAATAAATAAATCAGACTGTACACTGAGCTCCAATAATTTTTGAGATAGACAAAAGGTTCAATTATACATAAAATAAAGTACCAGAATGATCCTTGTTAATTATAGAAATTTATACTAATTTTTCTAGAATTTATAAACCCTCATAGATATTTATTAAAAACCAGCAAACACATGTATCCTGAAAATGAGTTCTGTTTTCCTATTTTTATAAAATACATAATTTACTTATTAAATACTTGAAAAATTATAATAAATTAGCTAAATTAACATAGTATTTAAATAAAAATTTTCTCAGATTTTTACAGTAATTAAAATATATATAAAAATTCAAAAATAGCAAGTAATAATTTCTAGAAAATAATTAATTACAAATTAAGGATGATACATAAGCAAAATCTACAGATGTCGTCGGATGATAAAAAAATATCACCAACGCGTCCAGAACGGTCAAATTAGCTAGGATAGCCTACCAATAAGTCTAATTTGGACACAGGAGCAAAATGGTAATTTCGGATAAAAATGATGTCCGCCGTTGGACACACTTTGCACCGAAAAATGTGTCAGGATAGAAGTCTACAAAACCTAGCAAATTATATGTCCACGAATCCAGAATGATGATACGAACCCAACGATATGTCCAAAATGGGATTCCGATGACCCGATCACAAAATGGTCCGTTGACCTGGATATTGGTATCCGATTTGCACGGAAAAGCGTATCAGAGCCAAAGTCTACTAAATCTAACAAAGTATATGTCAACGAGTTCAGAATGACAACACGAACTCAATGGTATATCCGGAATTGGATTCCGATAAGCCGATCTCAAAATGACACGTTGACGCGGACATTTAGAATCCGGTTTGCAACGAAATGCGTGCCGGAGCAAATGTCTTCAAAACTCAGCAAATTATATGTCAACGAGTCCAGAATGACAATACGAACTCAACGGTATATCCGAAACTGGATTCCGATGAGCCGATCTCAAAGTGACCCGTTGACTCGGAATGTGGGACCCGCTTTGCACCAAAATGCGTGCCAGGGCCCACGTTCTCCAAATCAAGCAAACTTTATATGAAAACGTGCTAGAACGATGCCACGAGTCTACTGGTGGTGTCAAAAATTTAATCCGGAGTCCCGGGTTCAAAAATGGAATTTAACAAGTACAAATTAAAGAATTCGGACGGCCAACTTTGGCGTCGAATTCGACCAACTAAACGTGCTCACAATGAAACGAAACTTAAGGGACAGGAAGAGGGTTATACCAGCTGTGCACAGAAACTAGTAGCGCACCAACTGGAGCTGCGACGGCGGAGTTACGAGCTGACGAAGTCGGCTCCACAAAACTGTCCAAAAATAGTACAATTTAAAGTGTCAACTTGGTGGCCAGTTTTGATGTATCAAACGATGAAATTAACGGACGAAACTTGTGGGGAGTGAAGATGGATATACCGAGATTATGATGGAGTAAAGAGTTCGCCGATCCAACGGTCGAATCTCTCGGAAAATGCATATGAAGTTGCTGCGACGGGACGCCATTTTCGAGTTCAAAACTCGCGCGTCACGACGGGATTTCGTGCGAAACGCACGAATAGCCTATATGGCACGTCGGGGAAGGTGGTACGCATCCGGGGGGGGGGGGTCGCCGGAGGCTCTCCTGGCCAAGGAGGGCCGGCCACGGCGCCGTACGGCCAGCGATAGCCGGCGCGCGCGACCGCGCGGCCGTGCGCACGCGGCTGCGCACGCTGCTGCGCTGCTGCCTGCTGCAGCTGCGGTTGCTGTTGTGCGCTGTTGTGCTCGCGTGCGACGCACGGTGGTGGTTGCTAGTGGGGGGGTCGCGGCGTAGCGTCGGGTACGGCAGTGGCACGCCGACGGCAGCGGTCGTACGGGGGTGGAAGTGGTGAGAGGTGGTGGTGGTAATGACAATAATGGTGATGGTGGTGTGGAGGAGGAGGAGGAGGTGGAGGTGGTGGCTGTGGGTGTTTGAAGGAAGAGGAGATGGGAAGAATGATGGTGAGGGTGGTGGTGATGCTCGGCTACCAGGGGGGTTCGGCCGAGTGGAGGGAGGGGGTTGTTCTTGCTGGTGAGAGAGAGAGAGGTTTGTGTGTATGTGTGTATAATAAAGAGAGAGAGAGAGTGGTGTATATATTATTGTGTGTGTATAATAATATAGAAAGAGAGAGAGTGATATATTATGATAGATATTATAGGAAGAGTGAGAGAGAAGTCGGTTGGAGGGGGGGTGATATGCTGTGATGGGGAGGGTGAGGTGGTGTATGTGTTAGGAGAGAGAGTGAGTGATATATATATATATATATATATATATATATATATATATATATATATATATATAAGAGATATTAAATGAGATATTTATAAAGTAGAGAGAGATAGAAAAATATATTTAAAATAGGAAAAAAAGTGGGAAATTTTGTGTAGGGTGTTTGGGTAGTCATGGGAGGACAACATGGAGCTTGGGTTCGGGTTCGGTCGAGCCGGGTCGGGTCAAAATCGGACAGGGTGCAATAATTGAATTTAAATAGGTATTTATAATCATGGGTAAATAAGTAACATGTAGGGACTCAAATAAATGGGACACAAGTGTCATGTGGGTAGTAGACTTCATGTGGGCCATGTACATATTTTGGGTCGACTAGGTTGGATCGATGTCGGGTCCTGAAATTAAATTGAAAATTAAATCAGGTTTTACGGTAGATAATTAATTGGCCTAAATTGACCCGAAAGTTGTACGAAAAAAATGAAGCACAAAATGGAGTGTCTGAGTGGGACACGAAGGTCATGGGTGAAGAGCGTCTCGAGTAGATCATTCATAAGGAGTTGGTTCTGAGAAAATGACTGGTCTTGTGCTTCCAAATTAAAAGTCACGGTAACGTACAAACGATGATCAAAGATAAAAGTGGGAATAATTATTCAACGATTAATTGGTCTAAGTTGACCCGAAGTTGCGCGATACAAAAAGAGCACAAGGGAAGGAGTTTAAGTGGGACATGATATATCAAAACGAAGATAATCTTGTCTACTTCAAAATCCATGAAGTGAGTTTACAGAGATTGGCATCCCTGACGCTCCAGAAGTCAAAGTCACGAAAAATGATATCAATGATCAAAACAATTTAAATAATAAAATATTTCTTGAAAATAATTTACTTAGAAAATTTAAAATAAACCCTGAAATTCAAGGGGCTTACATCCTACCCACCTTACAAGAATTTCGTCCTCGAAATTAAAAATTATCCAATAGGTCAAACTATAACATGTAGCTGCTCTGGCTACGATACTCAATCTGCTACCCTTGTCATCATCTCTTCTGTTTCTCTTTACAATCTTTTTGGTTCAGGTTCAAACAAAGTCCTGCTATCATAAACTACGTCATATATCCTTTAGAATCTTCCATACTAACATAGAACATTTATGTATACCCTAAACTATAGGTCATTCTCTGGGTATGTTTATAAGCCTAAAATGCTTAATCATCAACCATATTTTCAACCTCAATTGTAAATACTGGATTTCCTTATCGTATCCTAAGTATCCATATTCTATCAATCTATAGTTCCTTTGCATCATTTGTCGTCAATCATTTTCTACAGCTTCTCTTTATAATTATACGTTCAATTCTTATCCTTGGCATAGAGCCTTCTTCTTTTTACTTAATACTTCCTCCGAATATAAATCCTCGATTTCAAAACTCCTGATTTATTAATTACCAATGTACCTATGTCTCTGTCTTGTTCCTTGTCTTTTTAACTGATATCTTTTCGATCTCGTACGCAATATCATATCTCATTCTAACTTATTCTATATCATTCCACATATCGATCTACCCTCTAATCACATGTAATTAGCTATAGGTAACCAGCCAAAATTCTACAAATGCTACATCCTCAATTTATAAATACAGGATTCGGATCCTCAATCCGTAGTCACAACAATATAATATTTCATTTCTCCATCTAAGATACCCTATCATCAATTCATACTATCAATACAATCGTTCTTAATGGTTTCCAAGTCTACTAGAGTCAGTCACTCATACTTGTCCTATAAGCTTAATCTAACCAATCCCTAGGAAAAGTATTTATCACAATCACACAATACATTTATAGTTATACCATGGAATCAGTTAACAAGGTTTGGCTATTTCGATCGTCTATCAAGTAGAAGGTAACAAGGCCTAAACTGGGTCAAGCAATCCATAACAGTGTCCAAACAAGTTAAAGGTCAAGCAAGACAGAAAAGTTTGTCGAAATATCTCCAAGAATGGTACAAAAACAACGAGGTACATAACGAGAAGAATTACCCAAGAGGTTAACGAAGAAGAGTTTAGTCAAGTCATGTGAAAGATGGAACACAAAAATAATTATGTCCAAAAAGATAACATGAAAGCAATCCTATTGGAGAGTCCTAGAGAACCTGTAATCCTAGTTGTAGATGTAGATAGGACAGAGTTAATCAAGACGGGGAAGAATGATGATAAGAATTTATTCTTGCTCATTCGGTCATAACGAAGTAAACCAAGTTGAGATATGATCTGATAACCATACACGTCTTCCTGAAATCATGTTGCCAGAATTTTTGCCACACCAGTAAGCTTAGATGCAATAAACGATAGAGTCAAAACTAAGATATACACCCTATAATCATATTATCTAGAATCCTTGCCACGCCAACCGGTATGGCTGCGAGAAAATCTAAATTCCATAACTAAGATAAGTATATCCAAAATCAGGCCCTATGTTTTTGTCATACCAGCTAATATGGCTGCGATAAATTCTAAACTCCATAAATAAAGCAGACATTTACCTTATCAGGATATATTACAATTTAATCCAAAAAATTTATCATGATGCAAGACCAAAGTCAACAACGAAAATCAGAAATCAATTTCAACAACGAATTAAGGAAGAGCAAATGGAAATAAGCGGAAACAGATTTCGGGGTAAGATTAGAGTGAGATCCTCAGGGGTCATCCCAAGGGTACTATCCTGGTCAAAATTGTAACCCACTGAATTCAAGCAAGAGACTAAATATAGTTAACGGTCTTATGCTGTGATGAGTTTTCCTATATTACAATCCTAGAAATTCTCTCGGTGTTCTAAATGTTATTCCTAGTGTTAACAAGTTGTCCTAAGATCCTAATTGCAGGCATGCTTGGTACAATAACGTAACCAAACAACTTTAGTCTTGATTATTGGGCCGGACCGAGCCATGTCCAGCCTACGCTTGGTAAAGCGTAGTAAGATGTTCTAAGAATAGACAATAAAGGATCTAAGCAGCTAACAGTTCTAATATCACATTTAAGAGGTTCATCACAACACAACATCTATAAGCGAAAGTAAAATAAGCATAGACTTAAAAATACACTTCCAAAGTATCTAACTGGAGACAAAGTCCAGTAATCAAATATAAGTTCAAACCAAAGTCTAAGACTCAAAACACAAGAAAGATAACTAAGCAAGGTTCCCCGCTGGGGCCTCTTCTGGAGCTAAGGCCAGGTCCTCAAATGCAGTACCATAATATCAATCACATAGTATTTCCTTCTCGAAAAGTGAACCTACAACGTTATCCTGTCAGGACGGGAGCAAGTACTGATTCTACAAACATATAATACTGATCATGTGACGGAAAAAGATAAAATAACGTAATCATAGCATGTCTTAATTTATCCAGTTTTAGATACAATTTATCATGGCAGTAAAATATTCTTTTTAAAGTTTAAAACTGTAGCATGTACGTGATCGGTCAATAGGTGAATAGGATGTACAACGGTACATATCAAGTTTTTTCTGGCATACACATACCTGCACGAACGGCATCGGTGTATATTCATACACAAAAGCGGGATCAGAACCTACGGCAAAGTTACATATAGAATGTTACCATGCGCGCTAAATACATACGGAGAATGGGGGCATGATCACGTACTCTACTAACAGTTTTTCCTTAACCCGTTGTTAAACATGTAAGAGATATAAAAACTGTCCTAAGCATGGTAGGGACTGAAAATAATGTAACATGTGAGTGATACGAGAACAGTATAAAGCATGGTGGATACTCAGAGCAGTATAAGCATGGTAGGTACTGAGAGCAGTATAAATCATGGTAGATACTCAGAGCAGTATAAGGCATGTGAAACATGAAGAGGTATAACTTGCAGTTATCCATAAAACAGTATTTTAACATGATTTAATCACAGTTTATTATTTATACGCAGTAAATAAGCTTGTAGGGGTACTTGCCTCGAGCAAAGCAAGAATACTAGTATGAAGATATAGATGTCCGGTGTCCTGTCAATAATGATATACAAACTCAGCATCTAAGTTATGATTAAGATTACACTAGTGGTGTGACACAACTCCTAACTGGATACTAGCTAAGGGATGTCCTAGCATAAAAGTCCAATGTGGGGTGACACTATACCCAAACTAATTTTCTAGGGCCTTTAAACTAGTGTAGGGTGAGGTCCAATACTACAATAACTCAAATCAACACAAAACTTTGTAAGTCGTAACTACTCAATAAATAAATCAGACTGTACACTGAGTTCCAACAATTTTTGAGATGGACAAAAAGTTCAATTATACATAAAATAAAATACCAAAATGATCCTTGTTAATTATAGAAATTTAAAATAATTTTTTTGGAATTTATAAACCTTTATAGATATTTATTAAAAATCAGCAAACACATGTATCCTGAAAATGAGTTCTGTTTTCCTATTTTTATAAAATACCAAAATTACTTATTAAATACTGGAAAAATTATAATAAATTAGATAAATTAACATAGTATTTAAATACAATTTTTCCTAGATTTTTATAGAAATTAAAATATATATAAAAATTTAAAAACAGCAAGTAACAATTTCTGGAAAATAATTAATTACAAATTAAGGATGATACATAAGCAAAATCTACAGATGTCGTCGGATGATAAAACAAATATCTCCAACGCATTCAGAACGGTCAAATTAGCTAGAATAGCCTACCCATAAGTCCAATTTGGACACAGGGGCAAAATGGTAATTTCGAATAAAAATGATGTCCGCCGTTGGACACACTTTACACCGAAAAATGTGTCAGGATAGAAGTCTACAAAACCTAGCAAATTATATATCCACGAATCTGGAATGATGATACGAACCCAACGGTATGTCCAAAATGTGATTCCGATGACCCGATCACAAAATGGTCCGTTGACCTGGATATTGGTATCCGATTTGTACGAAAAAGCGTGCCGGAGCCAAAGTCCACTAAATCTAACAAAGTATATATCAACGAGTTCAGAATGACAATACGAACTCAACGGTATATCCGGAATTGGATTCCGATAAGTCGATCTCAAAATGACACGTGACGCGGACATTGGAATCCGGTTTGCACCGAAATACGTGCCGGAGCAAATGTCTTCAAAACTCAGCAAATTATATGTCAACGAGTCCAGAATGACGATACGAACTCAACGGTATATTCGGAACTGGATTCCGATGAGCCGATCTCAAAGTGATCCGTTGACTCGGAATGTGGAAACCGCTTTGCACCGAAATGCGTGCCAGGGCCCACGTCCTCCAAATAAAGCAAACTTTATATGAAAATGTGCTAGAACAATGCCATGAGTCTACTGGTGGTGTCAGAAATTGAATCCGGAGTCCCGGGTTCAAAAATAGAATTTAACAAGTGTAAATTAAAGAATTCGGACGACCAACTTTGGCGTCGAATTCGACCAACTAAACGTGCTCACAATAAAACGAAACTTAAAGGGCAGAAAGAGGGTTATAACAGCTGCGCACAGGAACTGGTAGCACGCCAACCGGAGCTACAACGGCGGAGTTACGAGCTGACGAAGTCGGCTCTACAAAACTGTCCAAAAATAGTACAATTGAAAGTGTCAACTTGGTGGCCAGTTTTGATGTATCAAACGACGAAATTAACAGACAAAACTTGAGGGGAGTGAAGATAGATATACCAAGATTGTGACGGAGCAAAGAGTTCGCCGATCCAACGGTCGGATCTCTCGAAAAATGCGAGCAAAGTTGCTACGACGGGACGCCATTTCCGAGTTTAAAACTCGCGCGTCACGACGGGATTCCGTGCGAAATGCACGAATAGCCTATGCGGCACGTCGGGGAAGGTGATACGCATCCGGGGGGGGGGTCGCTGGAGGCTCGCCTGGCCAAGGAGGGCCGGCCACGGCGGCGTGCGGCCAGCGATCGCCGGCGCGCGCGCGGCTGCGCACGCTGCTGCGCTGCTGCAGCTGCGGCTGCTGCTGTGCGCTGTTGGGCTCGTGTGCGGCGCACGGTGGCGGTTGCCGATATGGGGGTCGCGACACAGCGTCGGGTACGACGGTGGCACGTCGACGACGACGGTCGTGCGGGGGGTGGAAGTGGTGAGAGGTGGTGGTGGTGATGATAATAATGGTGATGGTGTTTTGGAGGAGGAGGAGAAGGTGGAGGTGGTGGCTGTGGGTGTTTGGATGAAGGAGGAGATGGGGAGAATGATGGTGAGGGTGGTGGTGATGCTCGGCTGCCAGGGGGTTCGGCCGAGTGGAGGGAGGGGGCTGTTCTTGCTGGTGAGAGAGAGAGGTTTGTGTGTGTGTGTATAATAAAGAGAGAGAGAGAGTGGTGTATATATTATTGTGTGTGTATAATAATATAGAAAGAGAGAGTGATATATTATGATAGATATTGTAGAAAGAGTGAGAGAGAAGTCGGTTGGGGGGGGTGATGTGCTGTGATGGGAAGGGTGAGGTGGTGTGTGTGTTAGGAGAGAGAGTGAGTGAGATATATATATATATATATATATATATATATATATATATATATATATATATATATATATATATATATATATATATATATATATTTATTTATATATATAAGAGATATTGAATGAGATATTTGTAAATTAGAGAGAGAAAAAGATATTTAAAATAGGGAAAAAAGTAGGAAATATTATGTAGGGTGTTTGGGTAGTCATGGGAGGACAACATGGAGCTTGGGTTCGGGTTCGGTCGAGCCGGATCGGGTCAAAATCGGACAGGGTGCAATAATTAAATTTAAATAGGCATTTATAATTATGGATAAATAAGTAACATGTAGGGACTCAAATAAATGGGACACAAGCGTCATGTGGGTAGTAGGCTTCATGTGGGCCATGTCCATATTTTGGGTCGACTAGGTTGGATCGATATCGGGTCCCAAAATTAAATTAGAAATTAAATCAGGTTTTACGGTAGATAATTAATTGGCCTAAATTGACCCGAAAGTTGTGCGAAGGAAATGAAACACAAAATGGAGTGTCTGAGTGGGACACGAAGGTCATGGGTGAAGAGTGTCTCGAGTAGATCATTCATGAGGAGTTGGTTCTGAGAAAACGACTGGTCTTGTGCTCCCAAATTAAAAGTCACGGTAACGTGCAAACAATGATCAAAGATAAAAGTGGGAATAATTATTCAACGATTAATTGGTCTAAGTTGACTCGAAGTTGTGCGATACAAAAAGAGCACAAGGGAACGAGTTTAAGTGGGGACATGATATATCAAAACGAAGATAATCTTGTCTACTTCAAAACCCATAAAGAGAGTTTACAGAGATTGGCATCCCTAACGCTCCAGAAGTCAAAGTCACGAAAAAGGACATCAATGATCAAAACAATTTAAATAATAAAATATTTCTTGAAAATAATTTACTTAGAAAATTAAAATAAACCCTGAAATTCAGGGGGCTTACACACCTAGCACAGCCGAACGTCGACCAGCAAGTGAAGCAGACCGAGTCTCCTCGGTTGGACTCGTCATACGCCTTCTGCCAACGCCTCACTTCCCAACTTGAACCCTGAATAGGTAAATTTTCATTAATATCTCATCACGAGTAATAGAGTTTGAGTAGAAGAAGCTTTATAAATAACAACAATGTCGAGAAGTTTTGAATATGATAGTAGTATGGTGGTATTCAATACCATTCACCTGACATGTATTAAAAATGGTATTATTATATTTCAAGCACTATTCACGTGAATGTTTTAAAGATACTAACATAAGAAGAAAATCATGAAGATGCTGTAGAGGCAAGTTTCAAAGCAAGGTATAATTACTTAATTACCCCACTTTTCTCCATGTAGCATATTAACATAATATATAGATTTCTAGTTACACTGTAAAATATGTTACAATATATTATAAGTAATAAATAATGTATATAAATGAATTTAAATATATACTTAGATATATTTATGGTATGTATGCAAACCAAAATCAATTTATATAAATATTATGTATACAAGTGTAAAGGACTCCACATAATAAGTAATATTTTAATAATATTTCTAAATTTTACTTAGGGACTAACCTTCGTACCCTCGACCTCAGCGGAATTGGACATTTCTCTATATTACAATTTTTATCCTGTCATATTTTATTACTGTTTCTTATGTTCATACCATTGATATTTTTCTCACTTTACGTGCACGTACATTGTTTCCTTTATCATACATATATCACTGCTATTTCATGTGTAGATCATTATAGTGTTGCTTAGTCCTGTGCCACGTTCATTTTGTATGTCTTGACTCGTTACTTGTACTTTTCTTGAGTTGACTTGACTGGAAACCGGTATAGTTCATTGAGATGGAAAGGACAGTTACTAGGCATGCAAGCTATATGATAGTATTCTGTTGGCCGATAGTTTGGATGAACTTCAGCTGTGTTGATGATTCTGTTGGCCGTTAGTTTCATGCTACTGTTGTGATATTCTGTTGGTCGTTATTCTCGGAGGAGATACAATTGTGATTATTCTGTTGGTCGCTAGTTTCAGATGAGCTTTTATGATAGTACCCCTGTCTATTAGCCCAAATGTTGAACATTGTCCTTGATGTTGCGTTGTCATATATTTCGTGTAGAAGTACATTGCTCTATTTCTGTCATTTTTCTTTATGCATGTTATACTGTAGCTGGGCATATTTTATGTATCTTGTTAGTCCCCTGAGGACCTGGTGATCTCTCCAGGTTTAGTCGAGGTTGATCCAGGTGCAGACGAGTAGGTATATGAGATGCACCACGGTACGATTACAATTGATGGCGTCATTGATATTTTGCGTAGTTTGGACTCAGTTATTTATTTTATGCCTATGTTTTAGTTCTGTCTACTGGTAGTGGATTTGTGTCCACCGGACGTGACTTGAATTCTTGATAACTTGAAACTTCATTTTATATTATTATTCAGTTCTTCAGCATTTATTCATTGCTCATTGGAGTTATTTGTATCTTTTACTTCTGTGGATGAGATACAGATTGTCTTGATTGTTCGAGACTTCTGTGACTTATGAGTTTATAGACAGCATTCTATCGCCGACACTACGATATAGATTGGACTTGGACACAGACTCGTATCCGAAAAGCGAGTGCTGATCGTGACAAGTTTTTTGGTGGCCCATGCATGTTAGAGCATATCGTATCGGCTACATAACTGTACTGATACGAGCCTACAAATAGGATTAGACTCCTAGGATTTCATCCACATGTCTTGACACGTTATTGATTTCTATCCTTGACTTTCATTGATCCTTGACTTGCATCATGCTTAAAATTCTTCAGCGGCTAAATGTTTTCTTTTGTTGCAGTTAAATGAATTCTCAAGACCGGAACATCGCTCCCCTGAACCCCCCACCCACTGTATGCGGATCTTCCACGAATGGGACCCCACTGACTTATGGAGGCTAGTTTGCTTATCTAGGTGGCCCGTCACAACCGCATGCCTCAAGATTATGCAGAGACGACATTCCACCACCCCCGTATTTTCCTCCGTAGACTCTACCACCAGCAATTGTTCTGCCTCGAGCACCTGTGCTGGATAATGCTCTATTTCTTGGGATCTTCCAGCAGCTCATCGCTTCTCAGACGGAGTAGGCCAACATCTATCGTGACACCTTGAGAGAGGCTCTTCAGACTAGAGATGCTCCCCAATCGTGTCCAGGAACTTTCAAGGACTTCATGGACCTCAGGCCCAAGGAATTCTATGGGACAGAAGGGATTCTCTACGCGGATGAGTGGTTAGAGAACATGGAGCGATTTCTTCGGATGACTCGAGTTCCTGAAGACTTGAAGATAGAGTCAACCAGCATACAACTTTTCAACATCGTCCAGACGTGGTATCGGGATGAGCCCTGACTATCCGCGCTAGATGTGACTTGGGAAGAGTTCAAGCAATTGTTCAAGAAGAAGTTCTACCCTGACATAGCTCGAGAGGCGTTAGTGAGTTAGTTCGAGAGTCTGGAGCAGGGAAGCTTCACTGTCGACGAATACACCTCGGAGTTTTCTTGCCTCAGCTGCTTCGCAGAGAGCATGGTCAACACCCCTGAAGACAAGGCTAGATGAATCAAGAAAAGACTATCTCATGAGATTCGCCTAGCCATCGCCACCAGCCGAGCCACTACCTATGAGAAGATCTTGAAGGTCGCACAGGCAGTAGAGGAAGAGCTAGGTCGCAAACCGAAGAGAGACGAAGATGCATATGGAGGAGGTAGCAGCCAATCAGGACCGGCAAAGCGTCCCTATGTTCCAGGGAAGACCTCAACACAGCAGTATCACTAGCGGCCTCGTCCCCAGCCAGTAATAGCAGCTAGAGCACCATCAAGAGGTCCGGAGAGACACCCCATACAACAACAGAAAGCAGCTCCATACCATCATCAAAAGAGTATTACTTGTCGCTTTTGTGGCAAGGTAGGCCATGTTGTTAAAGATTGCTACCTTAAGTTTGGAAGATGTTTAGTTTGTGGATCCAACCAACACAAGGCCCGAGATTGCCTAGAACGACGTGCCGCTATGCGCTGATTGGCAACAATGCAGGTAAGAATGTAAATTCGTATAGGCAGTTATAGATGAACATGATGATATAATTATTACTTAGGCTTGTTAGATACCTGTCTATAATAGGGTAGCTATATCTTTGGGTTATCGAGAAGATTGTTGCGGTTAAGGAAGCGTACGAAGGAATTGAAATATTGAAGGTCTCCTCCAGCCAGATGGATTGCTAGTAAATTGCAAATATTTGAGTAACCAACAATTGCAGTTATCCTCAACCAAACCATCTTTCTCTTTGAGTTACCCAAACTCGTGTTTATTATTGTTATGTTTTTTCCTTCACCCATCATCCTTGCCTTGATCTCATTAAACGTTGCTCCTTAGAATATATAGGATTACTATTTGTTCAAGCTTTGGATGTGTATAAGTAAAAATATCTTGGATACATTATTAAATTATTTGAAACAACTCTATCCCTACTCGTCTGTTCATAACTCTTTCCTCTTGTATATACGAAATTAATATTAGAGTCCCTGTTATCCTTATCTACTTTATCTCTAGCCTATTCTCCTTTCCGTTCGTACCCCTATAATAAGTATAGAGAGAATAGTGAAGATAACTGTATGTTGTCAGTTAGCCGCATATTCTATACATGTATTGGGTTAGGTCAAGTCCAATTCTATTAGATATCAAATTTGGTATGTATTCTAGAATTTGTATTTTATTAGGAACACATTTATAGCTTACTCTACACACGCTTCATTTCTTGATCCTAGGAGGAAAACAAGAAGTCTGTTCCTCCTAAATGATAGGAGAAGAGAAGCAGACTATCAGTAATACAAATACATTGTTCCCACTCAAGTTTCCTAAGCAAGGAAGAGTAACTTCTTCTTTCTATGACATGACAACTAATTATTAACGACAACATGATTGGTGGCTGGTAGTATAGAAAAATAATTTTTATATAGACCCGAACCACATATGCATGCTGCGCTAAGATTCCTTTCAAAAGGAAATGAACTTTTTTTTTTAACTTGTAATAATTACAAAGTAGTTAAATTCAAATAAATAGGGACAATACGGGTTTATATATATATATATATATATATATATATATATATATATATATATATATATATATATAAAATTTTGTACAAGCGTGTTTATATATATATATATATATATATATATATATATATATATATATATATATATATATATTGAAAATATGTGGAACTAACTATAGTAAAGAAAAATCTATATTTTCTAAAATAATAAGTGTTAAATATTAATATTGTGGCTCGTTGGGCAAGATTTGGTTTTATCATAGCTATTTACAATAGTTTCTAATTCCTAGTATTATATTAGCAAGTACCTGTTAGTTTCATGCCCTAGTCTAGATGGTAATACCATGTAGTGTCTGCTATGTTTGTTTTCGGCAAGAGACGTGATGTGCAAGGATCGATAGTTTGGAGCCTTTTAGATGGACTAACTGCCTAGGGATTCTTAAGCTTATGAGCCTTCAGAAGATCAGCCTATCCATAACCATGTTATCATTCATTTATCTTGGCTTACTTTTTCCATGTTGTATATGCCATGCTCTCTTTGTTTTTCTAGCTTGCATCATGTGCAAACAAATATCCTCGCCCTTCTTTTCAAATTATTGTACCTTCTATCACATTATTGTCTAGTTGAGCATTAGCTAATATGTTAATATGATCGTGCCATTTCTTCAGAACCTACCGTTCAAACCTTACCCGATTTGATTAATTCGTTCGACTTTTAATTTCGAGGATAAAATTTTTTTTTCTAAGGTGGGTAGGATGTAAACCCCCATTTCAATTTTCCAATTAGCCTCAAAATTCAATTTTTATCAAATTGTTATGCTTCGTATTATAAATTACTAAAGAGTGTATTTTATCATTATTATATATATATATATATATATATATATATATATATATATATATATATATATATATATATAAGGGTATCTTTAATCAATATCCTTATTTCATTTACTATTACTATATAAAATAATTGTTGTTATAATTAATTTATATTTGATTTTGAAAATTCATTAAAGGTTATTAATATTCCTAAACTATTCACTATATATATCTTAACCCAGCCAGCTGATCCTAATTTCCTATTATAACCAACAACAATTACAAATCTTTCGTGTTTTCTCTCTCTCTTATACACTGTGCCTTCCCTTTCACTCATGTCTTCACAACGTCAACACATCTCACCCACCAACTCAATTTTCCTATCCATAGACTCAAATGTTGGCCCAATTAGATACATCATTATTTCTTTCACTTACATATTCAGATTTTTGGTAGGCCCAAGGCCCAACCATCTATAATATAGGGTTTGTGAGCATTTATGTTTTTATATGGCTAAAGCCCTATATTCCTGAAGAGCAGCAGCAGCCGACAACACCTTCTTCCTCCCTACCTCCATCTCCTTCTCTCCTTCATCCTCTCACCTCTCCTATCATCTAAACCCTAGCCTCTTATCATCCTACCTCCTTCCCTCGCCACCGTGAAGCCAGGACCCAATCAACGGCTCCGCGCCCCGTCGAACACGTGAGTCAAGTCGGCACACCCGAGCTCGCCTGACTCAGGAGAGGCTTCCTCAATCTCGCCAAAGAGCTCCCAAAGTCGATCAACCGTGTCGACGCTTGTGCCTCCAGCGCGCCGACGTAACGGTTCGTCGTGCCTCGCTTCCACACACATCCGCCGGAGGAACACGTGCGTGCCGACCTTAGCTGACCAGAGACCCACTCGCCGAGGCATCCCTACTGGTGCTGACGACAGATCACCTCCCCAGCCAAGAACTACTCCTTAAGCTCTGTGGGATGCTAGCGCTCACCCACGTCTCCGACATGCGAACCACCAGAGCCACCCCATCGCACCGAGCGCAGCCGAACATCGATCAGCAAGTGTAGCAGACCGAGTCACCTCGGTTGGACTCGTCATACGCCTTCTGCAACGCCTCACTTCCAACTTGAACCCTGAATAGGTAAATTTTCATTAACATCTCATCACGAGTAATAGAGTTTGAGTAGAAAAAGCTTAATAAATAGCAACAACGTGAATAGTGCTTGAAATATAATAGTACCATATTGAAAATGGTACTATTATATTTCAAGCACTATTCACGTGAATGTATTAAAGATACTAACATAAGAAGAAAAGGATGAAGATGTTGTAAGGCAAGTTTCAAAGTTAGGTATAATTACTTAATTACCCTACTTTTCTCCATATAGCATATTAACATAATATATAGATTTCTAGTTACATTGTAGAATATGTTACAATATATTTTAAGTAATAAATAGTGTATATAAATGAATTTAAATATATATATATATATATTGATATATGTATGTAAACCAAAATCAATTTATATAAATATTATGTATACAAGTGTAAAGGACTCCATATAATAAATAATATTTTAATAATATTTCTAAATTATATTTAGGGACTGACCTTCGTACCCTCGACTTCAGCGAGATTGGACAATTTTCTTCCAGACAAGTATACCTTGCCCACTGTGCAGTATTTTCATGCATTTCTCTATATTGTAGTTCCTTTCCTGTCATATTTCATTACTGTTCTTATGTTCATACCATTGATATTTTTCTCACTTTAGGTGCATGTACATTGTTTCCTTTATCATACATATCACTGCTATTTCATGTGTAGATCATGATAGTGTTGCTTTGTCCTGTGCTATGTTCATTTGGTATGTCTTGACCTTACTTGTACTTTTCTTGAGTTGACTTGACCGGACACCTATATAGTTCATTGAGATGGAGAAGACAGTTACTCGGCATGCGGGCTTTATGATAGTATTCTATTGGCCGATAGTTCGGATGAGCTTCGGTTGTGTTGATGATTTCTGTTTGCTGTTAGTTTCGTGCTACGGTTGTGGTATTCCGTTGGTCGTTATTCTTGGAGGAGATATGATTGTGATTATTCTGTTGGTCGCTAGTTTCAGATGAGCTACGATTGTGATAGTACCCTTGTCTGTTAGCCCAAGTGTTGAATATTGTCCATGATATTGTGTTGTCATATATTTCGTGTAGAAGTACAATGTTCTATTTTTGTCATTTTTAATGCATGTTATACTGTAGCTGGGCATATTTTATGTATCTTGTTAGTCCCCTGAGGACCTGGTGATCTCTCCAGGTTTAGCCGAGGTTGATCCAGGTGCAGACGAGCAGGTGTGTGAGCCGCACCACGATATGATTGCAGCTGATGGAGTCATTGATGTTTAGCGTAGTTTGGACTCAGTTATTTATTTCATGTCTCTGTTTTACTTCCATCTACTGGTAATAGATTTGTGTCCACCAGACGTGACTTGAATTCTTGATAACTTGAAACTTTATTTTATATTATTATTCAGTTCTTCAACATTTATTCATTGCTCATTGGAGTTAGTTGTATCTCTTACTTCTGTGGATGAGATATAGATTGCCTTGATTGTTCGAGACTTCTGTGACTTGTGAGTTTATAGACAGCGTTCTACCGCCGACACTGCGACATAGGCTAGACTTGGACACAGACTCATATCCGAAAAGCGGATGCGGATCATGACAAAAGTGTTGGACATAGCATGGATAAGAACTAGACATAGACATTAGCATTATGAGACTGTGTTTGAGATTTTACTGGACAAAGACGTAAGCACCCTTATTTTTAAAGATTATTATTTTTATTTATTTTATGTGATTTTTATATATGAACCCATATTTTATTTTTAATTATGGCTATATAGGCACTTTGCCGTAGCTTTGATTTTTGAAGCACAACATTGACAATTTCTCGAAATAAGTTCCATATTCATGTTCTAGACGAGTCCATCTTCATTTTGATATACATATCCTACTCAAATATGTTCTTTTGTACTATATATTTCTTGTAAAACTTTAGGGTCAAAATAGTCATTTTACCCTTCGCTGTAATTTTGATGTATTTTCTAATTCCAATTTCAGGCCCAAATCTGATCCAAATTTTTTGACCCAATATATATTTTTGACCTATTTTGAGCCTACTACACACGTGAAAATGGTGTCCCACTCAATTGAGTTTGCATGTGCTATTTATTTTCAAATGGTACACAAGTCAAAACTATAGACATATTGGACTCAAATCGATCACAAAAATTTCTACCGACCCAAAACTAGTCCAAGTAGGGTTCGTAGAGCCTATTCGGGGTGCCCTAACCTCTTAGACCTATTTTAGATTGGTTTTTGTGGATTAATATGCAGCCACATTAATTAAATCTAATTTAAATCAAATCCTATAACCACTTTTCTAATATGGATTTCTATTTAAACATTTTTGGACATATCCTTGTGTATCTTTTGATTGAGGTATCCAATCTCCACCAAATCATCTCAAACCAAATCCAAATCAATTACCACCTCCTCTTTCTCACATAAACCCTTTCCCTCTATGATAGCCGAATATGTATTATATATTTATGCTCTAAAAAGCGAGCCCTTCCCTTATTCAATCCGCACGCACACCTATCTCCTTTCCTGATAGAAATTGTTCCCTTTCCATGACTTTTCTTCCCTTCTACCTTCATTACAAACCTTCTAAGATCCTCTTCTTCGACCCTAGCAAGCCCCCGAAGGTCCACAACAACTTTGTAAGAATTTGCAAATTTTAGAAGTCATCCGACGTTGGATTCCAAGTCTAAATTTGTTCCAGCAGGTATGCTATTTTGCATATAGGATTTCATGTACTTTTCAACCTCATATTTTCATGAACCAAAATTAATGGAAGTATCTCTGTGTCTATTTTCATTTCCAATTAGCCATTCACACAATTCCAAACGTTTTGGTCGGGGCGTCCGTTCTATGAACAAGTGTCCAAAAAGACCAGATATGTTGCGAGCCAATTTTTATCCACTTTCGGGCCACTTCAAACTTCTGTATATTTTGGTTAAGAAACTAGACTTTCTAAGCTTTCCAACGTGTATACTTTTGCAGCATTTTGATTTCATTTGCTATTTATTAAAAATTTGGACATTTTACCATAATATCAAACACCAAAATCCATGAGTTCTACGTGTCCAATTGATTTGAAACTTCGTATACCATTACCAAATTAATTGTCGTGCATGTTTTCATGATAAAAATATATTTACCTATTTTTTGTGATTTTTTCCAGAATTAATGATTTTTAATAAATATTTGTCTCGGGACTCTAATCATGGACCAAGTCTAGGAACAATATTGAAGAGTCAATATATGGCTTGTGTGCTTGTTTTTCTGCCAATAAAATATGATCAATAATATTTTAGAATATTTGTAGATACTTTTCCAGAATTAGAAGTAATATTTTATGTTATTAATATATTATTTTCATGGGTAGATTTTGTACCATATATGTTAAATTGTATAGAATAGTCATTGTGACTAGTTTTGGTATATAGATGTTATTATGGTCTATATATGGTAAGACCATATATAATAAGTTATTAAGGTGTTACTAATAGTAGAATATTTATTATAGGTGCACGTGACGGAGGTATTTAGGACATTAGAGCCGGACTGTAATTTTCTCAGCTAGAAGTTGCAGACAAGTGTACATTGCCAATACAACAACTTGTTGCTTTCTTTCCTAGTTGTCTTTATTTTTGTTTATCATTTTCGTGACGTAGGGTTAGTCTTTATTTAGTGTCTGAATTGGATTCGGGTGCCAATGTCCATTTATCGATATTGTATATCGACACTAGGCATTGCATGCATTACTTCGTATCCTTTGACACGACTGACCATAGGACACCGACACGTTCATGATGCGAGGTTTACATGAGTATTTATGGTATTGACTTTGCAGTAGTTTACTAGATTATTTATTATTCTTGTTTATAGAGATATTATGTCACGCCCCAGTACCGAAATACGGAGACGGACTAGGCCAGCTACTCCATATGAGGTACGTAACGTCATACGGCGATCGTGGCTGTCGAGAGACTAGGGGGTACATGCTACAATCAAGTCTCCTATGGTCCCACAGAGTTCTATGTCTCAATCAATCAAGTCACATCAGCAATTAAATGAACATTAAAGATAAAGTAGTAAGGCGTCCCCGACGCTTCATCAAAATGATCATGAGAGACTAGCTTTATAATTTAGCTATCTCAGAGAGTCAGGAGTACAAAATTATATACAGCTGCAGTCTGTTTAATTACAATTATGTACTGACACAAAATATCAAGTAATCCGGCTAACAGGTGCCGGTGGCTAAACGCCGCACAAAGTATAAGCAGGAGTGGTGGAAAAGAAACCCACTCGAGTCCCCGAACCGCCATGCTCCTAGTATGCACCATGGATGTCAGGGAGGAAGATCGTGTCCTCTGGCTCTACGAGATCTGGCCAAACAAAACCAGCGGGGTCAGCCCCGAATAGCAAGTACCGCCAAAGGGGCACAAGAGATAAGATTAAAAACCCAGTTAATAGAATGATTGATAATAGTAATACTTATGCTACCATTATAGGGTAGCGCCACATCCTCGAACCCATATGGAACCCTTACAACCAAACAAGGACAAAAGGTGCAGCATGGAGTCGGGACGTGTCGTACTCTATAACTTTCACATAAGTTAAAAGGTAGAAACAATAAAATCTCCTGATCGTGACTTCGATCGATAGCCTATCGTAGCACAATAACCAACCCAACAATCAAATAAGAACATGGGTTGGATCATGCACCATGATAGACCATGTTCCTCAGTCATTCACAGAAGTAACACTTCACAACCAGAATAAGTCTTCCGTTCATAACTTCGGTCCACAGCCTGTCATAGTACGATAACCAACCCAACAATCAAACAAGAACATGGGTTGGATCACGTATCATAACAGTCCGCTTCCCTCAGTTATTCACGGAAGGTAATAGGATACAAGCAAGTCGTTTTCACGGCCAATCAAGTCTACGAGTTTCTAGTGGAACGAGGTTATCCTCGTATCATGTTATTTCAAAATCCTCAGATCGTATCTTTCCAGCAAGGCTAGCCAACCCAGGGGTTCGCGTAGACAGGTATCATTGAGCACAGGTCCCTCGTAAGGCCACCTTGCCAAGATATATAATATATAGCAGGAATTAATCGAATACAGTCATCCACTCGTTGCAGATGACACAGTATCCGTGGAGACTAGCCGGCGCGCCGAGATAATATCTCAAGGCGGCTGGTGTAACACGATCTCGGGATTTTTGCCCTCCCCATGCATCTAGTATATTTAGTTGCCTAATTTAACCCTAGGTGAAATCTTGGAATCACATGCTGTGGCCTGCATGATTATTCTCCTAAAGTCGTACTCAAGTACGAGTACCCCAAGAGAGGGTCCATGTCAATCAGTATGTCAATATGTTCTATCCTCCTTAGTGTAATGCATGATTGCAAATACGCCACGTGGAGTTACGAGTCATTTGTCGAGCATGAACAAGAACTGGGACATTCAGGTACATGTATCAGGTAGGAACACTTTGTTCACCGGGGTCACATTAGTGCTCATATCATGCTCAGGACAAAAGGCGTAAGGATATATAGCATACACAAACAATTACATATATATATATACAATATAATATATACATATAAAAATATAAGGTATATGGAAGTCCAGGTCAGACGCGCTCAAGTCAGGCTACGCTCAGGTCATACTACGCTCAGGTCATACTACGCTCAGGTCAGCGTACGCTCAGGTCAGCCTACGCTCGGGTCATACTACGCTCAGGTCAGCGTACGCTCAGGTCGGCCTACGCTCAGGTCAGCGTACGCTCAGGTCGGCCTACGCTCAGGTCAACCTACGCTCAGGTCATACGCCTCCTAAAGGCAGCGTATGAACTCCATACGACTCCTTGTCACACAAGTGAGCGTATGCAAGACATACGCTCTCAAAAGGCAGCGTATGGACTCCATACGACTCCTTGTCACACAAGTGAGCGTATGCAAGACATACGCTCCCAAAAGGCAGCGTATGGACTCCATACGACTCCTTGTCACACAAGTGAGCGTATGCAAGACATACGCTCCCAAAAGGCAGCATATGGACTCCATACGACTCCTTGTCACACAAGTGAGCGTATGCAGGACATACGCTCCCAAAATGCAGCGTATGAGGACTGCGCTGTGCTAAAGAGCGCGCGCAACTCAGTGGCACAAGCTAAAAAGCTCGCGCACTGCTCACTATCTTCTCCAAACAGCAAGAACTCTATGGGTTGAACCCAAAGCTTCAAAAGTCCATAACTTGGTCAAAATAAGTCCAAATCCAACTTTTCAAAGGTCAAAATTGGGTAGAATAAAATTCTCTACAACATGGAACACTTAAAACTGGAAAACAAAGAAGTTTGCTAGATCAAAACTAAGAAGATCCAAAAATAGTTAAAACTTATATCTACAAAAACTAAAGCTTCAAAATGGAAATTTTCAAGTTCTAAACTAGTAAAGAATGAGGAGAAGAACACATTTTGCCAAATAATTTTGTAAGAAAACATGAACAAAATTTATGGATCCATCTCTTGAGCAAGTTGGTACTTACCTTGGTTGGTGGAGGAAAGTAAATGAGAGGAAATAAATGAGAGGAGAGAGAATGAGATGAGTTATATATATAGAATCTTGAACCCAAGGGTTCATGATGAACCAAAGGGTTCATGATGAACCATTGGTGAACCAAGAAGAGGTTACCCAAATGAGCCAAAACTGTAGGCCCAAATGCAGAAAATAAATTACGAAATAATATTTTGTCGAATATTTTTGGGAAATGCATGAAGAAATATAGCATAATAAATATCGTATAAATACAAGGTAAATACAATTTATTGGTTTACGTATTAAAATACGTATTCCAGGATCGGGGAGTGACATATTATATTGAATTGACTTGTTAGATTCTAGACGTGGGGAAGAGAGAACTTGACTACGATATCTGACTATTGTTGCCTGTTATTATTGTATGCCTTTGTCTATAGCAGAGTTCTGGCATTTCTTTTATTGATTGATTGATTGTCCTCGGTTCTATGATACGGTACTGGAGGTAATAGCCTGCTGAGGAGCTTGTGAACCTTAGTGGCAAGTTCTGATATTCTAGTACATGTTTTCACATGAATATCACGTAGACCAAATATAGTAGATACCCTTAGAGCATATTTCCTTTTCTGTATATTGGTATATTGTATGTACCTTGCTATGTCCCCAAAGGACCTGATGATCTTTCCAAGTAGTTGGTTGTACAGAGATAGCCCACTGATCATGGAGGTATTATTGTATTTGGCTCAGGTATTTTATCGTGCATTATAATTATTTATTATTTCTATTCTACTATTTAGTCAGATCCATATCGTTCTTCGGGTCTAATCGAACATGTCTGTTATTGGGCTGCAGACCATGACATATACTATTTATTCTTGATGTTACTTATCACGTGAGTTGAGATAAATATATTTATAGTTGATTGATAGATAGAATTAGAACACCAAGATAGCTTATACATTTTCGAGTCGGGCTGGAGTCTACTCGATACGTAGCTGGCATGTATACATACTCCTAGTCCAACGTGATTTGGGACTGGGGCGTTATAAGGGAGAGGCTCCAGTGATGGAGGGAAGATAAGTGTCATGACCCATTCCTACTTTTCGGGATACGAGTACGTAGCCAAGTCCAGCCTACGCCGTAGCATTGGCGGTAGTACGCTGTCGAGACCTCAATATCAAATACAACAAAATTATATCAATTTGCTCATTCACAATAACTATTTTTATTTACAAATCTAATACATCAAAAATGATATTCAAGAACAAACCCGCTAAATATTCAAATGCAAAGAAATATTTATGATATCTAGAATCTAAGGTCGTCACGAAGATATCTCTAACTCCATCTGAAGGCAAATGCAAGAAATATCTATTATATCTTGAATCTAAGGTCGTCACCAAGATATCTCTAACTCCACCTGAAGGAACCCAAAGCAAGCACTACAAGAAAAATAACGTTTTATGACGGTTTATTTCTCGACGGTCGTGAAAAACCGTCAAGAAAATAGATTATCTTGACGGTTTTAGCCTTATGTTAAGAAATGACACGTTTTATGTCAATTTAACAATTTTATGACATAATAGTTGACGGTTTTAGAGGATCCGTCAAGAAACATCATTTTGTTTAGTGACGGTTCGGTAATAACCGTCAATTATTGCATATACGGAAAAATTTCGACGAGTTTTTTTAGCTACCATTATTGTAAATTTCTCAAACCTTTTATATTTATTGACGATTCCAACGGAGCATTCACGTGCCATTTTGGTAATTATTCTTCAACTTTTTTTTTACATTTATCCCGATTCCTTTGTTCTCCCTCTCTCTCTCTCCATTTCATCAAATCTTCTCGATTGTTCCCTCGAGCCTGTGCCCGTGGGGGATGGAGAAGCTGTCCACGAGGATCCACTATTTCTCTCTCCACATGCTCTTCTTCTTCCTCCATCTTTCTCTATAAATCTATTCCCAAATTCCCTTCTTCTTCTCCATCCAAAATTAGGGTTATGGTTTTGCCATAGCAATCTCAGATCGAGATTATCGTTTCGATCAAAAGAAGTTTAGGGTTTCGATTCGAGTAGGATAGCTCAGGCCCTGAACGAATGCTACCTAACGACCATCGTCATTACCACCGTCGGCTGCTTCCTCGAGGTTACGGTTCCCTTTTCTAGATTCGATCTTTCCCCAAATTGAAATCCTCGTCTCCAGCTCCCTTTGGGAAGTCCTCAGGCCCAAGTCCCCCAGGGACATTTTCCTTTTCCTTGATCCCTTTCAAAAAATAGGGTATGGTTCCCTTTTATCACCAGGCATCTACTGTCCTAGCCGTCGACGTACATTGCCCTCACCAAAACTTGGATCCCATCCAGCAGGCAGCACATGGTCCCTTGGGGACTTCCCTCTCCAGAAATGAGAGACGACGCCTACACTTTCTTCGCTAATGTTGAAGCTCCTTCCCAGGAACCCCGGTTGAGTTGGAGATCTCACTCCAGTTGCCATGAATTCTCTGTAGATGTATGAAATTGGAAAAGAAAGAGACAAATTGGAAGGGAAATTGGATTAGGGTTTTGTATTAAAATTGGGTATCTAACAAGAACTACAAGAAATATGAATTAAGTAGCTAAAGTTTGCAAATATCAGTTCTGATACTCTTCTCCTCTCGACCTGGATATTTATAGTCATATCTCGGTTGCTACATTCAAAGGACTGATACCAAGAAGTATTAGTTAATTATTTACAGTTAAGCCTTATTGCTGAACTGGCAATAGTAGGTGACTGTATTACTACTATGATGCAATCCCTTCTGAGCTGGCAATGAGCTGGCAATGATGACTAGGCTTTATACAGATATAATTGTAACAATACTCCCCCATCAATTTGACCTTGTCTCAAGGTCAAAATGAGGAAAGGTCTTAATAAAATCTTCATATGGCATCCAAGTAGCCTCCTCTGCAAGCCCATCCTTCCAATGGACCAGCAAGTCCACTGCAGCTTGATTTTTCCTCTGCACAAGTCTTCTTTCCAACACCCAATGTGGTTCCAGAATGAGTTCTTCCCTCTGTGTTGGTATACCAGTTTGAACTTCAGTGTGATGTCCAATCTTCTTCTTAAGCTGGGATACATGAAACACAATGTGTATAAGGGCTCCCTCTAGTAGTTTTAGTCTATAAGTGTCACGACCCAGTCCCAAATTGTTGGATCGAATCGGATCATGCCCAGCCTGCACCGTTGTGAGACGGCGGCAGTAAGCTGTATCCAAATGCAGGTAATCACAACAACATAATATATTTGTCACAACTTCTAAAATTACGAATATTAAAACTTGTCCAACAAAAGATTTATCTGATACAATTGATAAAATAAAACTGAAATAGTTTGTCTTCACTTCAACATAATGAAACTAGAAATAGAAATAACATCTATCTAAAAAGTCGGCTCATCAGCCTCGAGATCAACATCGTCTGTTTGGGACTCTAGCAGCACTGCTGGATAGAGCTCAGGGTCGTAATAGCTATTAGTCAACAGCTCAGCATCATCAATGGACCTATTGGGGGTAGGAAATCCAGTCAGAAAAGGAGCAAAGTACAATTATGAAAATCTAACAATTCAACTAATAATTAGAAATTTGTAATTTAAACAGTTTGAAATACTTGAACAATATTTTCCAGCAATTTTCCACAATTGAAAATAATGTGATTTGAGTATGTAATGCTTATGACCGGCTTGGGTTGTACAATAGTATCCTAGTGATATGATACGGCTTATCCCCGTGTGAAAAGGAGTAAGCTCGCACAATTATGCAATATGAAGGTATTGGTCAAAGAACACTACACTACTCCCCCAATCCCACAATCAATAACAATCAATACTCTAGGAGAGAGTTCCGTGTGACAATGTGGTTTAATCTTGCAATATTATAATTATTAACTAAATTAAAAAAATAAACATAACCGTACTTGCCTTGGTTTATAACTGGATTTGAGATGGATACTGGGGAAGGATTCAAACTCGTCCTCGAAATCCTACAGTTGAGAAGTTCTGACTTAGAACCATATTTGAACCATGTCTAGGTGTTCTAGTTATAATCTCTAAAATTTGATCCTAGTCAAGTTTTTAATTTGTTAAAATTATTCTACCGGAATACATTATCATTACGAACTACAATTAATTATTTAACGAGGTAAAAGTCGATTTACTGATTAATTGGGAAAATAACATTTATAAGTTAATTGTCAAAACTTTGTAGTTTTAGTAACATATATATATAAAACTAGATTTTTCTCTAAATGAGAAAAATATGAATTTCTGTTAACTTACAAAAACTTAATGTGAGAAAACTTATTAAATTTCTATATAAAAATTAAATATTTTATTTTTATATTCTACGTATTTAATGCCAAAATAATAACCCAAAAAATAAAGAAAAAGCTACACTACACACTACAAGGTCTCAGAAAAGAAAATAGAAACTGGGCTTATGCCCTTACAATTTATTACATAAATAAATAAAAATTTGTTGTTGAGCTCCGAACGTCGGGAAGCGGTCCATTCAGCAGGCCGAGGCCCTGCACTCAAAATGCTATTGGCCAGTAAAACGTTCTAAAATAATTATTTAAATTAAAAATATAAAAATACGGTAAGTCTCAGACTTGGTCCAAAATATCATGTTGTATTCTAGCTTATGCCTCAACGTCCGGAAATTCCGGTTTCTTTTGCATTTAGCTAGGGCCCATGAACCGATATGGTCGTCGCCCAAAAATGATACAAAAATCCATATTCAATTTGTAATTTATTTTGCAAAGACTGGGATTTAAATATAGTTTTATTCAAAACATAAAAATGTATTTTCCGAAAATTTGGGCAGCACTTCCTCTATAATTGGGACAACCCAATCCTGAAAAAATGCTAACCAACACCAATACATATCCCAAACCAGAGATTATAAACTATAAAATATAACCAAAAGCTTCAGAATGTATCCGAAATAAAATTCGGAAAACCCGAATTGAAATTCGGAAAACCACAGAACCAACTAAGAAGAAAATGGTCACAGAACATATACTAGGTAATCCAAATTTAACTCAGAAATTCTGAGAAACCACAGAAACTACATAATCATTCCGAAAGAAGTTCGAAAAATTTGAAACCTCGAATCGATCCGATTCTCATAGCGGGATCGGGGACCATGTCATCATCGACACATATGGGAGTAACACGGGAGTACGGAAGATACCTCGGGTTGCTCGACTAGAGCTCTCAAATGAGTATAGAAGGAGAAAAGATGAATCTCGCGATCTCGAGAAAACTCCAGAATACGCGAACAACAAAATCGGTCACAGAAAGATGGATCTGGAAAACCCGCGGGGTCACCGAAAAACCTTGGGTCAGGAACAGCAGCGGGGAGACGCTGGACCAGGGCACGGGCACGCGAAGGGAAGCAACGACGAAGGGGGTCGCCGCTCGGAAAGGTCGACGGCGGGGAGGCCGCACGGGACAGGGCGTTGCAGGGGGTCGGCCGGGAAGCGACTGCGGTCGACGGAAGGCCGGCGATGGGAACCGCTCAGGGTCGGCCGGTTGGCCTGGCCGGGGTGCTGCGAGGTCTAGAAGCTGGCGGAGGAGCTCGGCGTCGGTGTCGCTGGCCTTAGGTGGCCGGGGATCACCGGGAGGGCGTGGCCGGAGGTCGCCGAGGGGGCACGGCCAGAGAGTCGTCGAGAGGGGCACGGCCGGATCTAGGGCTTAGGAATTGGGTTTTTGGGGAGAGGGTTGAGTAATGGAGAGGGGTGAGTGATGGAGAGGGTTTAAATAGGGAGAATTTTGGGGGTTTCGGATGAGGAAAAGAGGAGTCGGGGTGGCGACAGTTTTGGGTGCGGAAAGGAAAGGTTTTCCTTTGCTGGCTAATGAGAGAGAGAGAGAGTAAGTTAATGAGTGAGTAAAGTAAAAGAATTCTTTTCCTTTAAAAATATAATATATGAATATATATCCTAAAATACTTAAGAATGGTTTCGAAAACCGAGATTGGGTTCGATTTCAAAAATAATTCGAGATGGGTTCAGGACAGGTCAAACCAGACACTAAAAATACCAGGAATAATTATTTTTCTAAAAATATGGTTTTCCTAAAATGATAATAATAATTTAGCAAACAAATATACAATTAAATAAAAATAAAATTTTAAGGGTTTCACAACCTTCCCTTAGGAAATTTCGTCCTCGAAATTAAAGGATAGGGTTAGGAGTTACCTCAGGTCTCAAATAGAAACGGATACTGCTCCCGTATCTCGTCTTCTCGCTCCCAGGTAGACTCGCCCGGGGAATTGTGTTGCCACATAACTATGACTATGGGCGTCACAGAGTTCCTGGTTTTCTTCTCACCTCTGTCTAAAATCGCCACTGGCTTCTCTGGTACTGTGAGGCTGGGTCCAATCTCTAGCTCTGAATGGTCCAAGATGTGGCTCGGATCTGGGATGTAGCGTCTGAGCTGTGAAACATGGAAGACGTTGTGCACGCCTTCAAGATTAGCTGGTAGAGCTAATCGGTACGCTACTTCTCCGACTCGGCTCAAAAATTCAAATGGGCTGATTTACCTGGGGCTCAGCTTTCCTGCTCTGCCAAATCTAATAGTTCCTCTGGTAGGGGAAATCTTGACGAAGACACTATCTCCTGCTTCGAACTCCAATGGTCGACGACTGGTATCAGCCCAATGCTTCTGTCTGTCCTGAGCAATCCTGAGCTTGTCTTTAATCACCTTTACCTTCTCTGCTGCATCGGTCACCATCTCAGGTCCAAGCAATACTTTTTCTCCTACGTCGTCCCAAGCAAGTGGAGTACGGCAACGACGTCCATAAAGTGTCTCGAACGGAGTCATACCGATGCTAGCTTGGTAGCTGTTGTTGTAGAAAAACTCTACCAAGTGCAAGTGGTCTTCCCAAGACCCTCTAAATTCTAAGACGCAAGATCTCAGCATGTCCTCTAGCGTCTGGATTGTTCTCTCCGATTGTCCGTCAGTTTGAGGATGGTAGGCAGTGCTGAACTTCAATTGTGTTCCCAAACTGTCATGCAAGCTCTTCCAAAAGTGAGAGGTGAATCTGGTATCTCTGTCAGATACAATACTTACTGGAACTCCATGAATCCGATAGATATGCTGCATGTACAGTGCTGCCAACTTCTTGGTGGATCGACCAACCTCGAAGGAGATAAAGTGAGCAGACTTCGTTAGTCGGTCCACAATAACCCAAATGACGTCCTTCCCTCCTTGGGATCGAGGCAATCCTGACACAAAGTCCATCGTTATGTGTTTCCATTTCCACTCCGGGATGTCTAGCGGCTGCAACAGTCCTGTTGGTCTCTGTCTGCTAGCTTTTACTTATTGACAAATCAAACATCTGGCCACAAACCTAGATACGTCCTTCTTCATTCCGTACCACCACACTACAGTACGCATATCCCGATACATTTTATTAGCTCCTGGATGTATGGAATACTATGACTGGTGCACTTCTTACATCAGTTCGCCAGTTGGTACGCAAAGCCTCGTACCATGTCTCAATGCTCCGTCACTGGCGATTGAGAATCCTTCAAGTGTTCCTGCTAGCACTTGATCTCTGAGTTTGTAAAGCGTCTCGTCTTGAAATTGTGTCTCCTTGACTTTGTCTATCAGACTTGAATGTACTTGTAATTGCATCATTGATGATTCAACTCCTGGTACAATTGCTTCTCTTTCCGGCTTCTTCATTTCCTCTTCAGGCAGTACAATCTCCAGTCCAAGCTTCTCCATGTCTTCCAGCAAATGCCGCTCCTTGGTCAAAAACATCGCCATCGGGTATCGACTAAGTGCATCTGCAACTACATTAGCCTTACCCGGATGGTACTGTAAGTCGATATCGAAATCTTTCATCAGCTCCAGCCATCGCCTCTGTCGCATGTTCAGCTCCTTCTGAGTGAAAACATATTTAAGACTTTTATGGTCTGTAAATATTTCCACTCTCTCTCTATAGAGGTAATGCTTCCACAGCTTCAGTATAAAAATAACTGCTGCAAGCTCCAAATCATGCGTGGGATAGTTTTTCTCATGAGTCCGTAATTGCCTAGATGCGTAAGCAATTACTTTTCCATGTTGTTGAAGAACACAACCCAATTCTTTACCAGAAGCATCACTGCAGATTGAGAAATCGTCGGTACCTGCGTGTAGCGCAAGTATCGGTGCCGTTGTAAGTCTCTTCTTCAGTTCCTCAAATGCTGCCTGGCAAGCTTCAGTCCACATAAATTCTTCATTCTTCCTTGTGAGCTTCGTCATCGGTGCAGCAATTCTGGCGAAGTCCTTCATAAATTTTCGGTAGTAGCTAGCTAAGCCCAAGAAACTTCTGATTTCAGCAACTGAACTTGGTGTACTCCACTTCTCAATAGCAGTTATCTTCTTTGGATCCACCGAAATTCCTTCTCCTGTGACAACACGGCCCAGAAAATCCACCTTGTCTAAGAAAAATTCACATTTAGATAGCTTACCATAGAGCTTCTTCTTCCTTAAGGTTCCCAAACTTTTTTCAGGTGCTCTTCATGCTCTTCTTCAGTCTTCGAGTAGATCAGAATATCATCGATGAAGACAACAACAAACTGATCCAGATATTCATAGAAGACCTTGTTCATAAGGTTCATGAATACCGCAGGGGCATTCGTCAATCCAAACGGCATGACCAAAAATTTATACTGACCATATTTGGTGTTGAACGCCGTCTTTGGAATATCCTTCTTCCTGACCTTCATTTGATGGTAGCCAGGTCGAAGGTCTATCTTCGAGAACACCTTAGCTCCACTTAGTTGATCAAACAGGTCATCGATCCGGGGCAGAGGGTACTTGTTCTTGATGGTGATGTTGTTTAGCGCCCGGTAGTCGATGTACATCCGCACAGTCCCATCCTTCTTGGGTACGAATAAGACAGGTACTCCCCATGGTGAGGCTCCATCTCTGATAAATCTAAGGGCCTTCAGCTCATTGATCTGGTCCTTCATTTCCTTGGCCTCCTTAGGGTTGACTCTGTAGCATCCCCAAGAAATAGGGACAGAGCCAGGAACTAGGTCGATGGTGAATTCTACATTTCGATCTGGGGGTAATCCTGGATGACTATCAGAGAAGACATCCATGAATTCTGCTATGATAGGGTGAGGAGGTCCAGATTCTTCGATGATAGAGGAGTAAGTTATACCCTCCATATCTTTCGGAGCTCGAGAGATTTCAAACTTCGGCTCTCCAGGTGGACTGAAGACTACACATCCTCTGTGACAATCTATCAGCGCATGCTGCTTACTTAACCAGTCCATTCACAGGACTACATCATAGTTAGGTAAGGGCATCACGAGTAAGGGTGCTAAGAAATTGTGTCCTGATATAGTTATAGGGCAGTTACAGGTCTCAGTGATGGGTATGGGTCCACCATCAGTCATAACTGTACATATCTTCTTGCTAAAACCCGTAACTAGGTGGTGTACAGAGTTGAATTTTGTTGCTATAAAACTGTGTGATGCACCCGAATCAAATAATGCTAAAGCATGATGTGAATACACATAAATGGAACCTGCGATGACATCAGCGGTAGGTTCCTGCCCTGGCTCTTGCTCATCTGCTGTTAGGGCAAAAGCTCGCCCAGTCTTCTGTTGGTGTTGCCCAAACTGTTGTTGCTGAGTGGGTAGGGGAGCCTTCTGTTGTGTTGTTCTGGTCCGGTTGAATACAGTGGGAAAGTCTCTCACTTGGTGGTTGGCAGACCCACAAACTAGGCAATGCCCTAGTCTCTTCCTGCAGATGTTCGCCTGATGCCCTAGCCTCTGCAGAATTCGCAGACAGGAATCTGATTCTGAGGTGCTCTGTCATTGGTCCTCGCCTGATGGTGCTGTTGCTGGTGGTGAGAAGGCCTGTTGTTATTGTTGTGGTTGGGCCTCTTCTGGTTATTCTGGAAGTTGCTAGTTCCAGAATACTCCCTCTTTGAGCGAGCAGGCTGACTCTTCTCTATATTCTGAGCTCGTATCAAGATCCTCTCATACGTCTTAGCGCCGCCTGTGATCACAGGAGTGCGAATCTCTTCCCTCAGTCCATACCTGAATCTTTCAGCACGATCAGTGGGGTCGACAACCAAGTTCTTTGCAAAGCGACTAATTTGACCAAACTCTGCCGCATATTCTCCAACAGTCTTGTTCCCTTACTTCAGATTCTGGAACTGTCTTTCCATCTCCCGTAACTCTGATGTTGGAAAGAACTTCCTGCGGAACAACCTCTTGAAGGTGTTCCAATCAAGCTGCCTGTCCTGGAGTCGGGGTTCATTTCGATACCAGGTGCTGGCTACATCTAGCAGTTGGAGTCCCACAGCTTCAACTTGAAGGTCATCTGGAAGTCGAGCAACGCTGAGGAGACGCTCCATGCTGTCGAGCCATTCATCGACGTAGATAATTCCCTCGGTTCCCTTGAAAGGTCGAGGGCCCAGCTTTTTGAATTTCTCAATATCGTCGACTTTAGCAGGCCTTGGTTCAGATTGGGCTGCTTCTCCTCTTTCCAGTGCAGCTATAGCCATATTATGGGCATTCTCCAAGCCCTCTCTCATAATCGTCGTCTGTTCGCGATGAGCTTCAGCTTGAGTTCTCTGTGCCTTAAGCACTCCTCGTAGCAGACCTACGAGGTCGGTGGGGTCCACGGGCACTAGTGGGGCAACTGGATCGGACACCACCGCAGGGGCTTGCTGTTCAGTCCGAAAAAAATCTAGGATCTAACACTTGAGTTATAGTGTAAAATCCACGGGGTGCTGGTGCATTATAGGGATGATCGGCCAGCTGCCGAGGTGTAGGATCCGGACTTGGTTGAGGAGGTGGGGTGTGATCGGGTGATGACAACCCATCGCCAGCAGTATTGGTCTTGTCTGTGGCCATACTCTGGAAGGTTTAGGATTGCAAAACATAAGCAAGGTAGCCTACCAGTCTATAACAAACAAAAATATTTATTTATAATATATTTCGGTCCTATATTGTGACAAATTAATGTTCTAGTGTTCTAAAATATTTCTAGATATGTTTACCTAAGTTGTTGATCAGACCTGCATGGGCCACCACTAAAAATATGTCACGACCCGGTCCCAAATTGTTGGGTCAAATCGGATCATGCCCAGCCTGCACTGTTGTGAGACGGCAGCAGTAAGCTGTATCCAAATGCAGGTAATCACAACAACACAATATATTTGTCACAACTTCTAAAATTACGAATATTAAAACTTGTCCAACAAAAGATTTATCTGATACAACTGATAAAATAAAACTGAAATAGATTGTCTTCACTCCAACATAATGAAACTAGAAATGGAAATAACATCTATCTAAAAAGTCGGCTCATCAGCCTCGAGATCAACATCGTCCGTTTGGGACTCTGGCAGCACTGCTGGGTAGAGCTCAGGGTCGTAATAGCTATTAGTCAACAGCTCAACATCATCAATGGAACCTATTGGGGGTGGGGAATCCAGTCAGGAAATAAGCAAAGTACAATTATGAAAATCTAACAATTCAACTAATAATTAGAAATTTGCAATTTAAATAATTTAAAATACTTGAACAATATTTTCCAGCAATTTTCCACAATTGAAAACAATTTGATTTGAGTATGTAATGCTTATGACCGGCTTGGGTTGTACAATAGTATCCTAGTGATACGATACGTCTTATCCCCGTCTGAAAAGGAGTAAGCTCGCACAATTATGCAATATAAAGGTATTGGTCATAGAACACTACACTACTCTCCCAATCCCACAATCAATAACAATCAATACTCTAGGAGAGAGTTCCGTGTGGCAATGTGGTTTAATCGTGCAATATTACAATTATTAACTAAATTGAAAAATAAACATAACCGTACTTGCCTTGGTTTATAACTGGATTTGAGATGGATACCGGGGAAGGATTCGAACTCGTCCTCGAAATCCTACAGTTGAGAAGTTCTGACTTAGAACCATATTTGAACCATGTCTAGGTGTTCTAGTTATAATCTCTAAAATTTGATCCTAGTCAAGTTTTTAATTTGTTAAAATTATTCTACCGGAATACATTATCATTACAAACTAAAATTAATTATTTAACGAGGTAAAAGTCGATTTACTGATTAATTGGGAAAATAACATTTACAAGTTAATTGTCAAAACTTTGTAGTTTTAGTAACATATATATATAAAACTAGATTTTTCTTTAAATGAGAAAAATATGAATTTCTGTTAACTTACAAAAACTTAATGTGAGAAAACTTATTAAATTTTTATATAAAAATTAAATATTTTATTTTTATATTCTACGTATTTAATGCCAAAACAACAACCCAGAAAATAAAGAAAAAGCTACACTACACACTACAAGGTCTCAGAAAAGAAAATAGAAACTGGGCTTATGCCCTTACAATTTATTACATAAATAAATAAAAATTTGTTGTTGAGCTCCGAACGCCGGGAAGCGGTCCATTTAGCAGGCCGAGGCCCTGCACTCAAAATACTATTGGCCAGTAATACGTTCTAAAATAATTATTTAAATTAAAAATATAAAAATACGGTAAGTCTCAGACTTGGTCCAAAATATTATGTTGCATTCTAGCTTATGTCTCAACGTCCGGAAATTCCGGTTTCATTTGCATTTAGCTAGAGCCCATGAAACGATATGGTCGTCGCCCGAAAATAATACAAAAATCCATATTCATGTTGTAATTTGTTTTGCAAAGTCAGGGATTTAAATATAGTTTTATTCAAAACTTAAAAATATATTTTCCGAAAATTTGGACAACACTTCCTCTATAATTGGGACAACCCAATCCTGGAAAATGCCAACCAACACCAATATATATCCTAGACTAGAGATTATAAACCATAAAATATAACCAAAAGCTTCAGAACGTATCCGAAATAAAATTCGAAAAACCCGAATTGAAATTCGGAAAACCACAGAACCAACTAAGAAGAAAATGGTCACAGAACATATACTAGGTAATCCAAATTTAACTCAGAAATTCTGAGAAACCACAAAAAACTACAGAATCATTCCGAAAGAAGTTCGAAAAATTCGAAACCTCGAATCGATCTGATTCCCATAGCGGGATCGGGGACCATGTCATCATCGACACATATAGGAGTAACACGGGAGTACGGAAGATACCTCGGGTTGCTCAGCTAGAGCTCTCAGATGAGTATAGAAGGAGAAAAGATGAATCTCGCGGTCTCGAAAAAACTCCAGAATACGCGAACAGCAAAATCGGTCACAGAAAGATGGATCTGGAAAACCCGCGGGGTCACCGAAAAACCTTGGGTCAGGAACAGCAGCGGGGAGACACTGGACCAGGGCACGGGCACGCGAAGGGAAGCAGCGGCGGAGGGGGTCGCCACTCGGAAAGGTCGGCGGCGGGGAGGCTGCGCGGGACAGGGCGTTGCAGGGAGTCGGCCGGGAAGCGGTTGCGGTTGACGGGAGGCCGACGACGGGAACCGCTCGGGGTCGGTCGGTTGGCCGGGCCGGGGTGCTGCGGGGTCTGGAAGCGGGCGGAGGAGCTCGACGTCGGTGTTGCTAGCCTCAGGTAGCCGGGGATCACCAGGAGGGCGTGGCCGGAGGTCGTCGAGGGGGCACGGCCAGTGAGTCGTCGAGAGGGGCACGGCCGGATCTAGGGCTTGGGAATTAGGTTTTTGGGGAGAGGGCTGAGTGATGGAGAGGGGTGAGTGATGGAGAGGGTTTAAATAGGGAGAATTTTAGGGGTTTCGGAAGATGAAAAGAGGAGTCGGGGTGGCGGCGGTTTTGGGTGCGGAAAGGAAAGGTTTTTCTTTACTGGCTAATGAGAGAGAGAGAGAGAGAGAGAGAGAGAGAGAGAGAGTGAGTTAATGAGTGAGTAAAGTAAAAGAACTTTTTTCCTTTAAAAATATAATATATGAATATATATCCTAAAATACTTAAGAATTGTTTCGAAAACCGAGATTGGGTTTGGTTTCGAAAATAGTTCGAGATGGGTTCAGGACAGATCAAACCAGACACTAAAAATACCAGGAATAATTATTTTTCTAAAAATATGGTTTTCCTAAAATGATAATAATAATGTAGAAAACAAATTATACAATTAAATAAAAATAAAATTTTATGGGTTTCACAACAAACTACTTGTCCAAACCTTGATAGAACTTGGTATGGTCCATAGTATTTAGGAGATAATTTTTGTGGTCTTCTATGAGCTATAATGATCTGCCTGTAGGGTTGTACTCTCAAGTACACCCAATCACCTTCCTGGAACTCCCTATCAGTCATGTGCATATCTGCCATCTTCCTCATCCTATCTTAAGCTAAGATCAGATTATCTTTCAGAATTTGCAAAGCATTATCTCTAGTCATAAGATCCTCTGCCACAGCTCTATCTGTGATGACATCTGGGGCATAAGTGAGAATGTGAGGGAGCTTCCTGCCAAAGATAGCTTCAATGGTAGTGACTTTAGTAGAAGTATGCCAATTGGTATTAAACTAAAACTCTGCCCAGGGGAGATGTTTGCTCCATTCCTTGGGTTTATGGCTACAAAAACACCTCAAATAGCCTTCTATACACCTGTTTGTTACCTCTATTTGGCCATCAGATTGGGGATGATAAGCAGTGCTATACTGGAGTTTGGTGCCTTGTAGTTTGAAGAATTGTTGCCAAAACTGACTGGTAAACACATGGTCCCTATCTGAAACTATGGATTTAGGCATTCCATGTAATTTGAAGACTCCCTCAACGAATACTTGGGCTAACATATTAGCAGTAAAAGGATGTGTTAATGCAAAAAGATGGATGTATTTAGAAAGTCTATCTACCACTACCATAATAGTTGTCTTTTGGTGGCTAAGTGGTAAACCCTCTATGAAGTCCATAGAAATATCCTCCCAAATGTTTTCAGGAATAGAAAGAGGTTAGAGTAAACCTGCATGGGAGGTGTTCTCACTTTTGTTCGGTTGACAAATGTCACAGGCTTTCACATAATGTTTTACAGCTTTTTTCATACCTGGCCAGTAGCATACTCTCTTGAGTCTTTGTAGTGTCTTTAGAGTTCCTGAATGCCCTGCTTGCAACATATTATGATGCTCCTTTAACATCAACTCCACAAAATGGGAGTTGGGATCTATCAGCAACCTGCCTTTGTAGTATAGTAGGTTATTAACCATAAAATACTTGTTGTTTAATAACCCTTGTTCCTGTTTCTTCTTCATGTTGGCATAGTAATCAGACTGCTCCATTTGGATTTTGAATAATTTAAGCCAATCTGCCTGCACTACAGTCATTGCATTTAGGTTAGCATCCTCTTTAAGAGACTATCAGCTGCTTGGTTCTCTCTACCTTTCTTGTACTCCACCTTGTAATGGAAGCCATGTAATTTTAAAATCCATTTATACTGTGCATCAGTATACACTCTTTGCTCTAGCATGTGCTTCAATGGTTTGTGGTCAGTTCTAATAATAAACTGTCTTCCCTACAAATATTGACTCCATTTCTTGACTGACAGGAGAATTGCTAGCATTTCTTTCTCATAAGTAGATAAGGTTCGAGCTCTTTCCTTCAAATGATTGCTCAAGTAGGCTATAGGTCTCCCATTCTGCATTAATATAGCTCCAATACTCCCATATGATGCATCACACTCCAGAACAAAATCTTCATGAAAATTTGGCATAGCTAAAATAGGTGGTTGAGTGAGGGCCTCTTTCAACAACTCAAAAGATTTTTGTGCTTGTTGTCCCCAACTGAAAGAGTTTTTCTTGAGTAAGGATGTCAGTGGCCATGCCAGTATTCCATACCCCTGTATAAACCTTCTGTAGTAGCCTGTGAGGCCAAGAAATCCCCTTAACTGCTTGACAGTTGTAGGAGCTGTCCACTCTAGTATAGCTTTGATTTTTTCTTGGTCCACTTATATTCCCCTACCAGAAATAATATGGCCCAAGTACTCCACCTGTTCTTGTGCAAAGAAACATTTACTCTTCTTTATCTTGAGTTGATGATCTTCTAACTGTTTGAAGACTTGTTCCAGATGAACATAATGAGTCTCAAGGCTGGGGCTATACACTAGTATATCGTCAAAGAACACCAGTACAAATTTTCTCATGTATTCTCTAAATATGGCATTCATCATGGCTTGGAATGTAGATGGGGCATTAGTAAGCCCAAAAGGCATTACTAGAAACTCATAGTATCCCTCATGAGTTCTAAAAGCTGTTTTGTGAACATCCTCCTCCACCATTCTCACTTGGTAATATCCAGCCCTAAAGTCCAACTTAGAAAAGTACTTAGCCCCATGCAACTCATCAAAGAGTTCCTCAATGAAAGGTATAAGAAGTTTATCTTTTATGGTGATTTGATTTAATAATCTGTAATCAATGCACATTCTCCAGGACCCATCAGATTTCTTCACTAAAATAATAAGCGAAGAATATGAGCTATTACTGTGCCTAATTATGCCAGAAGCTAATGTCACGACCCGCTCCCGAATAATCGGACACGAGTCGGACACGCCCAGCCTTCATTGTTAGACACAATGAAGTAAGCTGTACCAAGCGAGGGAAACTAACCAGATAAACATGAAAGTATAGAATCACAGCAACTATATAATGTGTCCCAACCAGAAAAGAGATACAATATCTGAATTTATTACAATTCAACTATAAGAGTCTGCTAGTCTCAATACATGGAAAGATAAATGGAAATACTAATGAGACTAGGCCTCTGCAGCCTCTAGGTCACAAGCAGCTCCAGCTGGCTCAGTAGGGAAGGCAGTATCCTGTCCATAGTAGGTGTCACACAAAGCCTCCATCTCACCTATCATAACATATCCAGTCAGGAGCGGAGCAAGTACAATTCTAGGTAATGAACAAGACATCATGAAATGAAGTACAAGGGAACATGGAAAGTACAGGAAAATACAGGTGAATAAGTACATGAAGAACAGGGTAAAGTACATGAAGAACATGAATGTAAGAACATGAAAGTATATGATATGTAAAACACCTGAAGAACATGATATGCAGGAAATAAGTACAAGGTAATCTCCTGAACATGTGTGTACTGCATTTGAAATATAACTAAATATGTGACCGGCTAGGGTAAGCACCTGAAAGCACCTGAAAGCACCTGAAAGCACCTGAAAGCACATGAATGATGACTTAGGACCCGCGTGCACGATGCGGGGTCTAAGCTAAAACACACCTGAGTTGTTACTTGGGATTGGTCACATAGATAGTATATTTCCCCTCCCCAGATACAAGTAATAAGCACAAGAGAACAAGAGCACCAGAAAGAACATGTCGTGTTGCAATTGTGTCACTCAAGGAAGTACAGGAAAGATAATGTAAAGTACAAAACCGTAGAGTGTACTTGCCTGGCTCCAGGAAAGTACAAGTAGGCAAGAAAACCGGGTGTCCTCCTGTAAGCAAATGATCTCAATGTGATAAATCAAAAATGTAAGTTTGATTTATAACCTAAAATCACTACATAAATTCTAAGTTCTATTTAACAACTACTAGATTCCTTCTACTTATATATCTACACTATCCAACTATGAACTTGTCAAGAAAATAGTAACTCACACTAGTCTTAGCTAACTGCTGTTACAATCCTTTCTAAGAGCCCAACATTCTAACCTCAAGTTTCACCAAAATTTGAACAAGGTTGTATAACCTTGCACTATACAAGGATACTCAGAATTTACCATTCTTCCTAACAACTAATCCTCCCAGCCCTTACTAAGACAGTTCAAAACAGTTTTAGGAATGACTAAACTTATCCAATCCTGAACAACTTCCCAAATTTATCCCAACCAGCTGTTAGAATTCATTGTAAGTTAAATTGATACAAACCAGCCTTTCTCTTAATAATGTCCTGCTATACAATTGACAGTTTAAGCAAAACAGTCACAATATAATTCTACATTCCTATAGCTGACAATAACAGAGTTATGAGTCTCTTAGTTAACACTTATAGGACCCAACTTCTATCATGAATTCTCCTTATGGTTTTAACCTTGAAACAACCAACTGTTCAACCTAGTTGAACTAAACTTATATAGCAAGCTCAACTGAAATTAATTATAGAACCAATTGTTAAACTTAGATGTCATGAACTGGTAGGTTACATCCTCTTAACCCTGACTGGAAATCATGTGGGTGGCTAAAGCAATTAAGCATCAGCCAAGGGAACAAAAATCCTATGCTGGAACTAACCTGGCAACTAGGTACTGTGAAAAGTTTTGATCAACATGTGATTTCCTACCACAGTCCTGAAGAGGTATTAGTCCTAAATAGGACTGAAATGGATCACTCTAAACAACTGACATGGTCAGCCTTGTTTAGACTGATACACCAGCCTATGAGAACTAAAAAAAAAACAGCCTCAACCATCTACCCTGTCAGCCAAGTCTGAAATCAAAACCTATTCGAATTGACTGCTCCCTGAACTATTAATGAACAGATTCCTATCATGGCATTCAAAACACTGATATAAAAAGTTTCAGGAAAAAGTCAATCACTGATCAACAATACACAGGAACCCTTCCCATGTTCACATTGAAACAGGGCAGGAAATGTGAAGCCAGTTTAAGTATGTTTCCCCCATATTGCATATGATTCCAGAAATACATATTGTGCAAGAATGCATATTAAATCAGTCCCGCACTATCCTAATAAGCTGGACTTCAACCAAGGTTTTAATCTACTCAACTATATGATACCATAACTCAGGAATCACATGCAATCTCAGTTATAATAAGACTCAGACTCTTAAAATGGTTCCCAGATTTCTAAATGCTCACTACATTACTTGGCAGATATAACAGTGACCTAGAAGAATAGTATTCCTGTCACAAGGCATATGGTTCAGAAATAATCTAACTGTTGATCACCTATCATACTACATTGCAGGATCAGGACAGACTTCAAATCATCTCAGGTCACCCAATATACCATGGCACTCAGTCACTCTACAACACTTGAATCTCAGGCAATCACCAACAGGAATTTCCAAGCAGGTGGCTAACTCTTTAAAGAGGACTAGACTGCTTAGCCCACATCTCCATACCCAAACCCATATAGCATTCAGACAGGATTAAAGAACAGCTGACCATTACAAAGTTCTCGAATGCATTGTACAGAAAACATGATAGATTTGATATCCAATCCTCAATCAATTCCTGGACATCTCTATCCTGATTATAGTTAAACAACTAAATCAATGCTTCCTAATACATTGCATCAAGAGAACAGAGGCAAAATCCTCTGATCAGCTGCTAATGCACATCCAGAAATTCTAAAACCTATCTATAAAGTTATTTAGGAATTAGAAGCTACTTGAGAATTACCTACTCCTACTGTTACTGGAATAACAAGATTTAAACTTAAAATGATCTGAACCTTTATAGTTGAATAATTACCTGAGAAAAATAAACTATCAGCTCTTGGTCTTGACGAATTGGCACAAGCTATTCTCCACTACAGGATCCTGCTCCCTTTGTAGCAATTGATCGAACACTTAACAATTAAATCAAAGAAAAGAAATTAATCCTAAGTTATGCTAACAATTGACTGGATCCAAGAAGATGAAGACTGGATTCTCACCTAAATGTCAACTTCGAGAATTCAAAAGATGAACACGTCCACGCAATCAAACAGGAATTCAAGGAGCTGATATAACCATGAAAATCACCATTAAATTAATTGTTTATGAAACATAAAGTGACTTAAAAGCTTGTAATGATTTGGACAACTAGAACCGTTAAGAAATCGATCGATCAATCACCTTGATTGACCAAATAATGAAGGAATTTGGTTGAATCAGTGACTGGTTCATCAGGCTCCAGATCTGATCGAACAAGGAAGGAATTGATACGATGAAATCAATCAAGCAGAAAGAGGGTGATATGTTCCTTACCATAAGTTCATCGATGAAGATGGAAAATCGATGAATTTATCAATGTACAACGAAGAGCTCTGGATCCCTTGGTCAATCGTCGAAGAGGAGAATGCTGCTTGCTCACTGGATGTGGATACACGAAAACTTCATTGCCTCAGCGCTCCTTCCTTCATGGTGGATCTTCTGATTTGGAAAGTAATCTTAGGAAAAATGATGAGGAAAGAAGAGTAAGGGATGGAGAATCATTCGATCCATACTTATAGGCTGTTAGCAGCGTGGGAAGAAAGCAATCATTGGCGGGAAAATTCTCTCACTGCTCCTCTGACAAGTCGGTTAGAGGAGAGAGAATTCGGTTGGCTGGATTTGAAATTCGAAAGGAAGAATTCGATTGAAAATGAAATTAGCTGATCTCACTGTTCACCAGCCTATGATATAAGTTAGAGGAAGTCAGCTGGAAAAGAAAGAGGTAAACCTAAAGGCCAAGTGAAGGCTTAGGAAGGCCCAAATCAAATCAATTGATCAGTAGGCTTGAGCCCATGATTAAAAGACCAACTATTTAATACATATCCTAACTTATTTAAATAACCATTTAATTTGCCAAAATAAGAAAATATAAAACTTGCTCACCTATTATTCAAAAAGAAAAAATTACAGGGAAGGTGGGATTACAAATCTTCCCCCCTTGAAAAATTTCGTCCTCGAAATTCAAAATATCGAAATTGATTCACGAAAACACCCCGAATTATTTATTGAAAATTTGGAACTCAAGATACAAGAGTACAATCAAGTAAACAATGCAGGATAGTGCTCTCGCATCTCATCCTCGCGCTCCCATGTGGACTCTTCTGGAGAGTGGTGTCTCCACATGACGCGGACAAGAGGAATGGTCTGGTTCCGCAGACGCTTCTCTCTTCGGTCCAAGATCTCTACTGGCTGCTCCTCGTATGTCAATCTCGGGCCCACCTCCAGCTCAGAATAGCCCACCACATGGCTCGGGTCTGGGATGTATCGTCGAAGCTGGGATACGTGGAAAACATCGTGCACTCCCTCCAATCTAGCTGGAAGCGCTAGTCGGTACGCCACCTCGCCAATCCGTGCCGTCACGTCAAATGGTCCGATGAATCGCGGACTGAGCTTTCCGCCTCTGCTAAAACGAATGGTGCCTCTGGTCGACGAGATTCTTCAGGAACACTCTGCTTCTAGCTGCGAACTTCGGTGACCATCTGCTGTTGTCCGCCTAGTGCTTTTGTCGATCCATGACGCTCTGAGCCTTGAGTCCAAGTACACATAAGAAGTTTGGGATATCACGCTTTGACAAGGATCGAGGATCAAATAGTCACGAAGTGGAAGGAAATTCAATTACAACTTAGAGGAGCAACATCATAAAGACACAAATATTAAGTACGATCAAAAATCGATAGTTTAATACAGGTGGCTAGCACAAGATAGGAAAATCATGGTCAGACAGACATGATTTAAGATCAAAATTTAGACAAGACACAAACGAAGTATGGAATCAAAATCTGGCAATGTATAATTTGAGGAAATCAATGATCTAACGATACAATACTAGAAGGTAATTAGCAAGGGTTGATTTGAGAAACGTACAAAATACTCAGGAGGTACAGTACCAAATCAGGGTGAACATGCAAGGTTTTGTGATTCTCGAAAACCAATAATCATATGAAAAGGAATTATAGTCTCCAGAATATCCAAGAACATGTTGGTATCAGAAATCACTTTGCTTAGAATCCCTACCCCGCCAGTATGTATCTGACTGCAGTGGACTTTCGGCTCCGTGACTCAAATAACAATATGTCTCCAAATACTCTATCAACCTTATCCATTTTCCAACAATTATTGACGAAACAATCCAAGAGATCAAGATATGAAGAATATGACAAGTCTCGTCAATACTCGAAAACCTATGGGTGTCTGAAATCACTTCAACTTAGAGTTCCTGCCTCGCCAGTGCGCTACTGGCTGCAGTAAACCCTCAGTCTCCATAATCCAGCTAATGGATGCAGCGCGCAACTGTCATGCCATAGTAGGTCATCGAATAGTCTCTCGACTTGATTCTTAGGAATTTCAAAAGAGTTCTAGGAATTCAAATAAATTTCAATAGTCCAAGTCACGGGAATGGTGAAGTTACCTGACTGTTAGAATACATGAGTTTATTAGGTACTAAAAATGATAAGGGATCCAATCAGTGAGTACAAAAGGGCAGCCAGGGAGATTTAAAATTTCAGATAGGACGAAGTTTCAAATTATGACGGAATATCAACTGATATCTGGAATGGTAACAAGATTCCACATATGGAACGTTATCCCGAAAGGATAACGGAGTCTCGAAGGAGGAACTGAACAAGGTATCAGGTAGGAGACAACTTTCAATTTAAGAAATAAAATCTTGAATAGAAAATTTCAACAAGGAGACAAGGTTTAGAATAGTGACCAGAAAGCAGGTTCCAATAGGAGACAAGGTATTGGATTGTAAATATGAAACAAACGAATCTTAATAGCAACAAAATCATAAATAGAGGACAATTCCCGAATAAAGTAAAAAAATAGAAAATAGAATCTCAAACAAGCATCAATAGAATCGAAGGTTTAAACAAGGTTTCAAAATGATATTTCAAATAGGAATAATTCTCGAATAGTACAAGTTTGATTAACGATCAGAATATCAATAAACGAGTAGGAACAAGTGTCCATTAAACAAGCAAAATCTTGGATAGAAGACAAGATCGAAACAAAAATAGTGGACCAACAACTCTCGACTAGAAAATCAAAGTCATGAATGAGGAAACAAGTCTCGAATAGGAAACAAAATCTTCAAAACTCTCAAAGGTATTTGCAACAATGTCTGCATAAGACGGAGCTTTAAACAAGTTTCGAATTAGGAACATGATTTCGAAATAAAATCTCGAGAAGCGATTAAAATCTCAATTAACACAAAGTTTGATAAATGAACAAAATTTGCAAATAGGAGCCATCCCTAGGAAACAAGGTCAAGAATGATGAATATGCAAACGATATGAAATAATGAATTTCAAACAATTATCGATTTGTGGATCTGAAACAAGTTTACCGAAACAGAAAACAATATCTCCAAGTAAGTTTCGACATCAACCAAGGTTTCAAACAAGAAGTTTCAAGAAATGATCAATGTGTTAGGAGGAGTTTAAGGGAAAACTGGATTATTAATCAAGATACATGGTTTTTCCAACCATGCAAAAGAAATCTTCTGTCTTCAATCTATCTTCAGTGTTTCTCCGGGACTGGAATTACTTTAATTTCTTCAGCTGTCCTGATATAGGCTGATCCTTGCGGTAGTGCTCCATGTGTTTGCTGATTCTGAGAAGGTGGTTCCCTTTTACTATAGTCTGATGCTCCTAGCGCTTGTTCTCGGGCAGTGTGATCAACGTTCTCCAACAGTCTTGACTTGGTGGGCAGGCGATCCGTAGTATAGTATAGCCTCCGTCTTTTACGACACTCTTCATAGTGGCATCCTGAGAGGTGGCAGAAATTGTAAATAATCGGCGGCTGGATCTGAATCAGGATCTCCCGCTGGGGCTGAAGTGCAGGGCTCTGGCATGAATATATGGCTGCTGGCGTGCTGGCTGCTGAGATCTGCTCCTGATGATGTGACTGGTGGTGTGACCGAAGAAACGCTGACTGAGTGTTGTGACGCTTTGCGGTCCAGGGTAGTTGTTGTCTTTGTCATAAATCTTCATGTCTTTTGTGAGCTTCAGCTTCCGGTTTCGTTCCATTGTCTGCGCTACATTCTGAATCTCTAGGCTGGTGGCTCTAATCTTCAGAGAAGTCGGATCCTCATATGCTGAAATGATCTTCAGTGGCGGCTTCAGGTTCTCGATCGGCTCTCTGGTGCAAGATATGCGCTCGGTGTCAGAAAAGTCCAAGTGTCTGAACGTCTGGAAATCAGAAGTCCTTCCTGGCTTGGAGAGTGTATCCACAAGTCTGACTTGGAAAGGGTGGCCTGCTTCCTCTGGTTGTCAAGGGACTCTTCAGACGTCTCCGTCAACTACGTACTACCCATGGGGATAGTAGAGTGAGAGAAGGTAGTGGAAGCTCGAAAACGTCAAGTGCCGGTGAATTGACAGTTCTGGTGTCGCATGCTTTTGAACTATCTGCAAAACAGAAAACTGTTAAAATAACCTAGACCTACATACAACAAGTGTTTATAGAATATCAAAATACCTGATACACCTGATATACCTGATATACCCTTATTTCCCGATTTTCCTATGCTGTGATCAAGTTTCCCTAGTGTAATCAAGTCCCCCAATAGTACGCTAAGTCCTAGGTACCATTAGGATAGACCTGTATGGGCCACCACTAAAAACATGTCACGACCCGCTCCCGAATAATCGGACACGAGTCGGACACGCCCAGCCTTCATTGTTAGACACAATAAAGTAAGCTGTACCAAGCTAGGGAAACTAACCAGATAAACATGAAAGTATAGAATCACAGCAACTATATAATGTGTCCCAACCAGAAAAGAGATACAATATCTGAATTTATTACAATTCAACTATAAGAGTCTGCTAGTCTCAATACATGGAAAGATAAATGGAAATACTAATGAGACTAGGCCTCTGCAGCCTCTAGGTCACAAGCAGCTCCAGCTGGCTCAGTAGGGAAGGCAGTATCCTGTCCATAGTAGGTGTCACACAAAGCCTCCATCTCACCTATCATAACATATCCAGTCAGGAGCGGAGCAAGTACAATTCTAGGTAATGAACAAGACATCATGAAATGAAGTACAAGGGAACATGGAAAGTACAGAAAAATACAGGTGAATAAGTACATGAAGAACATGGTAAAGTACATGAAGAACATAAATGTAAGAACATGAAAGTACATGATATGTAAAACACCTGAAGAACATGATATGCAGGAAATAAGTACAAGGTAATCTCCTGAACATGTGTGTACTGTATTTGAAATATAACTAAATATGTGACCGGCTAGGGTAAGCACCTGAAAGCACCTGAAAGCACCTGAAAGCACATGAATGGTGACTTAGGACCCGCGTGCACGATGCGGGGTCTAAGCTAAAACACACCTGAGTTGTTACTTGGGATTGGTCACATAGATAGTATATTTCCCCTCTCCAGATACAAGTAATAAGCACAAGAGAACAAGAGCACCAGAAAGAACATGTCGTGTTGCAATTGTGTCACTCAAGAAAGTACAGGAAAGATAATGTAAAGTACAAAACCGTAGAGTGTACTTGCCTGGCTCCAGGAAAGTACAAGTAGGCAAGAAAACCGGGTGTCCTCCTGTAAGCAAATGATCTCAATGTGATAAATCAAAAATGTAAGTTTGATTTATAACCTAAAATCACTACATAAATTCTAAGTTCTATTTAACAACTACTAGATTCCTTCTACTTATATATCTACACTATCCAACTATGAACTTGTCAAGAAAATAGTAACTCACACTAGTCTTAGCTAACTGCTGTTACAATCCTTTCTAAGAGCCCAACATTCTAACCTCAAGTTTCACCAAAATTTGAACAAGGTTGTATAACCTTGCACTATACAAGGATACTCAGAATTTACCATTCTTCCTAACAACTAATCCTCCCAGCCCTTACTAAGACAGTTCAAAACAGTTTTAGAAATGACTAAACTTATCCAATCCTGAACAACTCCCCAAATTTATCCCAACCAGCTGTTAGAATTCATTGTAAGTTAAATTGATACAAACCAGCCTTTCTCTTAATAATGTCCTGCTATACAATTGACAGTTTAAGCAAAACAGTCACAATATAATTCTACATTCCTATAGCTGACAATAACAGAGTTATGAGTCTCTTAGTTAACACTTATGGGACCCAACTTCTATCATGAATTCTCCTTATGGTTTTAACCTTGAAACAACCAACTGTTCAACCTAGTTGAACTAAACTTATATAGCAAGCTCAACTGAAATTAATTATAGAACCAATTGTTAAACTTAGATGTCATGAACTGGTAGGTTACATCCTCTTAACCCTGACTGGAAATCATGTGGGTGGCTAAAGCAATTAAGCATCAGCCAAGGGAACAAAAATCCTATGCTGGAACTAACCTGGCAACTAGGTACTGTGAAAAGTTTTGATCAACATGTGATTTCCTACCACAGTCCTGAAGAGGTATTAGTCCTAAATAGGACTGAAATGGATCACTCTAAACAACTGACATGGTCAGCCTTGTTTAGACTGATACACCAGCCTATGAGAACTAAAAAAAAAACAGCCTCAACCATCTACCCTGTCAGCCAAGTCTGAAATCAAAACCTATTCGAATTGACTGCTCCCTGAACTATTAATGAACAGATTCCTGTCATGGCATTCAAAACAATGATATAAAAAGTTTCAGGAAAAAGTCAATCACTGATCAACAATACACAGGAACCCTTCCCATGTTCACATTGAAACAGGGCAGGAAATATGAAGCCAGTTTAAGTATGTTTCCCCCATATTGCATATGATTCCAGAAATACATATTGTGCAAGAATGCATATTAAATCAGTCCTGCACTATCCTAATAAGCTGGACTTCAACCAAGGTTTTAATCTACTCAACTATATGATACCATAACTCAGGAATCACATGCAATCTCAGTTATAATAAGACTCAGACTCTTAAAATGGTTCCCAGATTTCTAAATGCTCACTACATTACTTGGCAGATATAACAGTGACCTAGAAGAATAGTATTCCTGTCACAAGGCATATGGTTCAGAAATAATCTAATTGTTGATCACCTATCATACTACATTGCAGGATCAGGACAGACTTCAAATCATCTCAGGTCACCCAATATACCATGGCACTCAGTCACCCTACAACACTTGAATCTCAGGCAATCACCAACAGGAATTTCCAAGCAGGTGGCTAACTCTTTAAAGAGGACTAGACTGCTTAGCCCACATCTCCATACCCAAACCCATATAGCATTCAGACAGGATTAAAGAACAGCTGACCATTACAAAGTTCTCGAATGCATTGTACAGAAAACATAATAGATTTGATATCCAATCCTCAATCAATTCCTGGACATCTCTATCCTGATTATAGTTAAACAACTAAATCAATGCTTCCTAATACATTGCATCAAGAGAACAGAGGCAAAATCCTCTGATCAGCTGCTAGTGCACATCCAGAAATTCTAAAACCTATCTATAAAGTTATTTAGGAATTAGAAGCTACTTGAGAATTACCTACTCCTACTGTTACTGGAATAACAAGATTTAAACTTAAAATGATCTGAACCTTTATAGTTGAATAATTACCTGAGAAAAATAAACTATCAGCTCTTGGTCTTGACGAATTGGCACAAGCTATTCTCCACTACAGGATCCTGCTCCCTTTGTAGCAATTGATCGAACACTTAACAATTAAATCAAAGAAAAGAAATTAATCCTAAGTTATGCTAACAATTGACTGGATCCAAGAAGATGAAGACTGGATTCTCACCTAAATGTCAACTTCGAGAATTCAAAAGATGAACACGTCCACGCAATCAAACAGGAATTCAAGGAGCTGATATAACCATGAAAATCACCATTAAATCAATTGTTTATGAAACATAAAGTGACTTAAAAGCTTGTAATGATTTGGACAACTAGAACCGTTAAGAAATCGATCGATCAATCACCTTGATTGACCAAATAATGAAGGAATTTGGTTGAATCAGTGACTGGTTCATCAGGCTCCAGATCTGATCGAACAAGGAAGGAATTGATACGATGAAATCAATCAAGCAGAAAGAGGGTGATATGTTCCTTACCATAAGTTCATCGATGAAGATGGAAAATCGATGAATTCATCAATGTACAATGAAGAGCTCTGGATCCCTTGGTCAATCATCGAAGAGGAGAATGCTGCTTGCTCACTGGATGTGGATACACGAAAACTTCATTGCCTCAGCGCTCCTTCCTTCATGGTGGATCTTCTGATTTGGAAAGTAATCTTAGGAAAAATGATGAGGAAAGAAGAGTAAGGGATGGAGAATCATTCGATCCATACTTATAGGCTGTTAGCAGCGTGGGAAGAAAGCAATCATTAGCAGGAAAATTCTCTCACTGCTCCTCTGACAAGTCGGTTAGAGAAGAGAGAATTCGGTTGGCTGGATTTGAAATTCGAAAGGAAGAATTCGATTGAAAATAAAATTAGCTGATCTCACTGTTCACCAGCCTATGATATAAGTTAGAGGAAGTCAGCTGGAAAAGAAAGAGGTAAACCTAAAGGCCAAGTGAAGGCTTAGGAAGGCCCAAATCAAATCAATTGATCAGTAGGCTTGAGCCCATGATTAAAAGACCAACTATTTAATACATATCCTAACTTATTTAAATAACCATTTAATTTGCCAAAACAAGAAAATATAAAACTTGCTCACCTATTATTCAAAAAGAAAAAATTACAGGGAAGGTGGGATTACAGCTAACATCTCTTGAATCTGTCTTTCTATCTCATTTTTGTGCAGATATGGGTGTTTATAAGGCCTGTAACAAACAGGAAGGGAATCAGGGATAAGAGGTACCTTGTGATCATAGGACATTTGGGGAGGTAATCCCTTTGGTTCTTCAAACAGATGCTGGTACTTCTTTAACAGATAATTAATCTCTCCGCCATGTTCTTCTTTGTCTTCTGAGTTCACTGGATCTTCTTGCAGGGAACACAACTGAATGAGGAACATCTGTGCTTTCTGTCTCCACTCCTTGTTATTTGTTTCTTGAAGTTGTTAGGAATTAGGTTTGAGGCCTTGTAGCTAGTGTTCAATGAAGAACAGTTTGGCAACTCTAGAGGGGGGTGAATAGAGTTTATATAGAAAAATAGCCAATTAAAAATAACTCTTTCACCAACAATAAAAAATCAGAGTAAAGTGCGGAAAATAAATGAAGTGCAGAAGAGCATACGCAAACACAACGATTTTAACCTGGTTTCCCTCGTGGAGGACTAGTCCAGGCCTGAGAACTCTAGCTCAGGATTAAATCCACTATTTGTGAAATAGTATCTTACAACCCGTGCCTTTTCTTCAGAAGAGCACGTCAACTTCTAACAGAGAATCGCAGTGGCGATTTGCTTGGAATTGTCCAAGCGACTTCTTCACTCTTGCACAAGAATCCTAACTGAGAGATGCTGAGCACTCGAGACTTAGGAGGCTTGTGGCTAGTAGATAGGAAGGGTATGGCTTATTGAGCTTGTAGGAGAGAAGAGAAGAGAAGATTGAGTGAATTGAAATGAGAGAATTCATGCCCTATTTATAGTGTTTTTAGAGGCAGAATTCGGCCAGAATTCGGGTAGGAAAATTCAAAAATTTGGCCGTTGGACAGCTAGCAACCAGCTAACCCTAAAATTAGGGTTCCTGATTTCTAGGGGACAGAGTTCGGCCCGAACTCTGTGTGGAGGCAGAGTTCGGCCCGAACTCTGTCTCCAGAGCACAGAGTGGTCCTAAGTGGGACTTGTGGGCAATTTTTTTTTGTTTTGGTGGAGCTTGGGATTTTGGGTAGGCTTATAGACTAAGTTCCAAGAGCTCAGCATAACTCAGAGTACATACTTCTAGACTCAATAAAATGTAAAAGTACAGACTCAAAAATATACTGAGAGTCGGAAACTGAGCTGTTGTCTGTCCTGAACTGAATGCAGACGTCGTGTGTCGTATTGAATTTATACAGATATTATTTAGTCAATGTAGTCAATATTTGGTTGACTGTGACTTTGTGTCAACAATCTCCCCCATATTGATAATTGACAAAATAATAAATGTATATTTCAATATTCATACCTGGACACAGTTGGTTAAAACACAGCTCCCCCATAAACAATGCCGAGCTAGAATAAGATAGCTCCCCCGTAATCAGTGAACGGTGCCGAGCTAGAATCAATAGCTCTCCCCCGTAAATAATGCATAGAACCTGTGGCCTGATAAAAATATTTTCCCAAAAGCAAACACAAGCACACAAATATACATATTTCTCCCCCTTTTGGCAGTTAGCAATATAAAGGATCATATAGACTGCATAAGGAAAAGCATGGGAATAGCAGTATAGACAATGAAAAGTAATCCAACAACACCAAGCAGAGAAGAAACAGTATAATACTAATAAAACAAGTCACTGACATAAAGTAGAACTACGAAAAATAGCATAAAATGTTATCCACCAACCAGCACATCATCAGGGTTTGAAGACATAAATCCAGTACATAAATCCATAACAAACTGAAATAACTAAAATAAAAAAGGCAACTAAGACCATCAGCAGTGTCAGCAGCATATCAAGCCAATCTCCATCATGGAGCACGAGAAGGTCCTGGAACATCGAAAAGGTCCTGGAACATCTGAAGATCCACAAAAGCATCATCCGGATCCATATACCTCATGACCCACGGATCGTCTATACGATGACCCGCGCGATCTGGATCCCGCTCAATAGGCGCATGCAGATCAGGATGACGAGCAAGTGAATACCGCATATCATGCAGAGAGTTTCTAAGGGCACTGATCTGCAAGGTGGTACGGTAATCCTGCTGCGTCCAGCGATCATCCTCAATGGCAAAACGATCGCGAAGCAAGGTCTGAAGAGAATCCAGGTTGGCAGGAGGAGGAGGTGCATCCTGTCCGAGTGGAGGGGCATCAGGCGCCTCATCAGCAGAATGCTCAGATGATTCAGAAGCAGCGACAGGCTGAAGGAGTCGTGCCTTGGATAGAAAGGTAGGTGCAGGCAGGAACGGACAATCATGGATAGGAATGATGAAAGTACGAAAAACTAAAGGAAGATAGAGAGGATAAACCAAAGCTCTTGGTTTCTTCCGACAGTTGATCATCCAATCCATCATAGTCCGTGGAAAGTTGAATGGAATACGATAGTGGAGATGATATAAGGTAGAGATCTCAAGATAAGTGACTTCATCTGTTGAGCCAGCCTTAGGCAAGATAGTATTGAACACGATGCGATGAAGTTCATAAACGTAGGGGGTGAGATGCTTGGCCTTTAGCTTGCGAGGACTTACGTTAGGAGCACATAAATCCTCCTTGAATCCTTCAAGGGAAGTATTGCCAACAAATTGAAGTTGACGTGCTTCCACAAGCTTGTCCCACACATCAAGATCCGGGAGAGCAAGAAAGTCTTCCAACTCAGAATCATTAAAGGCAATGGTAATGCCAGCAACCCGAGAATAGATGTGGGTTACATCGTGAGTCAAATTGTAGTAAAACATTTGAATTGCACTATGGTAGATGACAGAATTTGAAGCAACAAGTTCATCCAAACAAAGATCACGGAATAAAGACTCATATTGTGAAAATATAGTGAAATTTATGGGATGGCCCCCAAACACCGGACGAGTTCTAAAATCGCTAAACCATTCATTAGAGGCTTCTAGCGATACAAATAAACGGTCGTCGTAAGTGTTAGGGTCATCGGGACGCGGCGGATTGAACAACGGATGAATGGGGTGTTGTTCAACTACTTGTTCAATCGGAGGAGGAGGAACCGAAGAGGAAGCACCCTCATGTCGAGTCCTTCTCCCTCGTTTGGACAAGCGAGATGCCATTTGAAATAAAAGAGGAGAACTTAGAAATGATAGAAAAAGAGAGATATACCTGAAAAGAATACCAAACAGTTGAAGAGAATGTTGAAAAACCCCTTTCCCTTGATTTTGAGAAGAAATAGAGCCCTCTATATCAAGAACTAGGGTTAGGGTTTGGAAGGAAGAAGATGGAGGAGGTGGAGAAGAAGGAAATATGGGAGGAAAGAGAGGGAATCCCGAAATAAAGTAGGGCTTGGTCTTTGGTCGGGTGAAATATTGACCATTGGATTAGAATTGATCCAACGGCAGAGCCAGATCCCGACCCTGGAACCTAAGAACCGAACTCGGCCAGAACTCTGATAGGGGCAGAGTTCGGCCTGAGTTCTGGATTAATGGTCCAGAACTGAAAACAGGCAAAGAACATGAAGAAAAAGTTTAAGAGTAAAACAAAAGATAGTTGAGGACAACAAAGAGTGAAAAAAATAGATAGAGAGGTACTCAGAAAACAGAATAAACTTTAGAAAATCTCAATTAGGCAACATTAAATCGAAAACGAGCCATATAATAAATAAGGACATATACTATGGTTTAATAGTCCAAATTTGCCATGGGTTAGCTGCAGGGGCCGGATCCCAGCTAGCGGTAGTCCTGAGGACTAGTGCACCGTGTCGCTTAGGCTTTTACGCCTTGTTGTCAGAAGGACCCTTTCGGCTTGTACCCATACCAAATTCTTCGAAAAAGAATCATAATATACTCGATATTTACGCAGGTGAGTTTCAATTTATAACTGCTTCATCTAAAATTCCAAGTTCACGACAAAGAAAATTGAAGCGCTCTTCGGATAGTGGCTTAGTAAAGAAATCTGCCAGCTGATGATCAGTGTCAATAAATTCTAAGTTAATCGTGCCATTTTGCTGATGATCACGCAAAAAGTGGTGTCTGATCTCAATGTGTTTAGTGCGTGAGTGGCAGACAGGGTTCTTAGTCAAATTGATTGCACTAGTATTGTCACAGAATATAGGAATATGCATGAAAGATAACTTATAGTCTTCAAGGGTTTGCTTCATCCACAGAATTTGTGCACAACAACGCCCAGCTGCTATGTATTCAGCTTCTGTTGTGGATAGTGCGACAGAGTTCTGCTTCTTGCTAAACCATGAGACTAAAGCCTTTCCTAATAAATGACACGTGCCGCTCGTACTTTTACGGTCGACCTTGCATCCAGCAAAGTCAGCATCAGAGTAACCGATGAGGTCAAATGATGTTGACTTGGGATACCATAGGCCCACTGTAACCGTACCCTTAAGGTATCGAAAGATACGCTTAACCGCGGTCATGTAAGATTCCTTAGGATTTGCTTGATATCTAGCACATAGGCAAACACTAAACATGATATCGGGGCGACTAGCAGTTAAATAAAGTAAGCTGCCTATCATACCTCGATACTTACGTTGATCAACGGGTTTGCCGCTCTCATCTGGTTCGAGTTTGGTTGAAGTAGCCATTGGAGTGCTGATTGGTTTGATGTTGTCAAGATCGAACTTCTTCAGCATGTCCTTGGTATACTTCGATTGACAGATGAAAGTTCCATTAGCCAGTTGTTTTACTTGCAGACCAAGAAAGTAGTTGAGCTCTCCCATCATGCTCATCTCAAATTCCGTCTGCATACACTTGGCAAATTCTTGACAAAGAGTTTCATCAGTAGACCCAAAAATAATATCATCAACATAAATCTGAATTAATAGAATGGTGTCTTTGAAAGATTTGATAAACAGTGTAGTATCAATTTTCCCTTTTGAAAAACCTTTCTCAAGCAAGAAGCTGCTTAGCCTTTCATACCAAGCTCTGGGGGCTTGTTTAAGGCCATAAAGCGCTTTCTTCAGCTTGAACACGTGGTCGGGAAATTTGTGATTTTCAAAGCCAGGAGGTTGTTTGACATAAACTTCCTCCTTAATAAAGCCATTCAAGAAAGCACTTTTAACATCCATTTGAAATAATTTAAAGTTTTGAAAATTAGCAAAAGCACAAAGCATCCGAATGGATTCTAGTCTAGCAACAGGAGCATACGTCTCATCGTAGTCGATACCTTCCTCTTGGTTGTATCCTTGAGCTACTAGACGAGCTTTGTTACGTGTGACTGAACCATCTTCATTTACTTTGTTTCTAAACACCCATTTGGTACCAATTATTGAGTGATTAGCCGGTCTAGGAACTAGTTCCCATACTTGGCTCCTCTCAAATTGGTTGAGTTCTTCTTGCATAGCAGAAATCCAAAATTCATCATTAAAAGCTTCATAAATGTTTTTAGGCTCTACTTGTGAAATGAAGGCAGTGCTAGCAACGGAGTCTCTTAGTGATGATCTAGTAGTTACTCCACGTGAAACTTCTCCTATAACTAAATTTTCTGGATGAGAAGGTTTGAAAGAGAATTTCTTAGGCAAACCCTCCAGAGAATTAGTTTCGGTTGAAGTATTCATTGGAGTAGAAGTTGATGGCTCAATGTCATCATCAAGAGTACTTGCTGCACTGTTATCTTCATCAAAAGTCACATTTGTTGACTCTTCCACAATAAGTGAGCATTTATTGAAAACTCTATATCCCTTACTCTTGGCGGCATAGCCAAGAAAGATACCATCGTCAGCTTTGGCATCAAATTTGCCTAAGTTGTCTTTGGTGTTAAGGATAAAACATCTACAGCCAAAAACTTTAAAATAAGAAACATTGGGGGTTCTCCCAAACCAAAGCTCATAGGGTGTTTTCTTCGTAATGGGACGAATAAGCACCCTATTCAAAATGTGGCATGCTGTACTTACAGCCTCTGCCCAAAAATATTTCGGAAGAGAAAATTTATTCAACATGACTCTAGCCATATCGCCAAGAGTCCTATTCTTCCGCTCCACAACACCATTTTGTTGAGGAGTTCTAGGACAAGAAAATTCATGATCAAAACCATTTGTATTACAAAAACTTTCAAAATCATAATTTACGAATTCGCCTCCATGATCACTTCGGATTCGAGTAATCATGTAGCCTTTTTCGTTTTGAACTTTCTTTACAAAAATTTTGAAAGCAGAAATAGCATCGCTCTTATTAGCGAGAAAGAAAACCCATGTAAATCTCAAAAAATCATCAACAATAACAAATGCATAAAGTTTGCCTCCAAGGCTAGCTATTCTACTAGGACCAAATAAATCCATATGAAGTAGTTGCAAGGGTCTAGTAGTACTTACAGAGTTGATAGAATGAAATGAGGATTTAGTTGCCTTGTTTAGTTCACATTCGGCACATACCGTGTCCTTTTTGAACGTGATTTCAGGCAATCCTCTCACTAGCTTCTTGGTGGAAAGCTTGGATATAGCATCCATGTTGGCATGACCAAGACGCTGGTGCCAAAGTAGTCGTTCGTCTTTGTGGGTATATAGACATCTACCTGCATTGTTAGTATTTATAGAAAGATAGAAAATGTAGATGTTGTCCTCTCTTTTCCCTTCAAAAGTAATGTCTCCTGTTGACCTATCATAGATGTAGCAACTGTTTTGTCCAAAGTTAATATCATATCCATGATCAGCAAGATGACTAATGCTGAGCAGGTTATGTTTTAACTCGGTCACTAGGCAGACATCCTTTATTACAGGAGAAGGAGGATGACCAATGATACCATTACCTATAATGTGCCCTTTGAGATTGTTACCGAAGGATACGTATCCTTCTCTCTTCATCGATAGTGATGCAAAAAGATTTGCGTCTCCCGTCATATGTCGCGAGCATCCACTATCGAGAATCCACTTACTTTCAGTTGAGGAGGGAAGGTCCACCTACATCAAGAGTAGATGTGACCTTTGGTACCCGAGTTCTTGAGGGTCCTGAAAAGTTAGTCTTTGGGAACCAAGCATATATCCTTTTATCTACAAGTCTTCTAACTCTGCACTGTGGTGAGATGTGTCCATGTAATCCACAATAAGTACAGATAGCATTCTTATTTATACTAGGAGCATGAGAATAATATCTATAAGCAACAGGATGAGGATGGATATGATGTGAAGAGTTAGCATGGTGAAGATGATTATGCGTGGAATAAGTGGCATGTTGATGGTGTCTATGAGGCATAGAATGATGGTATTGTCTATGATGTGTGACATGCTGATATTGTCTAGATGGCATGGCATGATGATTTTGTCTATATGGTTTATGAGGACCTTGTCTATATGGCATTGCATGATGATTTTGTCTATATGGCATGGCATGATGAATTTTATGTGTGGAGTGATGTTGATTGTGTCTTTGTGCATGATGAGTGTGTACTGAGTGAGAATTGTTCTTACGTGCACGTGGTTTGTGAAAGTTTGTGTATATAAAAGCATGGTTATGAGCTGCATGAGAATGACGTGGTTGACTAGCATGAGTGGTATTGTGCCCATGTGATTGGGTTTGAGGTTGAACAACCTGTTTACCCAATTTGGTTTCTAATCTTTTAGAAACAGCTTGCAGTTCATCAACCTTAATATTTAAGCCATAAATCTTAGTCATGGAAATCTTGTGTCTACTCTTTTCTTCAGCAAGCAACGTGTTGAGAGTAGTGATTTCTTGAGTTTGTTGCTCAATACGTGCTTCAGCATCATGTAAGCTTAATTTAAGCTTGGATGCTTCATCAGTGTCATTTGTGGGTGATGTGTTTCTAACATTATCAAGAAGTAAAGAAATTCTTTGTATCTCATCTTCTAGACTTTTGATTTTGTCCTTGGCATGTTTATATTTACCGATGACCTTTTTATGATCATCGAGTAAATCAGTGAAAGCATCGCCAAGTTCATCAAAAGAGAAGTCATCCAGAGTTTCGTTAGATACCTTGTTGGAAGTTGCCATCAGGCACACATTTGCTGTATCTTGAGGAGAGTCCTTTTCTTCCTCAGAGTCACTCGCTTCACTTTCATGCCAGATACCTGTGTTGGCATATTTCTTTGATGAGTTCTTTTTGTATGGCTTCTCATAGCGGTTGCTCTTCTTCAGGAATGGGCAGTCTTTTCGGACATGTCCAGTTTTCTTGCAACCATAACAAGTTGGTTCTTCTTCATCGTCTTCTTGAGATTCCTTCTTCCTTCGATTGAAGCGAAGGAATTTCCTGAAGTTGCGAACCATGAGAGCTTGGTCTTCATCATCCGAATTATCTTCTTCGGTCTCATCATGATTAGCTCTTCGTTGATGAGCTTTGAGTGCGATCTCCCTAGTCTTCGGAGCAGGCTCTTCGAAGTCCTTGAGGTCAAGCTCGTGAGTCATAAGCTTACCCATCAAGGTCTCCATTGACATTGTTGTGAGATCGTTTCCTTCTATGATGGCTGTCACCTTAGGGTTCCAGATCTTTGGTAGCCCTCTGAACAGCTTACGAATCTTCTCGTGGTTTGAGTACTGCTTTCCAAGCGAAGATAGAGGATTGATGATGTCGAGGAATCTTGTGATCATTTGAGTGATCGTCTCACTTAGCTTCATCTTGAAGGCTTCGTATTCTTGAGTGAGATGGCTTATTTTAGATTCCTTGACCTGTGTGGTTCCTTCATGCGTCACTTCTAGAAGTCTCCATACTTCATGAGCAGTGGTGCATGTAGAGACCCTGTTGAACTCATTCCTGTCTATAGCACAGAATAAAGCATTAATAGCCCTAGCATCTAGACTTGCCTGTTTCTTCTCCTCGACAGAATATTTGTCGTGTGGTTTCTCAATGAGGTCACCATCGACAACTATCCTGGCGGGCTTTTTGTAACCGTCAGTGACGACAGTCCACAGGTCAAAGTCTAGAGACTTAAGATAGAAGCTCATCCTTGTTTTCCAATATGTGTAGTTAGTCCCATCAAATAGGGGAGGCCTATGAGTGGACTGACCTTCACCATGATTGGAAATCAAGGATTGTGTGGTTGCCATGGATCAGCTCTTAGGATGTTAGTCCTTGTAAAGAGAACAGAGCTCCGATACCAATTGAAGAACAGTTTGGCAACTCTAGAGGGGGGTGAATAGAGTTTATATAGAAAAATAGCCAATTAAAAATAACTCTTTCACCAACAATAAAAAATCAGAGTAAAGTGCGGAAAATAAATGAAGAGCAGAAGAGCATACGCAAACACAACGATTTTAACCTGGTTTCCCTCGTGGAGGACTAGTCCAGGCCTGAGAACTCTAGCTCAGGATTAAATCCACTATTTGTGAAATAGTATCTTACAACCCGTGCCTTTTCTTCAGAAGAGCACGTCAACTTCTAACAGAGAATCGCAGTGGCGATTTGCTTGGAATTGTCCAAGCGACTTCTTCACTCTTGCACAAGAATCCTAACTGAGAGATGCTGAGCACTCGAGACTTAGGAGGCTTGTGGCTAGTAGATAGGAAGGGTATGGCTTATTGAGCTTGTAGGAGAGAAGAGAAGAGAAGATTGAGTGAATTGAAATGAGAGAATTCATGCCCTATTTATAGTGTTTTTAGAGGCAGAATTCGGCCAGAATTCGGGTAGGAAAATTCAAAAATTTGGCCGTTGGACAGCTAGCAACCAGCTAACCCTAAAATTAGGGTTCCTGATTTCTAGGGGACAGAGTTCGGCCCGAACTCTGTGTGGAGGCAGAGTTCGGCCCGAACTCTGTCTCCAGAGCACAGAGTGGTCCTAAGTGGGACTTGTGGGCAATTTTTTTTTGTTTTGGTGGAGCTTGGGATTTTGGGTAGGCTTATAGACTAAGTTCCAAGAGCTCAGCATAACTCAGAGTACATACTTCTAGACTCAATAAAATGTAAAAGTACAGACTCGAAAATACACTGAGAGTCGGAAACTGAGCTGTTGTCTGTCCTGAACTGAATGCAGACGTCGTATGTCGTATTGAATTTATACAGATATTATTTAGTCAATGTAGTCAATATTTGGTTGACTGTGACTTTGTGTCAACATTCAACTCCTTATAATGCAAATTTTATGGTAAGTTCCTAGAAATTCCAAGTGATATTCCTAATAGTACTTAACCATCTTGCCCCTAGCATAAATTGGCAACATGTGATAGGTAATTGCAACAGATCAGCTTCAATTTTGGTCCCCTAAAACTCCATCACTACTCCTTGCAGAGCCCCCAACTGGTTAGTCTCTCTCCATTTGCTATCATGGCTTCAAATGATTTATTTTTAGACAAGATATGACCTAACCTCTCACTGAATGCTGTATCAATAAAATTGTGTGTTGATCCTGAGTCAACTAGAATCATGACTGGTTTGCTCTTCACTGTCCCTCTAAGCTTCATAGTAGACTGTTGTGTCATACCTGACAGAGCTTGTAATGAGATTTCAAATAAACTCTGATTAGGAGCAGTATTGTAGTCTAATTTCTCTGATAAAGGGGTGTCAGTTTGAAGCTCCTCCTGCTCTTCATTAGCCACTAACATAAACAATCTTTTCTCTTTACACCTATGGCCTTTTACCCATTTTTTATCGTACAGGAAACGGAGGCCTAGGTTTTTCCTTCTCATTAATTCATTGGGAGGAATTGTAGTAGTGTGAGGTTTGGCAGTAGCAGTAGACTTCATCTCCTACTTTTGTCGTATAGCACTCTTTGTATTTTTAGTATTGCTAACTGAGCTTCCTGAGCTGCTGGTGTTGTTGGTTTTGTTATAATAAGCATTAGGCTTATAGCTCCCCCTGATAGCTAAAAGTTTGGCTTCAAATAATTTTGCAGCCAGTATTGCAGCTGATATACTAACAAGACTAGCTACCAGAACCTCAAACCTCACCTCTTCTTTGAGCCCACCCACATAATGACTAATCAAACACTGCTCAGGTAGCCATTGCACTCTCTGTAGTATCTTCTGAAATTGCATGGTATACTCTTGAACTGTTCCTTCTTGCTTCAACATTTTTAATTCAATTATGTGATCTGTGAGTTGGGATGGGCCATACTACATTCTGATAGCTTGGCAAAATTCTCCCTAAGACATCACTCTTCCTTTGGATTTCATCACCCAATCATACCAATAGGCTACTGAGTCTTGTTGTACTGAACAAACTCTAATCTTGTCATACTCTGGAACAACATAGTAAGTGAAGTAATGGTGGACTTGCAATAACCAAGCTTCAACATCTCCTTCTCCACTAAATTTAGGTAGTTTAAGTCTGAGATTTGGTCGTCCCCCTCCTTGACCACCATTAAACTGTCCTGTTTGTACCCTAATGGTGCTGCATTGATGATGGTAGGACTTTGTGTGGGTTACAAGATCTGTCCCATAGTTGCTCCCAGGTTCCCTCTGAGATTAGGATTTTGCACATGTGATTTATAGGGAGTATACTCATACTGAGTTAATGGTACATTAAATTCCATAGTGCTGCTGCCAACTTGTGAAAAATTAGGGTTACTTGTAAAGGAGGTCACTACAGGGGACATTTATGGAGCTGGTGGATTCATCGGTGGAGGCATGGCTAAGAAAATTGGGTTCATCTCCACTCTTGACTTCCCCAGTTCTTCTATCAACAGCTCAAATCGATGCCCTAATAAATTGAATTTATTACTGAGAGTGTGCACAGTACCTTCGAGTGCAAGGATCCGCTCCTCGACTATGGGGCTTCGTCTTCCATCAATCATTTTCGGACGGGAGAAATAACTGCTCGATCCTTGTTCACCACTCGCCTCCGCCACTGGATCCGGTGGCTCTAATACCAAATTGTTGAAGCTCCTTCCCAGGAACCCTGGTTGAGTTGGAGATCTCACTCCAGTTGCCATGAATTCTCTGCAGAAGTATGAAAATGAGAAAGAAAGAGACAAATTGGAAGGGAAATTGGATTAGAGTTTTTTATTAAAATTGGGGATCTAGCAAGAACTACAAGAACTATGAATTAAGTAGAAAAAGTTTGCAAATACCAATTCTGATACTCTTCTCCTCTCGACTTGGATATTTATAGTCCATATCCCGGTTGCTACATTCAAATGACAGATACCAAGAAGTATCAGTTAATTATTTACAGTTAAGCCTTATTGCTGAGCTGGCAATAGTAGGTGACTGTATTTCTACTATGATTCAATCCCTTCGGAGCTGGCACTGAGCTGGCAATGATGACTAGGCTTCATATAGATGGAATTGTAACAGCTAATTTGTTAGTAATTCTTTATTAGTTTTTTTTTGAGATCGATAGGATTTACTTGATTTGGTATGTTCCAATTTGACGATGAGACAAATTAAGGTTAAATTTAGGGCTTTTTTCATGCAAAATCATGTTTTTATGAGGCAAATTATAATCAAATTTTGGGTTTCAAACTCCGATGAGCTCAGGAATAAAGCATTGTCCCATGGAACTTGTTATCCCAGGCGATGTCTACTTTTATGCTTGGACTACTTGATGAGCTTGGGAAAGAATCAAACAAGCTTCAGAGTCATGCCATTATGGTGCATGAAGTCCAAGCAATGAGCATTGCAGACTTTCATGAGTGATATCTAAATCGAAACATATATTGATTTGTGTATGAAAGTATTTGTGTAGCACAATATACAATATTGATCCGCGCAGACCGGTCGAGGTCTGGACCGGCTGCTTCGCCAAGATCATAGCCAAGGCCGGCATCCTAATAAGGTTCGGGAAGGTAATTAGTGATTTTCAGGGTTTTATACTATTCTATTTTTCCATATATTATCCTTGCAATCTTCTGTTGGCACAGTTTATTTTGATAACATTAACAACATATTCGTAGTCTAGTTCTTCTCTGCATTTCAGATTGATATTCTTTCAAAAGCTCTACTACATAAAGTCTGTCCATTCAAGAAAAGTCATCAAAGCCTTGAAGACTGAAGAAAAGACCAGCGATCCTTAAAGACAGCTTTCAACACTTCAAGATATCGAGTCTGTACAAGGTCTATGTCTTCCTGTAAACACTTAAGGTTGGATGACAAAACAAAAAGCTATTCTATTTTTTCAGTCAAAAATCAATGTCTAAAAGAACGGCATACCGACGGTATACTACGGCATACCGACGGTATACCAATTTATTGACCACAAAACGTTCTGTGACAAATATCGGCATACTGACGGTATACTACGACATACCGACGGTATACCGTTTCGCTTGCCACAAAAACGTTCTGTGATAAATATCGGAATACCGACGGTATACTATAGCATACCGACGGTATACCGTTTTGTGAGACATAAAATATTCTATGACAAAACATTGGCATACCGACGGTATACTACGGTATATCGACGGTATACCGTTTTGTAAGCCACAAAAATGTTCTGTGACGAACATCGGTATACCGACGTCATACCACGACATAACGACGGTATACCGGTTCATCTAATTTGATTTTTGAATGGACGATAGCAGCATTAATTGCTAGCATTAAATGCTCTCCAACGGATATAATTATTATCGTTACTGTTCAGAACGGCATACCGACGGCATGCCGGTCCATACCAACGGTATGCCGTCTGGGCTATATCCAGGAGCATTAAATGCTACATACTCTTGGTTTCTTTATAAATGGATGCCTTCTCTCTCTTGAAGGCTTATCCACTCAAGCCATAAATTTTCTAACAACCAAGAGCTCCACCATTACCACTCTACCCAAGCTTTTAATTATCATCCATTCTAAAAGTGCTAGAGTATTCAAGAGTTGTACGTTTCGATCTTCAAGTGTTAGAAGATCAACAGTTCTCTTCCTTTCCTTTTTGAAGTTGGCGAGTCTTCGTAAGAAAACTTGTGTGTAAGAAGTTGGCGAGTTCTTCGGATCCAAACTCGTGTTGAAGTTGGCGAGTTCTTCGGATCCAAACTCGTGTGTACTATTTTACTAAATAGTAGATTTAAGCCGGAGAGAGTTCCGGGACTGGATTGCCTCTAGGGAGGATACTAGGATACATCGTGTGTTTGATTTTCTTACTCTCTCTCTTTTTAATTGAAGAATATTGCTTCTTATGTTTAAATTATTTTATTTCCCTATTCACCCCCCCTTTAGGGTTCTAAAATTGGTATCAGAGCTTCGTTCTCTTGATTTGAATTTATACCCTTAGAGTGATCCATGGCCACTAACCCTAGTATCAACACATTCTACAATGAGGGACACTCCACAAATAGGCCTCCTCTATTTGATAGAACCAACTATAACTATTGAAAGATTAGGATGAGCATTTATCTGAAGTCCATAGATTTCGATTTATGGGATTGTATGATAAATGGTCTCCCTACTCCTTCCGGAGTTATTGAGGATGTTGTATCTGACACCCTTAGGGACAAACTCACTGAAAATGTCAAGAAGCTTCCTAGTTGAGATGCCAAGGCTATGAACGCTCTTTACTGTGCTCTTGATAGCAGAGAATTCAATAGAATCTCTACTTGTAAGACTTATAATGAGATTTGGAAGTTGATTGAAGTCACACACGAGGGTACATCACAAGTAAAAGAATCAAAGATTAGTAGACTCACACAAGAATATGAGTCTTTTAAGATGAAACAAGATGAGTCTATTACTTGCATATTTACTCGTTTTGGTGATATTATTAATCATCTTTCTTCTCTTGGTAAGGAATATCCTGCTCATGAAAAGATCTGGAAAATTCTCAAAGAATTGACCAAAGGATGGAGTCCTAAAGCTACTGCCATCATTGAAGGGAACGACCTGACAGTCATGAACCTTGAGACCCTCATGGGAAAGCTTATGACTCATGAACTTGACATGAAAGATCAAGAGGAATCTTCCATACAAGAGAATGAGAAGAAGAAGGCCAAAGAAAAGGAGAAGTCTCTGGCTCTCAAAGTTACAAAATCCTACTCAAAGAATAGCTCCGACGATAATGAGTCGGATAATGATGAAGAAATAGCTCTCACAGCTAAGCACTTCCGAAAGTTCCTCAAATTCAACAAAGCCAACCGCTTTAGACGGGACAACGATAAAGATCCGGCATGCTACCAATGCAGAAGAACCGGTCACATCAAGAGAGATTGTCCTATGACAAAAAAAGACTCAAGTAAGTATGAGAAGCCTAGCAAAGGAAGCTCGTCCTCCAAAAAATTTGCCAACACAAGCATTTGGTGTGAGAGCGATGCTAGCGATTCAGACAACGACAAAGATTGCAAACACAATGCAAACGTTTGTTTCATGGAAACCGATGAGGTACTTGATGATCTTTCTTTAAATACTCTTACTTATGATGACTTGGAAAATGTTATTCTTGAACTACACGAAGAACACAAGGGTTGTAGAAATAAGTACAAAAAATCTCTAAAAGAGGTTGATGCACTTCAACTTGAAGTAGAAAGACTCTCTAACATCATTATTGATGTAAAAAAGAAATCTTCTGCTTCCGGCATAGATGAGATAGAGTCTTTGCGACTCAAGTTACAAGAATCTCAAGCTATCATTAAGAAAAAGGATAATGAGATTCAATCCCTCAGAAGGGCTTATGATTTTGCCATGCATAAAGTTCAAGCTGCAAATAGAAGAGAATATGATACCTCTACTAAGTATAATGATCTTCTTGTGTAGAGTAAGAAACTAGGTAATAAGAATACTACTCACACACACGCTCCAAGATACCCACACACTCATCACAATACTAGTCATTTTTTTTACATGAACAAGAACACGACACACAAGTCCTATCCTAACACAAGGAAAGGACCGTTTGTTAAAAAGAATACCTCGCATCATGCCTTCTATTATCATCACCATAATACTCATGATAGAACTCCTCGCACTAAAGCTTCACATGTGCATAACACTCACACTTTTTCTTCTAAATCTTCTATGATGTGCAACTATTGTGGCTTACTTGGACATACTTCTAATTATTGTCTGATAAGAAAACAAGTTGATATGAAAGTTTATAAATGGGTTCCTAAGACTAACAATCAAGGACCCAAACAATCATGGGTACCAAAATGTTCATCTTCAACTTATGTTGTAGGTGGAGAATCCTTCTCATGCTAGAAGCAAGTGGATCCTCGATAGCGGTTCTTCACGGCACATGACCGGTGATGTTTCACTTTTTACAAAGCTATCGATGAAGAAGGAAGGAGACGTTTCTTTTGGCAACAATCTAAAATGTCATATTATAGAAAATGGTAATATCGATTTTCCATATTATCCTTGTATTAAGAATATTTGTCTTGTTATAAATCTCAAACACAATCTTCTTAGTATTAGTCATCTTACCGATAATGGTTATGACATTAAGTTTGTTAAACTCAAATGCTTCATTACCGATAGCTCTAGTGGATCTACAGTATATGAAGGCATTAGAGAAAACAATATCTACGTTCTATATCTTGTCGAAGGTACTAACAATGACAGGTGCCTAGTTGCAAAGAACGATAAAAGTTGGCTTTGGCACATGAGGCTTGGACACACCAACATGGATACCATTTCTCATCTTGCAACCAAGAAGCTTGTACGAGGACTTCCAAGCATCCCTTTCAAAAAGGATATGGTGTGTGAAGAATACGAGAAAAGTAAGTTGACCAAGTCATCCTTCAAATCCATCAACTCTGTGAGTACCACTAGACCACTTCAACTTATTCATATGGATCTATTTGGTCCTTGTAGAGTAGCTAGTCTTGGAGGCAAACTTTATGCTTTTGTTTTGGTTGATGATTTTTCAAGATTTACTTGGGTTATTTTTCTTGCTTGTAAAAGTGATACTTTTCGTGAATTTGTTGTATTTTGTAAACGTGTTCAAAATGAGAAAGTCTTTTCTATTAACAATATTAGAAGTGATCATGGAGGAGAATTTGATAATGCCGATTTTAAAAGATTTTATGAAAAGAATGGCTTTGGTCATGATTTTGCTTGCCCTCGAACTCCTCAACAAAATGGTGTTGGGGAAAGAAAGAATAGAACCCTTGGCGATATGGCCCGGGTTATGTTAAACCAATATAAGCTCCCCTAATACTTTTGGGCGGAAGCCGTTAACACGGCATGTCATGTTATAAATAGGATCTTGATTAGACCTATTTCTAAAAAGACTCCTTATGAGCTTTGGTTTGACAAAATTCCCTCTATTGAGTATTTTAAAGTTTTTGGATGCAAATGTTTTATTTTGAATACCAAGGACATCCTAGGCAAGTTTGAAGAAAAAGCTTATGAAGGTATTTTTCTTGGCTACTCAATACATAGCAAAGGTTTTCGTGTCTTTAATAAAAGAAGTCTTGTTGTCGAAGAGTCAATTAATGTCTCTTTTGATAAACTTAACTCTTCTACATCGTCCTCATCCGATGATGTTGATGACATCTCGTTTGGTTTGGAGAACTCTTCTATTGGAGATCTCCGTCCTTCTTCATCTAACAATAAAATTGTGACCCCTCCAACAAAAAATTCTCCACCACTTGAGCCTCCTCAAGAGGATCTTCCAAAGGAATGGAGATTTGTCCCTAATCATCCTAAGGAGCTTATCATTGGGGATCCTTCTTCCTGTGTTAGTACTAGATCCTCCACTCGTGATCTTTGTGCAAACGTGGCTTTTATTTCTCAAATAGAGCCTAAAATATTAATGATGCTTTTTATGATGAATTATGGATGATAGCGATGCAAGAAGAGCTAAATCAATTTGAGCGAAACAAGGTTTGGAAACTTGTCCCTAAACCTAACAACCATCCCATTATTGGAGCTAAATGGGTGTTTCAAAATAAACTTAATGAAGATGGATTAGTGACTCGTAACAAAGCCCTATTGGTTGCTCAAGGCTATAACCAAGAGGAAGGCATTGACTACGATGAAACCTATGCTCCGGTTGCTCGTCTTGAATCCATTTGTATGCTATGTGCTTTTGCTTGCTTTAATGATTTTAAACTCTTTCAATTGGATGTTAAAAGTGCTTTTCTAAATGGTATTATTAAAGTGAAAGTTTATGTTAAACAACCTCCTGGCTTTGAAGATTTTCAATTTTTTCATCACGTTTTCAAACTACACAAAGCCCTTTATGGCCTCAAACAAGCTCCTCGTGCTTGGTATGAGCGCCTTAGTTCCTTTCTTATTTTACACAATTTTTCTAAGGGCAAAGTCGATACGACACTTTTTATCAAATCCCTAAATGGTACTCTTTTATTAGTTCAAATTTACGTCGATGACATTATTTTTGGTTCTACTAACAATGCACTTTGTGTAGAATTTTCTAAAGTAATGCAGGATGAATTTGAAATGAGCATGATGGACGAACTATCATTCTTTTTGGGCTTGCAAATCAAACAAGGACCCAAAGGAACCTTCATCAATCAAGCAAAATATACAAAGGATCTCCTCAAGCGTTTCGAACTTGACTCATCCAAATCAATGAGGACTCCTATGGCAACAATAACAAAGCTTGACAATGATGAAGATGGCACTTTGGTTGACATTCGTAAGTATCGAGGTATGATCGGTAGCTTACTTTATCTAACTGCTAGCCGATCTGATATCATGTTTAGTGTATGTCTTTGCGCACGATACCAAACAAATCCAAAGGAATCGCACTTATGTGCTGTAAAGCATATTTTTCGATATCTCATAAGCACCATTAATATGGGCCTTTGGTATCCGAAATCTTCATCCTTTGAGCTTCACGGCTTCTCGGATGCAGATTTTGCCGGATACAAAATTGACCGAAAAAGCACTAGCGACACATGTCAATTCTTTGGAAAATCCTTGGTATCGTGGTTTAGTAAGAAACAAAACTCTGTTGCTCTTTCAACTACTGAGACCGAGTATATTGCAGCCGGATGCTGTTGTGCATAAATTCTTTGGATGTCACAAACACTTGTAGACTATGGCATTTCTAATACTTGTACCTCTATTAAATGTGATAACACTAGCTCGATAAATCTCACAAAAAATCCGATTTGTCACTCCCGCACGAAGCACATTGAGATTAGACACCATTTTCTTCGTGACCATCAACAAAAAGGGGATATCCGCCTTGATTTTATTGACACTACTTATCAGTTAGCCGATATTTTCACCAAACCACTCCCGGAGGATCGTTTCGTTTTTCTTTGCCAAGAATTGGGCATCATTCATTTCGACACTTAGCTCATCTCGAACGGCACACCGACGGTATACGACGGTATACCGACGGTATGCCAATTTTCGTTCAGAATTATGTTCTGTGCCAAAAATCGGTATACCGTCGGCATACGTCGGCATACCGACGGTATGCCGTTTGGAGGCGGACAGCAGCTGTCACATCTGCATCGGGCCCCACCTTCTCTTCTACTCCTCCTTTTTCCACTTTTCTCAATAACTACCCATCAAATCCCCCTATCTCTCATTAACCACCCATCTAATCTACTCCTCTTTTCCATAACCTCCCATCCCATCCCACCCCTTCCACTACTTCATTAACTACCTCTATCATTACTTTTTTAAAACTCCCCCCATTTACTCCTCCATCACTCCTCCTCAACTTTCAAAAACCCTCTCATCTTCCCCATATTCCTTTATAAACTCCACCTTCTTCTTCTTCTTCCTTCTCTTCACTCTTCATCTATTCTCCTTCAAAACTCTCCATCCTCCTATGGCAACCCACAAGCGTCCTCGCTCTTCCTCCACCACTGCCAATCCGTTCACTCCCGTGCCTTTTCCCCATGGCTATGATCCAAAAATCTTCACCTCCTCCTTGGCTGCCGACACGTGGTTCCAGTATTTTGTGAACCACAACATCTACAAGGGCCGTGCCATCAACTGGAATGTTTTTCTCGGCCATCTCTTCCTCTTTGAGTCGGCCGCTCTCTCCTCTCTTCTTCGGCGTCAGGTGCCCGTCTACCCCGTGGCGGTGCGCATGTTCTACTGCAATCTTCTTCCTGACATCCAGAATAATGCCATTGAGACCATGGTGAACGATCGCCACGTCCGCCTGACGGTTCGAGATATTGCCGACATTCTTGAAGTCCCTGACAAAGGCGATGCTCTGCCGGCCTTGGCTGCTCTCTATCCTTCGATCGAGGTCTCCTTTGATGAGTTCTGTGCCATCATTTAAGGGACCCAATCCTCCGGCTATTCTGGCCCTTTCCTCGCAGTTGGAGCCGTTCTACTACGAGCTCCATAGGATCGTCCGCCACACCATCTACCCCAAGGGCGGCAACTACGATGCGATCACCAATGACGCACTCGTATGCATGTACTACTCTATTCTAAGAAGACTTGGTCCTTTCCCAAGACTCTCCTCAATGCCTTTTTCGGTGTCCTACCCGTGGGGAAGCAGTCTCTCTACTATGGTGCTTTCATCACTCTAATCCTGGAGGCGAAGAACGTGGATCTCTTCCTCTGATAGTCAGACGGCGTACCATCCTACCTTACTGTCTCTCGTTCCATCCTTGGTGCCTCCACGTCTCGTGCTTCCTCCTCCCAAGAACCGTCGGCCACTTCTCTTGCTGCGCCCTCTTCTACTCCTCCTACATCCGGGCGTTTTATGTCGCTGACCCAGTAGCATTTTGATATATGCATGGCTCAGGCGGAGGAGCAGATGAGGGCTAACACTCGCGACCGTGGGAACCTTATCCAGAGCCGCTTCCATAACCAGGCCTGTTTCATTCAGTGCACTCTCCCGGACCGGAATGCCTATCTCGATCTCAACCTTCAGGATCCCATGTACCAAGGCTCCCGCTTCTCTGACCCCAACGCCTATGGCTTCATGTACCCGGACGGCGTGGATCCTTTCAGTGCGTTTTACCGTACTCAGGGTAGGGACGACGATGATACGGTGGATGAGTAGCTTACAGCCTTCTGTTGTTGATGGTGGTAGAATAATTGGTTGTCTTTTTAGTGCGTGTCCTTTGAGGTCCTTCGGGGACCAATAGTTTGTTGGTTTGTTGTGTACAGTCCTACGGGGACTAGTTATATGTTTTCATCTTGTCTTGCTCACTCTCATGGAGGAGAGTTTTATCATGTCTTATGTAGTGTCCACCATGTACCTAATTTCCAAATTCTAATATATGCATGCTTTTGTCTATCATACTATTTTCCATATTTATTGCTATTTGTTTTATTTCCGATCTTTGACTAAGTGACAAAGGGGGAGAAAACGTATTGAGGGGGAGTTGTCTATCTACGGGGGAGTCACTCCCTGAAGATGCTATCTCTCTGTTTTGTCAATTATCAAAATGGGGGAGATTGTTGGCACAGTTTATTTTGATAACATTAACAGCATCTTCGTAGTCTAGTTCTTCTCTGTATTTCAGATTGATATTCTTTCAAAAGCTCTACTACATAAAGTCTGTCCATTCAAGCAAAGTCATCAAAGCCTTGAAGACTGAAAAAAAGACCAGCGATCCTTAAATACGGCTCTCAATACTTCAAGATATCGAGTCGTACAATGTCTAGGTCTTCCTGTAAACACTTAAGGTTGGATGACAAAACGAAAAGCTATTCTATTTTTTCAGTCAAAATCAATGTCTAAAAGAACGACATACCGACGGTATACTACGGCATACCGACGGTATACCGTTTTATTGACCATAAAATATTCTGTGACAAATATCGGCATACCGACGGTATACTACGGCAAACCGTTTCGCTTTCCACAAAAACGTTCTGTGATAAATATCGAAATACCGACGGTATACTATGGCATACCGACGGTATACCGTTTTGTGAGCCATAAAATATTTTGTGACAAAACATCGGCATATCGACGGTATACTACGGCATACCGACGGTATACCATTTTGTAAGCCACAAAGATGTTCTGTGACAAACATCGGTATACCGACGGCATACCACAACATACCGACGATATACCGGTTAATCTAATTTGATTTTTGAATGGACGATAGCAACATTAATTGCTAGCAGTAAATGCTCTCCAACGGATATAATTATTACCGTTACTGTTCAGAACGACATACCGACGATATGTCGATCCATACCGATGGTATACCGTCTGGGCTATATCCAGGAGCATTAAATGCTGCCTACTCTTGGTTTCTTTATAAATGGATGCCTTCTCTCTCTTGAAGGCTTATCCACTCAAGCCATAAATTTTCTAACAACCAAGAGCTCCACCATTACTATTCTACCTAAGCTTTTAACTGTCATCCATTCCAAAAGTACTAGAGTATTCAAGAGTTGTACGTTTCGATCTGCAAGTGTTAAAAGATCAACAGTTCTCTTCCTTTCCTTTTTGAAGTTGGCGAGCCTTCGTAAGAAAACTCGTGTGTAAGAAGTTGGCGAGTTCTTCGGATCCAAACTCGTGTTGAAGTTGGCGAGTTCTTCGGATCCAAACTTGTGTGTACTATTTTACTAAATAGTATATTTAAGCCGGAGAGAGTTCCGGGACTGGATTGTCTCTAGGGAGGATACCAGGATACATCGTGTGTTTGATTTTCTTACTCTCTCTCTTTTTAATTGAAGAATATTGCTTCTTGTGTTTAAATTATTTTATTTCCTTATTCACCCCCCCTCTAGGGTTCTACATCTTCTACATGCTATGGTTTTCTGCGACATTGCATCTTTTCAGTTCTGGTTAAATCCTCAAAAATGATTGCAATGGCAATTGTTGTTCTTATGACCTGAAATCCATTAGGGTGAATTGTGATAGTTAATGTGGCTACAACATCCATTACATAGGGGGAAATATCGTAATTCATCATTTATGCTCTTCAACTGTGATTGCTGGATCGCGGTTGCTTTATATTATTAAGTACTTTAGAATAAGCAGTAATCTTTTAAAAATAAACTTATATTTATTTGGATATATGAAGATAAGTTTGAGCTCACAAGTTTTCAAGTATTTGTCACTGAGTAAACTTATGAAGTACTAGTATGATTATTAGCTCACAATTTTTGAAGGATATTTTATCTAGCTGAAAATTATATCTTTGATGGGGTCTTATTATATATGTGGTTGAAGTTCAAAGTAGTATTTAATTTCTGATACAATTTTGAGCATATGCTACATTTTTGAACAACTAGCCCACTTCCTCCTGTGTGCCTACTTTTGATTAATTTGGTTATGATACTCCTTAACGTAATTGGGTTTGGTTCTGAAGACTATATATGTTATCTTTGCTAACATTTTTGAACAGAGGAGATACTACATTCTTTTCATACATTTGATGACTCCAGGTTCAAAATTTAAACCAGATAGAGTGTCAAGTTGGTTTATGGAATGTGAATTTTACCTGAGAGACATGATCTCCTCATCTAGCAATTAAAACACAAAACCTATTTGATGTTGCACATTTCCATGGGAGCATTATATCCCATTTCTATATTAAGTGATTCTTTTACTTGGAGGAAAGTTATTCAAGTTAACTATGAAGATGATTCAATTTTTTTACCAACTGATAATCTAGTTTTTTCTACCAAGGAAAAGTAAAAGGTTTCTGCATTTCTGAAGAAAATATAGTACATTTGCTATATTGTTTCATTCAATTTCCAGAGTTCTTTATTCAAGTAATTTTTCGTTGAGCGTGTTTCTGATGCGGGCCCACTTTTTAGGCCTTTCAGTTATTTAGGCATAAAGGGGTATTGTGGTCTTTCACCACAATAATCCTCCTAGGGTTTGCTTTTCTTTTCTATTTATAGTCAGGGCTAGCCGTCATTACTTTCATGCTTGGATTGAGAAAACTCTCTCAAGTGTCATCAAGAAGGATTTTATTACTTTGTTCCGTTCAATCAAAGTTGGGAGTTGTTCTTTTCCTATATTAAAGATCGTTCTGTTTCTATTCCTCTTGTTCTTTGTTTTTATTTGCTTTCTTTTGTGAATCGATTGAGGCGATTCACAACAATTGGTATCAGAGCACTCTACGAGCCATGGCGGACGGGACGAGAACCACAATCGATGAGAAGATCCGAGGTCTTCGGGAGGACTTCACCGCCGAGATCGATAGCTTGAAGAAATCCATGGAGGCCTCCATTAAAGATCAAGCCTCCACGAACCAGGAACTCCGCACAGAGATGCGGGACATACGGAGGAAGACGACGGCCATAATGACGCTCTTACAAAATATCTCGAAGAAGATCAACGGCGAGGATGCGGAGGTGGTAACAACCCAAACCCTAGGAGATCAACTAGGGTTTGCTCCTGCGGAGGGGGAGACGACCGAGGAGGAAGAAGGACCGGCCGGCGGCCGCTGCCCCGCAACCGCCGTCGTCGCCGCACCTCCGGGCTGGGCCCTGGCGGCCGGCGATCACCGCCGGACAGCAGCCGAGGGCCGCGGGAGCGCCACAGCAGGCCGCGCGAGCCCAGACGGGGCCGCGACTGCTGTGGGCGGCCGCTGGCCGGCCCTCGACTTCCACCCAGGGCCGGCCGGCGCCAGGGGATCCGCTGGCGAGCGGCTGTGGCCGGACGCCGTCGACCATTTCGGTCCCGACGGATCGGCGCCACACCTGGGAGAGGCCCTAGGGCTTGGGGCCCCCTATGGGGGTCGGACGATGACCTCGAACTACGGTGACAGGTTAACGGGTTCGGGAAGGGGCTTAGCTGGAGTTCCGGCTCGGACGGGAGGGACGGAGCCGCCAGGAGGGGCGAGGAACACCGGAGGCAGCAATTTCTGTGGAGAAACGACGGATCCCGCCAACTTCCAGAGAGGGTATCTACCCCCACGACGACCACCACGGAGGAAGAGGAGGAGGAGGAGGATCCGACGGAGGAAGAGGCCGCTATAGCAACAGACGCAGTTCCCAGATTTCCACCTTGAGGACAAGGTGGCTCTTTTAGGGGGCGGTATTGATGCGGGCCCACTTTTTAGGCCTTTCAGTTATTTAGGCATAAAGGGGTGTTGTGGTCTTTCACCACAATAATCCTCCTAGGGTTTGCTTTTCTTTTCTATTTATAGTCAGGGCTAGCCGTCATTACTTTCATGCTTGGATTGAGAAAACTCTCTCAAGTGTCATCAAGAAGGATTTTATTACTTTGTTCCGTTCAATCAAAGTTGGGAGTTTTGTTCTTTTCCTATATTAAAGATCGTTCTATTTCTATTCCTCTTGTTCTTTGTTTTTATTTGCTTTCTTTTGTGAATCGATTGAGGCGATTCGCAACAGTTTCTTAATTATTTAAGCTGCAAGCAAGTATATGTTTGTGAGAACTGAGAATTATGCCTTTTTAACTCGTTGTGGGCAACATTGTGTATGTCTGCTACAAATATTATGAAAATATCATGCCTGCCTAGTGTCTTTTGTTAGATAGGCTTTGTGCTTTGATTTCAAGGTTGACAGTTCCTTTCATTTCTTATTTTTTGGAATATCTGCATGCAGATGCTCATATACTGCATACTGCTACCCCCTACACACTGATACACCAATCGCTGATACGTACACATACACATACAATCTGCAGTCTACAGAAAATTGTAATACACTAACTGAATACCATGCATACACACCTACACTATCCTGCAGGAACTGACCCATCTCACTAGTGTGCACAACTATACACTCATCCACACACTGTATCCAACCCTTATGTTGCTGCTAGTCTGCACATTATAGGATATTGCAGTTACTAATATATACACAAGGTTCCAGCAATTGTGTTGGGAGATCATTGCAGTCTTGCTTCAGGATTGTATTCTTTTTACTATATAGCTAGGTCAGTCAAGGGATGTTGGTTTGGACTTTATCGTCTCATTTATCTATGTTTTTACTTGCATTGCCATCAATTATAACTAAAAACAATGTCCTTAATATGAGATATGAAGAAGTATATTTCTTCCTTACTTTATTCAACTAACTCCCGCTACTTCTGATAGCAACGCTCTCTACATGTCGAGTTATATGCGAAAAATATCTATTTCCAAACCAATGTAACAACAACAATATAGTTTACTCCACATCTCTTAGCAGCAACCTTTATGGCTTGGGATATAAATAGAAAATATGAAGTAGCATAGATGTTTAGTGCAAGCAAATTATAGGACACCTCTCATCACAACCCACTGCAGTTCACTGTAGGACTGCACCTGCTCAATTTCTGTCAAACACTCACCCAGGAGCCATTTGAACACATTCAATAATCCTGTGCAATAATGATAGTGTAAAAGGAGTTTCGATGCAGAAGAAAGTGGTTTTAGAGTGGAAAAGAATGAAATAAAGAGTAAGAAATGGAGGAGCTATATGTACTATAGTACCTAGCTAGTCACTTTCTTGATTATTATAATCTACAAATAATCCCCTTTTGTGATAATTTTTAGTGTAAATTGAGGTTAAACCATAAGTGGCTTGCAGGTTCAAAATGCAGTTCAGTTTTTGAAGATGATTGAAGCATTAGATGAGAAGGAGAATCTCACCAACCTTAGTAAGCTTGATCCTATCAAGCATGTTAGAAAAAACTTGAAGCATATTTTGGTGTGGATTAGTATCTTACCTCACTGTACTACCCCCATTATTTTAGATGCTTTTGATATGCCTTTACACTCTCCAGGGAAATATTTGTCAATGCTTCCTGTTGATCCGAAGTTGGGGAAGATGCTCATAATGGGGGTTGTTTATCGGTGTCTTGATCCAATTCTTACTGTGGTGTCTGGATTAAGTGTTCGAGATCCATTCTTGTTACCTCAAGACAAGAAAGATGTGATTAGAATATTTACATGTCTCTTCTTTTGATGGTGTAAAATAATTCTCCATCATGCTATTAACATAGCTTTGCAGTTTACAACTAATTAATTTCACCATTTTAGCTACTGGCATAAGTGTCCACTTTCATAAAGCATCGCATATATGTTATTCTAGTGCATTTTCTCAGAATAAGTGCTAGTCTTTTACTATCCTGCTTGGCTTTGAACCCAAGATGTCACCTTCCCCTACCAAAGGTCGCAACTATTGGTAGCAACTTATCCTGTGATTTTAAGTGACCATATATGCTTGACATGCAATATTTGCCATGCTTGATCTATGAGCATACCATCTCTCAAATTGCTTTAATTTGTTCCTACAACTGACAAGCCTTGTTAGTGTTCTGGAAGTCAGTAGTTATACAGTTGTCTATGATGACATTTTTGTATCCGTAATTTTTTTTCTTTCCATTTTCATCATTGTTTCTTTTCATATCGACTGTTCCTAGATAGATTTATTTTTGTTATGACATTTTTTATTGTTCACATGCAGCACAAATAATTGTTCATCAAAATTTTCATGCTTAGGGATGGACAATGCCCAAAATTCAAAGGAGGGGAACAAGCGATTTGTGCTATTGGGCTTGCTAGGTATGTCTTTCCTATTTAAAATTGAAGGTGAAATCAATTGTAGAATCCTACAATGACTTTGGTATGTCTTTCATGTTTAAATTGCTTCCTATATTGTTCAGTGTTCTTAGTAATTTGTTCTATCATTATTCTTCTATTGTTACTCATAAATAAAATTCTGGAAAAACAACAACAGAAAATGGAAACAATTATAGGAATTTGGACGGGACTAGAACCCGAACTTGTTAGCCATGGCTTTTTGTTTGATTCATGAATCTATTTTTACATTTGTGTAGGCTTTATGAATCTATTTTTTGTTTGCTTCATGAATCAATAAAAATATCTATTAGCTAATAGATATCATTCAGATTCTTGGAATAAAAAATGGCACTGATATAGTTACTTTCATTGTCAGCAAATCATCTGTAGAAGTTGCATCTCTTTTAATCTAATCACTCCTCTTAGACACAATTTTAAGCTTCATCAGGTTCGTTGGTGAATTTTAAATGGCCTTTATTATAGTTACCTTTCTATCCTGATCTAATGAAGGCTTCTTTTATAGTTGTGTTGCTTAGGTTGAGACATGAAACAAAACTTGAGCATATCTTTGTATTGAGCATTGCAAGGCAATTCTAAATTTTACTATTATTGAAGAATATGAAACCATATATCCACCAGGTTCATTCTTAAATGTGGATTTACATTGTTTATCATCTTTTTTATTATGATATTGAAGAATATGTTTTTTATAAGGCCAGTATTTGGCTCGCCACTAACTTCCTACATGGAACCATATACCCAGCTTCCTCTCCTTCCTTTTCTATTTGGCTCTCCACAAACTTACTTGCCAATAGCTACTTCCATACAAAATTCTTTGTGGAATATAATCTCTCTAGATAATAGTTTATGTATGCCTCTCCTTTCCTACGTGCATGTATTTGGAACCGAATGCAAAGTTTTTTTTAGTTTATCTACAGGCATGTAGACCTTCATGTTACATTATTATTATAGTTATAATTGGTTCTCTTTGTAATTTTTTGTGAACAGTTTGAGCTATCAAAGGTTCAATTTGGCTAAATTTGTTTACTGTGTAGACTTGTAAGCCTTGTGTTCATTTCATTTTGTTCCAGTTGATATTAGTTTATACAAACATGTGCACATAAATGATTAAATATATTTCTCTTCTTCTTTTAGGAACTACATGGAAATTAAAGGTGCTGTGAATATGGGAGGGATGTGCTCCGACTGGATTTGCTACTTATTTTGGTTTTATTTGTATAATTATCAGTTTTGGATGTTTAAGATATATGGAAAGTACATACTTTGGTTGGATATGGTTTTGGTCGGACAAGTGTTGGATGTTTGTGGTTGGACGTATGTTGGATGTGTTAGAAGTTTGTGGTGTATACAATATACAGTTTATTAATATTAAAATTAGGTTTTATAGTTATTAATGTATGTGTATCTTCTGGATTATTGATATTATGTGTGTGTTTTATTCATTGTATATAATTATAAATAAAATTTTAGCTATACAAAATTTAGCTTCTCTTGACGGTTATAAAACGTCAACAATTAACTCAATCTTGCTGCAACTGCTCTTTTTCATTGATGATTTCTTGACGGCTAATAGCCATCATCTAGGCCGGAGTCAAAAAAAGTTTTCACCTACATTGACGGTTTTTCCAAACTACTATCTTGACGGCTAAAAATAGTCAACAAAACTATTTCATTTGACGGCCAAAAACCGTCAAGAAAAGCCCTGTCAGCGACCGTCAAGAAAAGGAAGGACTTTTCTTGACTCCGGCCTACTTGACGGATCTGCAACCGTCAAGATACCCCTTTCTTAACGAGAAAAAACCGTCAAGAAAAGTCTTTTTTTTGTAGTGAAGACTGCAAGTCACCAAGAGTCTGTCAACTAAAAATATATCCAGTCAGAATTGGAACAAGTTCACCATTACACTACACTACAAAATATAATATACATGCATGAAAATAATAATAACAAGAAAAGATGAACTATAGGCATGACTCGATATGATAAGAAGGACATTATAATAGTAAACTCAATGGAAGAAGAACAATTGAACAATGAGCAACAAGAAATCACGTGTACTGTGTATTTTAGAATACTAACTTTATGCATGTAGACGGCTTGGGATATACGTCAATCGTATGTAATGTGCAACATTGCTATTATTCAGGTTAAACATGAAGGGATTTATACAGGTAACGTAGACCACATGCATAATCATGGTATTCCTCCCGTCCATAACTCACAAAAAATATGTTCACTATTCATAACAATATATGTAAACATGATAAATAGGTAATTATGATACAATCATAGTGAACAAGTATATTAGGTGAACATAAATAAGTAACTAGATAAGAACTATATATGATCCTGTAAAAGTAACCAATCATGGTGAATCAAGAACAATGACAACATGATATATGAATAAGTAACCATGAAAAAATGATATAAATATACATGCAGTACAAAATAAAGGCAACATAATGTCATAGTGAACTTGCCTCGATTAGTTTGGAGTTGTTGTGTGACTTGATCATGTTGGCATGGGATAGTCGCAGATGTCATAACTATGCGAGATGGCCTCTAATGATGGAATAGACCGTGTCATTGGGTCTAGAACGGTCCAATTAACCTAGGGTCGATATAAAGAAGTCATGATTCACATGAATTAGGATCTTACGATAAGCACGATCAAGATCAATCCAATCTAGAATTTAAAAAGGGAAAACATCTAAATAAGGGAAAACAATATTTATTTAGAAAAAATATTTATAAACTAGTTAGAAATTATATATCATAATTGAAAACAATAAAATAATTTAGATAGATACGTTTGAAAATCTAGTAAATCATTTTACACAAAATCCTCAATTTAGCCAAGTATAACTTTTGAGTAAAACTATATTTAAAAAATAACTAGAAATACTATAATAATATTTTTAAATAAAAAATTATATTCAAAATATCATAAAATACAATAATATAATTTAATAAAAAATAACAATATTAATACTAGCAAAACCAAGTGTAATAATAATAATAAATTAATAACAAATAATATTAGAAATAAAAATAATAGATTGACAAAAAATGATAATAATATTACTCAAAGCAATAGGTATCTATATATAAAACATTATCAATAATAGTATTAATACAATTATTGAAAATAATATAAAATAATAATAGACAATATAATATTAAATATTTCAATAATATACATATTTATATATACAATTTGAAATACTGTACGATGTACGAAGAATAAAATACTTACATAACATAACTATTCCTCTTTTCCAGTACATACTTTAGGAAAAGAGAAAAGTAGTAAGAGAGGGAGAGAGAGAGAGAAAAGGGGAGAGGGAGAAAAGAAGAGAGGGAGAGCTTTCTGGAGAAAGAAAGCATGAGAGAAGAGGGGAGAAGGCAGTCTGGAAGCGACTGGTGAGTCAAGGCGCTGCCTCGGTGACGAAGGGTCTGGGCAGCCACGGAGGAGGGGGCTTGGCAAGGTGGAACTCCCGCGACGGTGAGTGTCCGAAAGCGATAGCGGATTGGAAGGAGGTGGCGATGTTCGGGGGTGGCGCGTGGTGGTGTTGGCTAGGGTTGGCGAGGCTAGCGACGGAAGGTGGTCGAATCTATAAAGTGAGGCTGCCCTTGAGTTCGAGAGGCGGCTAGGCGAAGGGAAGCAGTGGTAATCGGTGGAAGCAGGGAAATTGGGTAGCGTGCGGTGGTCGGGCATGGGACTCGAGGACGGCCGACACAGGTCTGGGTAGCTCGAGGAGCCAGGATTGGTGGCAGAACGTGCGTTTCCACGGCGTGGCCGGGTTGGCTTGTCCGTACTAGTGGATGGCCGAAGATTGGCTATAGCCAGGTCAACATTTGGTAGTGAGCAGTGGCGCTCTGGATACAATAGGACACGGCCGTCAGGTTGCTGGACACGAGATCTACTAGGCGGTGATGCTAAGCACGAGATTGGCTCGTGATGTGTCTTGATGTGCAAGACACAGGAATAGCTAGGATTAGGGTTAGGGTTTGGATGTATTTGGGTGTATGGGCTGTGTAGTGTCCCGTCCCGCTCAGTCAATCGGAGGAATCAAAATGCCAACGACATTCGGACTTTGCCATGCAACGGCGACACGAAGGCCCGTTAGGTCGAGGCGACTCCTCGAATTAGGTGGGTGGCTTCGGTGAACTTTCCTCAGCTTGGCCTTCACACTAATAAAACGAAAGTTATTAAATGCACTAGTAGGCTTGATAATAAAAGAGACGAATCCACATAGCTAAGGAAATAATTCCAAGTCGGGTCGAATTGAGTTAGAACCTGGAGAATGTCCAACGATCGCCTTAGAGTTGGTGCACGGCGTGCTTTGAAAATGACACTCGATCCTTAAGGAAAGTTAGCCACGGTCTGTCAATACTTAAGGAACACGTTATGTTCAAGTTAAGTGGGAAGGCTATGCAGTAGCCGTTCCTTGAGTTCAAAGAATGTTAAGTCTAAGCGATGGTTAGTCGCCGAGAAGAAATATGTCGGGACTGTAGGTCAGTCGCCGCGGCAACCCTGGTTTGGGCTATGCAAAATAAGTATGAAAAGTGAAAGAAGTAAAGTAAAGGAAATAAGTGATGATGATGAGGCCATGCAATTATGTTAAGTCTAGAAGTTAGCGTAGGTGCGCGGTCATAGACAACTTGTCGACAAGGACGATTGTTTTTTCGAGCGGCAACCCGGGGCCACGGGACCGACTCGGCCTAGGAAAAAACCGAAAATAGCCGAGCTGGGTAATAGGCAATAGTAGTTCGGGGACTTGTATCGGAGATCGCTACTTGCGGTGCAAGGATTCCGTTTGCCAGGCTATGTCCACGATGGCTAGTTAATGCCAGTGACCATTCATATAGATGGGTCAGCACGGGCGACTATCCGTATATGTGCCTTTGGATTGAGTCAAGTTGATGGTATACACAGTTAGAACACAATGTTTGGGCCTAAGATTTGACTACAACAAAGGCAACGTGCTTCGGCACGAGATGTGGCATCGAGTGTTAAGTCATTGGCATATAGTTGCATGAGTTAGACTTGAGCTATTGCGAGTTAAGTAGAGAAGGGCCGTAGGGGAAGTTGGATGAAGTTACATTGAGTTGCAGGACACGACCTCGATATATGAGGCACGGTCGTGCTGTCATAACACAAGTATGGGTAAGTCAGTTAGTGGCGAGGTACTGCCTCAAAGAGGTAGCATGGGTACATAGAATTGGACACTATCATGTAGTTACGTCTCTGAATATGACCGAAAGGCAAGCACGACTTGATAGGTTAATGTTGTTGAGTTGACATTGTTGTTGCAAGCACGGGATGGTCTAGAGACACAAAATAGGCCAAGGCATCTGTCCTAAAACTGATCCTAAGGCAAGACTAGAAAGACAGTCATAAAAGGGGCTATGTTGCACAAAGTAAATTAACGTGTCGGTTTTGTATGGGTGGGCGAGGAGCTCATTCCACCAGTACAGTTGAGTACTGACACCTACACAGTTTTTATGTGCAGATACAGGTAGAAGCTCGTGGTGTGGAGCTCGCTTGGATGCGTCGAGGCACGGAGTTCCTGGGCGATTCGAGGTTTGCGGCCGCATGGAGTCAAGACTTATACGGGATATAATGTATGGACATCGCCTCTCCGAAGCATCCGCTGGTTCAAGACTTGTATTGAGAGATGAGAGAGAGCTGAGTGACTTGTAATATGAGAAGAGTGAGCTTGAGTGATTATAATATTGGCCTTGCGCCCCATTGAAATCCTTGTTTCAATATCAATAAAGAGCTTCTTTTGAATAACTTGTATTTTGTTCTAAATTTCTGTTGGCATATTCAATGTCTCTGCTTGGGACTTCTGCACGACGACCCCGTCGCAGCCGCTGTAATCGGCCGTTATGGAATCCGCCTTGTATGAGCGCAATCTAGGCTCGTACGGCATTACGCCTTAGCGAGGACGATCGCTCCTACGGGAGAGATCGCTCCTACAGGAGAGGAGCATGACATAATTGTATCAGAGCACGGCTTTACGTCCTTGGACTATCGATTGAATTCTCTAACTCTGTTGTTTCCACAAACTCTGAAGTGTTGCTTCCTCAAAGTTGATATCGTTGGTGCGCTCTCTCTCAAATATCCCACGGGATGTCCATACAATAAGTCTATATAATTTACAAAATATAGGAAAACAGTTTTTGACAAGAAACAAAAGATGGTTCACGTAGCACAGTTGGCTAAGTCGGGCTGGGCATATACACCAAAGTTGTGTCGATCTTAGAAAAAATCGTATGTAGGATTGAAAATGTGTCGAGCAAGGAATGAGTTAAACTCGATTGAGTAAATTGAGATGACTATGATAGGAGTGCTATCGAGCGACAATAACGTCGGTGCGATATGGATGAGCGTGCTTGGAATTCGAGGAATGGTTCGAACAAAAAATTTAAAAAGTCAATTTTGATTCGAATGACGGTCTTAAGGATTTGTCGAATGACTTCATCCCTGAGTGGTGTATACGATAGCTTCAGGTATATCGATCGATCGATTGAGGATACGAGGTGTCAATAAGTCTATCAGCAAGTGTCGTACATATGCAAAGCCTTAGATCGAGCACGATTGAGTGAGTTGTTGTTTCAAAATTTGATAAATGGATTCGAACAATTAGAAATGACACGCACAGAACGTGTACGGGATTGGGGATTGTACGAGTATGAAACACGAAGATGATTGAGTAGATATCAAATCGAGAAAAAGTTAAGGTGTAGCGAACAGATGACTTGATAAAGAAAATCGATAGGTGGATCATATAGAAAAAGTTAGCACGATAGGAAGATAGCGTGCATGAAAAAGTTGTATTTTAAAGTTACGCAAATAACTCTAAGAATTGGATTGAATGTTGTCCGATGATTTGAGTTAGCAAAGGAATGATGTGAATTGAGAAAATACATTGGTCGATGACTTAAGATAGATGGATAAACAATACGTGAAATTGGGTTTGAGGAAATTGATATTGTGAATGATTCGAGGGATAATGATCGAACTTGAATTTGAATGTCGAAGAGATTATCCAGTCGGACGATAGCATCATTCGTACGACTCAAAATTTGTTGCAAAGGAAGACCGTCAGGTTACGTATATCATCGATGGTATTGAGGCGTATCAAAGATCGATATACGATAACTCGAGGGCACTCTAATTCGAGGAATGAAGATCGTACATGTGTTATTGTTCTGATGGATGCTATACTTACGATTTTGATTAAAATAAATTTGAATGAAAACAGAAGTGTCTTGATGGTTACGCGGATAACCACAGCGTCGACATTCTTGTCTTGTGCGAGCACAACTCTAGCCTCGCACATGCGTTGCATCAGATTTGGGACGATCGTTCCGCGTGAGCATTGACATGGTGATTCATGTCGCGAGAATGATCAAACTCAGAAAATCAGGACGCGGCAACTATGATTGTCTCGACTTGTTGTTTTGATGCGAAGGAAAATTTGAGGATATTTTGACTTGCGATTGATGATTGAGTAAACTTGAGGATTGAATAGATCCAATCTACGTATTAAAAATGAATTAGTCTAGACGTAAAACAAAAGTTACGTCCCGATGAGGATGAGTATCCCGTGGGAGCATGTATGGTGATTCATGCCCACTGGGGATAATCTGACTCGCACGAGATCGGGGCGCAACATATTGTTAAGCTAGACAACCTTATGATCGAATACATAAATTGTGATGAACGACTTAGAAAATATAAAATATGAATTATGATTTAGCGATGAATCGTGTCGTAGCATGCTTGACTTGGAAGGATTGATAGGCGAATTATGTCGAACGTGTTCGAAGAGATAGACTATATGAAATGGTTTAATGAACGAGTGATATCGATATGTCAAAGAATTGGTTGGAACGTGAGTTATTGTAGGATGGCTTTGCTGAATGACTCGGACCCCGTGCGACGAATGTTGGGATGTGTGTAGAGAATCGATGCTCGATGTTTAAAAATCGGAGTGATGCAAGATTGGTTAGAAAACCACGTACTATCAATTTGGTTTGACCTTAGGATGGGGTCAGTGTTGATATTGTTGTTTGGGAACTATGATTCCAATACTGACGGATGACCTTAGCCTAAAGACATAGCCTAGCGGTTAGGCAGACGTTCCGGCACGAAGCGATAGGAAGTATGGAGGCACCACTCATGAGGCTCGGTTGACATGTACATATATTAGGGATGCTTGAATAGGTACACGATCCGACTCGAGTGGTGATGGCAGATTCTCTATCACGAGGCTTGGCTGAAATGAATATATTTTGGGGACGCCTAGAATATGTGCACGATCCAACTAAGTGATACGTTGAATCAAATGAGACTAGAGAAATGGAAAAGGGTCGAGGATTTTGAAATCATGTTTCAAGAAAAAGATTGGTGGTAATGCGATCATTATATTGAGGCGAACTTGAATGTTGGTTGATCGGATGGTTTGCCTAGAACTGAGTTGTCCATGTGCGCGACGAGAGTAAGTTACCTAAGTTGAGATTTAGTTGTTCGAGGATAAAGATAATCCTAGCATGAGCGTGGCTCGGATTAAGGGAACACATAGGAGTAGTATGTGCGAGAATCCTTGAATGTTGAATAAAGTGATAAGTCGATAAGTAAGTACTCAGTTAGTTTCGAGGACAAAACTTTTTATGAGTGGTGTATGATGTAGTGGCCCATCCCGCTCAGTCAATCGGAGGAATCGAAATGCCAATGGCGTTCGGACTTTGCCATGCAATGGCGACACGAAGGCCCGTTCGGTCGAGGCGACTCCTCGAATCAGGTGGGTGGCTTCGGTGAACTTGCCTCAGCTTGGCCTTCACACTAATAAAACAAAATTTTTTTTATATGCACTAGTAGGCTTGATAATAAAAGAAACGAATCTACATAGCTAAGGGAATAATCCCAATTGGGGTCGAATTGAGCTAGAATATGGAGAATGTCCAACGGTCGGCTTAGAGTTGGTGCACGACGTGCTTTGAAAATGACACTCGATCCTTCGTTCCGTGGCTTAGGAGAAGGAAAGTTGGTCTTCGATACAAACTATGAATTAGCCTAAGTCATAGGCGTCGCCCGCGTAAATGCTCGATAAGCATGCACGCTTCCGTAATGCAAGGCTTGGCATAGCCTTTGCTCGTCCCTCGGGTTAAGTTGTAGGCTCGATTAAGTTAGGCAAAGTTATGTCGATCAACCAAAGTCATTCCAAGTACTGTCCCGCTCTTTCTGTGATTGTCAAGTTAAATAGTCCCACGATCTCAAGGTCCGTCATATAAAGTATGACTTGGACGATAGCGTCGCGTAGAACACGAGTTGGTTAAAGGCACGAGTCACAATTGGTTCAGTAGAAAGTTAGCCACGGTCTGTCGATACTTAAGGAACACGTTATGTTCAAGTTAAGTGGAAAGGCTATGCCGTAGCCGTTCCCTGAGTTCAAAGAATGTTAAGTCTAAGCGATGGTTAGTCGTCGAGAGGAAATATATCGAGACTGTAGGTCAGTCGCCGAGGCAACCCTGGTTTGGGCTCTGCAAAAGAAGTATGAAAAGTGGAAGAAGTAAAGCAAAGGAACTAAGTGATGATGATGAGGCCATGCAATTACGTTAATTCTAGAAATTAGCGTAGGTGCGCGATCATGGACAATTTGTCGACAAGGGCAATTATTTTTTCGAGCGGCAACCCGGGGCCACGGGACTGACTCGGCCTAGGAAGAAACTGAAATAGCCGAGCTAGGTAATAGGCAATGGTAGTTCAGAAACTTGTATCAGAGATCGCTACTTGCGGTATAAGGATCCGTTTGCCAGGCTATGTCCACGATGGCTAGTTAATGCCAGTGACCATTCATATAGATGGGTCGGCACGGGCGGCTTTCCGTGTGTGTGCCTTTGGATTGAGTCGAGTTGATGGTGTACACAGTTAGAACACAATATCTGGGCCTAAGAATTGGCTACAACGAAGGCAACGTGCTTTGGTACGAGATGTAGCGTCGAGTGGTAAGTCATTGGCATAGAGTTGCATGAGTTAGACTTGAGCTGTTGCGAGTTAAGTCGAGAAGGGCCGTAGGGCAAGTTAGGTGAAGTTACATTGAGTTGCAGGGTACGACCTCGATATATGAGGCATAGCCGTGCTGTCATAACACAAGTATGGGTAAGTCAGGGAGTGACGAGGTACTGCCTCAAAGAGGTAGCACGGGTACATGGAATTGGACACTATCGTGTAGTTACGTCTCTGATTATGGCCAAAAGGCAAGTACGACTTGATAGGTTAACGTTGTTGAGTTGACGTTGTTGTTGCAAGCACGGGATGGTCTAGAGACACAAAATAGGCCAAGGCGTCTGTCCTAAAACTGATTCTAAGGCAAGACTAGAAAGACAATCATAAAAGGGGCTATGTTGCACAAAGTAAATTAACGTATCGATTTTGTATGGGTAGGCGAGGAGCTCATTCCACCAGTACAGTTGAGTACTGACACCCACACAGTTTTTATGTGCAGGCACAGGTAGAAGCTTGTGGTACGGAGCTCGCTTGGATGCGTCGAGGCACGGAGTTCCTTGGCGATTCGAGGCGTGCGGTCGCGTGGATTTAAGACTTATACGGGACATAATGTATGGACATCGCCTCTCCGAAGCATCCGTTGGTTCATCTATATCATCAAGAATTTTACTATTATTTCATACTCATAGCACTTGTCAATTATTTTGAACTGTTAGGGGTGATGTGCTCGTTCCATCCTGACTGGATATGTTGACAATATATTACTGATGATATAGATGATTGTCGCCACTTTCTATGAGACCTACGAGGGTGGCACACATGAGCCAGTGGAGGATCTAGTCCAGTAGAGAGTACCTTAGTATTAGCTTAGAACTTTTAGCTTTCAGTTTGTATCGGATTGTTTCGAATGTTAGTAGAGACTTATTTATATTCTGGATATGTATTATTTGTGTTGGACATCTACTGTGTGTGTTGTCATAACTCTACTTTATATTCAGTTTCTTCCTTTTATCTGATTCCATATCGTGCTCTACTTCCTTAGTCTTGTGATTGAGATTATATAGTTGAGATGTTATATTATACCTCCGTACGGAGATGATAGGTTATATTTCCTTGTTGTTAGATGTTAGATGTTATAGATGACCTATACAATGTTCTATCGTTGATACTGCGGCGTAGGCTGGACGTACCCACGTTCTCGTACCCCTAATTAGGGTGCGGGTCGTGACACGTTTTTGTGGTGGCTCATGCAGGTCAGAGTCGCAACTAGTGTGATTTCGTAGTAGTGCTCGACTTAGAGTGCTGCTTCGAGCCTGTTGCTAGGACTACTTGAGAAGATTCTTGGGATAACCCTTGAGGATCTCATTATGAACTATCTCGAAATTCGATTTTGACAGTTTCTATCTACCTTTTCTTGTTCGTTGTTGAATTTGATTCATGGTATTCATTATTGACTTGATTTTCTATCAAGATAACATTATGGGCTAGGTTGCCTCAGTCATGGAATCTAGAGTCTTCTACGGCCATATTAGCTGGTTTGGCGATGAGATAGAGTCTCATTATGAACTATTTTAAATACCATGATTCTAGAGGTATATACCTTAGTTGCGGACTCTATGGATTATTGTTGTTGTACTTACTAGCGTAACGAGGATTTTGGTAACATGGTTCTGGATAGACGGGTAAGATTATCAAATTTCAGAATATATACCATATAGATGGTGCCCTAGTATGATGGAATGGAATATCAGTGTGGATGTTACTTGAGTATCATAGATTAGATAGAGGAAGCTAGGCCACCTGTAGTGCAGCACCGTGCCCCGCACCATCAAAGGGATATGCCCCAGAGGGGCAGGGCTTTTACGCTGACAGTCGAGTATACCGACGCTACGGATGCCGGGTTAGCAGGTCCGTCTTTCCTGTTCTTCTTTCCATCTTGTTGTGTGATTCCATTAGTACCTGTCAGGATATTTTGTGCTGTAATAGATAGTATAGTGACCCTGATCAAGACCGTGATATCACGACCATTAGGACCATAATTTACATGTTTTAGATATAGTTTTCTTGACCTTGATTGTTGGAGATTTAACCTAGAAGGAGTACGACCATCTTAATTTCGAGGACAAAATTTTTCTAAGGAGTTTTTCTAAGGAGGGTAGATTTGTAACCACCACTTTTCTAAAATGAGAGTAATTTTAAACTTTCATACAATTGATTATTTAATAATAGGTTTAAATTATGTTATTAATTTATTGGTAAATTTTGATTTTTTTAATAGCATTAAATTAGTGTTTTATAATTTTGTTCTTTGGCAAGTGTAACCTTAGAGCTGCTTAGCCTATAGACTAACCATGACCATGGAGGCCTAACCCATGTGATTAGATTATCTAATTACCACTTTTAGGCTAAGGATATTTTGGTCATTTTATGACTTTTGAATTATTTAGGATTTTGATTAATTGGTGAATTTTAGATTATTTTAATAATATTTAAATTGATATATTGTGATTTTGGTCATTTTTTATATTTTTATATTTTAGAAATTTTTATATTTTAATATTAATTTTACGGGATTTGTTTAGTCGGGTTTGAGTTTCGTTTCGTTCCGACTTGTGTTAGTGACCTGGGTAGTATAGACTCTAGATGGGACCCCAAGATTAGTTAGTCATGGCCCACAAATCCCACTAATTAAGTTAGTAAGTTTAGACTAATCCCACTTGTCAGATTGGTTAAGTTAGAGGCTTAAATTTAACCCTTTTGATCCCAAACTTGAATCTAACTTAAAATTAACCAAGAGAACTAGTTGAGGCCTTATTGGACTTTCTTCCAAGGCCCAATAGGGTTTAATGGCAGCCACTATAGGTAGGTTAGCTTCCCTTCCTTTCATTTCATTCCATCTTGCATCTTTTCCTTCACAAAGTATTCTTTCCCAAATTAGTGAGCTTCCCTCTTTGATTTGATCTCCAAATCTTTTCATTCCTCCACCAAAACTTCCATCTAACCTTCTCATACTACCAAGGGAGGGTGCTAGCAAAGATTTGGAGCAAAGTGCAAGGAGGAGTGTCCATTTTGGAAGGATCTTCGTATCAGAGCCGTGTCCTTGAGAGTATCATTGGGATCCCACTCCCAATAGATAAAACCAACCCTCTAAATTGATTTTCTATTCATATTAGTTAGTTTGAATCCATAGGATTCACCTCCATGCATGTACCCCCTTTAGATTCACGTTTGAGGCCATTTGGAGCTCTCTTGAGGATTTTAGATATGTGTTTTATGTCCTACTTGATATATCCCAAATTAGTACACCCCATGTGTTTGGTTTATTGCCTAATAGGATTACTTGTGTTTTAAATTCAGTTTTAGAATGGTTAGAGAGTGGATTGATCTTAGTTAGGATGGTTAGAATGAGTTTCATTTGGATACCTATGTTGGTATCCAAATATCTTGGCCTACATGTGTTTCTTTTGTCCAAAACAACCCAAATTCGTCATAATATTTATCCACATCTTAGTAACCATAGCAACTTAGAAATGCCATAACTTTTAGCTCAGAACTTCGATTAATCTTCCATTTTTTTAAAAGAACCGTATCGAAGTTAGCTTTCTAAATATATATTTTAATAAGCCAAAATCGTTCTAGAACTTTCTGTAAAACTAATTTGAGTGTCAGCTATTCGAAAGACAAACGCGTTTCGGTGTTTTCGCGATTCCAGGAGTTTTCGAACACGAAAATGCGATCCGTTTGAAATTTTGGAAAGCTAACACGAAGGGCTACAACATATTTTAATCATAGAATTTAGTGAAGTCACAATTGGTACAGTATTGATTTTAAGTAGAAGAGTGACTATAAGACATAGGTATTTTGTGTAACCTATGAGCCTATGTAGTATGGATATTAAGTGAATGTAGGTATCATAGGTTGTTGAGTATATGTATGATATTGTATATATATATATATATATATATATATATATATATATATATATATATATATATATATATATATATATATATATATTATTGTTAGGTAATATTTGTTAGTATGAGTTTTAGTTAGATTGTAGAGGTTAGTATTTTGTTAGATATTTGATATGTTGTTAGATTGTTTGATGTTAGATATCTAGTATGTTAGATATTGATATGTTAGTAGGTTGTGTTAGTTCTAGATATTGGTATGTTAGCAAGTTAGTCTCTATATGTTATATGTTAGATATTAGTTAAGATGTTATGTTAGTACATTAGATAGTTAGATAATTAGATATTTGAGGAGTATCTTGGTATCTCATGATACCAAGTTAGTATCTTAAGGTAAATATGAATTACCTTTACCTTCAAGGTAAATGATTAGTTTATCTTATGACTAAGGTATGGTATCAAGGTACCAAGGTAAGGTATTAAGATATCAATGTAAGGTTAGGTTTACCCAAGTTAAGGTATTGGATTCCAACCAAGGTATTGGTATTGGGATGCCGATATGACCAAGGTTGATATGGTATCCTAGTGTTAGTGGGTTAGTGTCTAAGTATTTGAGTTTGAGTAGGTGATGTTAGATTGTGGAAGGGTTATATAGATAGGAATATATATTTTTGGGTTATATAGTATCTATATATATTATGAGAGTATATAGATATATGTTATGGTTCATAGTGAGGATATGTATATACTTATATGATATATATATGTATGTGTTAGGGTGAAACTATATGGATAATGATATATGTGGTATGTATATATATTAATATATCCTAAGTATCATAGATGTTGACCACTAATCTAAGTTTGACCAAAATTCGAGAAGCTTAACCTTGACTCCTAGTTTGACCCAAGGTGGACCAGAGTTGACTTAGAGTTGACCAAGAGTTGACTTGACCTAGATTGACTTAGAAACATGTAGATTGCATTATAAATTTTTATAATTTCAAATTGAACTGTTTATAACATGTGTTGCTCTAATTAGGACTCTGTGATATCAGTTCGGACATCTATTCATATCAGTCATTCAGGGTATCAGGCGAGTACATTCTCTGATAGTTTTATTATGTTGATATATCCTGTGATGCATGTTATATTAGTGTTCTATCTTGATTCTGACACGATGGACTCAAGGATTGGTATTTTATGGATTTTTTGACTGGAGATACGTGGCTTCTTGCCTATCTTGAATAAAGTAATCATAACTAATGCATCCATCGTGACTAATGAAATACGTGTCGAAACCTGGATTCCATGTGTACTAGTCGGGGGAGGGGATACCTAGGAGACATTTGAACATACCCATTCTATCTCATTGGTCTTACGTGAATAATAGCGGCCACACACGTACGGGTATGGTTGCCGGATATCCCTTTTTAGCCGTTCACATGTCAAACTCGGTATTTCAAATCACTAGTTTTAACACAGTTGTCTGAGTTGTTTACAACATATCTTGCATGACAGGTTTACCATTATTACATATCTGCCTATTCTCATATGTTCTTTATACACTTGTCTTTTCATTATACATTACTTCTATAACTAGATCATCAAGAATTTTATTATTATTTCATACTCATAGCGCTTGTCAATTATTTTGAACTGTTAGAGGTCATGTGCTCATTCCATCCTGACTGGATATATTGACAAAATATTACAGATGATATAGATGATTGTCCCCACTTTCTATGAGGCCTACGAGGGTGGCATAGAGGAGCCAGTGGAGGATCTAGTCCAGTAGAGAGTGCCTTAGTATTAGCTTAGAACTTTTTGCTTTCATTTTGTATCGGATTGTTCCGAATGTTAGTAGAGACTTATTTATATTCTGGATATGTATTATTTGTGTTGGACATCTACTGTGTGTGTTATGATAACTCTACTTTATATTCAGTTTCTTTCTTTTATCTGATTCTATATCGTGCTCTATCTTCCTTAGTCTTGTGATTGAGATTATATAGTTGAGATGTTATATTATACCTTCGTGCGGAGATGACAGGTTATATTTCCTTGTTGTTAGATGTTATAGATGACCTATACAGCGTTCTACCGTCGACACTGCGGCGTAGGCTAGACGTACCCACGTTCTCATGCCCCTAATTAGGGTGCGGGTCGTGACATTTCCTCTATAATTCCTGCATGTTACATAAACTGTACAGTAGCCTTGTATATTATGTATCTTACTATGTCCCCTGAGGACCTGAACTTTTCTCCAAGTATAGATGAAGAGTACCCACAGGTGTATGGTTCAGGACTCGATTATGGAGCAGAAGTAGTTGACGATGTTGTTATTGCTTAGTTTAATTTCAGCATGGACTCTAGTTTATCTTTTATTTTTTTTACTTTTCTTGTAATGGCAGTGGACTTGTCTCCACTAGACCCTTTTCATCTATTTTTGTATATTTTGCTTGTCTTCTTGTTTTAGCACTTATATTATCTGTCAAAATTTTTGCTTATAATGTGGATGAGATATAGAGAAAACCTGAGACTCATAATTTATTCATATGACTTTATAAACAGCGTAAGTGCATGCTTGAGGGGTTTCCATTGAATGGGTTACCCTTGAGTATGTACCAGCTGGCCAAGCCACGTACCTAATCCTAAGTATTTTGGGACTGGGACGTGACATCTTCTTATCAAAGTTTATTTTTTTTCCTTTTAAAGCCATAGCACGGTATCCATCGGATAACCGTAGGGTTTAAAAAAAAAAGCACTTTGAGAGAGAGATACAATATGCCTAACTCCTCCCTCGTAAAGAATTACTGCTATAGGCTGTTATTAAAATAAGAAGAGAATAATAAAAGCTTAATAAAAAGATATCAATAATACAAAAAACAATCATCTTTAGACAAAAGAGATAATATCCATTAAATGAACACTTAAGATAAAACAAACAAAAGATATTTCAATTTAGCATATATAAATAAAAGTACGATGAATAATCATAAAAGATGACATAAATTGATCTATGTAATAGTATCTCACAATAGACAAGATAGATCAAAATATGTTACCTTTTGTGAAAATATAAAAAAATAATATTGTCCATCAAAATGAAAGTCCAAATCTAAAGACAAAATCCATATCTCTTTGCTTAGAATTGAGATCAATCCAAGATTATAGATCGTTTTAGAGAATACAAAAATAAGTGCATCCACTTAAATTGAAAGATCTCAAACAACAACAAAAATCAAATCATTTATAGCTATAAGCATAAATTATATCCATTACATGTATCCTTATGTGTGCTACAAAATTATTAGGTAACAATAAAATATATAATATTTATAAATCAAAATGTAGGGCCTAGGTATGCTGATGTATTCTGAAACCTATGGGACTGGGTTCAGTGCCTTGGATCCAGAACTAGATAATAGTTGCAAATAGACCTTAATAAATCTTAAGTCTATAAAGCATTGATCACTTTGGGTTAGTTGTAGGGGTCGATTTTCAGCTAGCGGTAGTCCGAAGACTAGTACACTGTGTCGCTTCAGGCTATTTACACCTGTATGACAGAAGGACCTTTTCGGCTTGTACATAAGAAAATTTCTACTTTTAAAAACTTAAATTTAAAAAAATATATGCAGTATCATCAACCAACATCAAAATCCAGAATTTCTAAATATAAGAGAAGTAAATACCCAAAGAATGAACAAAGATTGATCATCAAGATTACTAAGAATATTTTAAAAAAACTTTCATAGTGCACTTATAGAAGTAAATATATAATATAAGTGTGCACTAATAAATAAGGTAAATTTAAAAAAACAAGATAAAGAAAAACGATCTTGTGCTTCTTAAACAAACATTCACAAATAATCATGAGCAATAAATTAATAAATATTTTTCACAAAATCCCAACTTAAAGATATAAAGCAAATAAATATCGAAAGTTAGGAGACTATATATATATATATATAATGGCATACATGAAATAATTCAAATATTAATTAAATAAGGGTCATGTATCCAAAATGTCAACCAAAAAGCCAAGAAAAATTATCATTTAAGAAAGGCTTTGAGGAAGAAGGTAATAAAGAGAAGAATACAAATTTGCTCAAAGTAATCAATAGCTGAAGTATGTTATAAGCACAATTTTGAAGATAACAAGTATGATTAAATACATTTTAAAATAATATAGAACTTGAGATGAACTCATATGCTCTCATAAAGATATTTATACAAAATATATATCAACCTAAGAAATATATGAGCAATATATTTATGTATCCTTAATAAGCCTTGAAAAATTATCACAAGATCAAAAACATGTACGAATATGCTTTATTAGGAAAAGATGTAATTGATTCATAAGAATAAAAATATGAGAATCAATGCATGGTGAATATATTAAGCAAGCACAAGGTTAACATAAAAATATATTTATATACTTTTCAAATAGAAGGAGACTTGTGTTGAACATATGTAACGCCCCAGAACCAGAATACTGGAGAGCGGGGGCGTACATAGCCAGCTATGTATATTGAAGTGCAACCCACCTCGCTATACGGTCACGGCTGTCCAGATACATGATGGTTTAACTACAAGCCATCAGTCTCCTATGGTCATGAACAAGCCTATTGTCTCAATCTCAAGCAAGCAATAACAGTTTACAAGATGTCAGAGCACCAAATATATAATAGTAAGGCGTCCCATACATTACATACTTGGATGATCATAAAGCTAGTCGTACAAAATGTCAAGACTAGCAAGAGTTTCAGTCATACATGATCAACCTTAGGATTTGTCAATCATGTTATAGCCCGTAGGCAGACTGTAAATAAAGGTACAATATGAGCTAACACGTGCTCGCCGGCTAAACGCCTCAAAAGAATATTTTATAATAAAGTGGGAGAGCCAAAAATAAACCCACTCATTGCCAGGGTTAAGCCTGGTGGTCACCATCTGGCTGGAAGGTAGGTAGATCCTCTAGAGCTACTCCGATATCTGGCCATACAAAACCAGCTGGGTCAGACCCCAGAAAGAATAAATGCCACAAAGGAGGCTTCACTTAGGAACTAAAACTAGCACATCATAAATGAATATTAAAGATAATTATAAAGATACTGATAATAACAGGGGCAACAATAATGAATTGAGTATGAAAAAACCATTCAAGTAGCCAGGTCATAACCTTTAAACCAAACAAGGACCGGGGTTGCAACCCTTCACCTGAATAGAAATCCGTCTCAAATACTGCTGATAAAATAAAACAAGATGAGCTTGACATAGGGAAAAATAAGACAATAAATGAAAAGAGGATAAAGAACTGCTCCGGGAGCCAGGTTACAACCCTTAAACCAAACAAGGACCGGGGTTGTAACCCTTCGCCTGAACAGAACCTTGTCCCTGATCTTTATTGTTAAGGCAAGCATAGGTAATCATGTCATGTCACTATCTTGTAAAATATGATGAGCATGACACTGGTTGCAATAGGGCAATATACGAGGAGAGGACACAGAACTGCTCCGGGAGCCAGGTTACAACCCTTAAACCAAACAAGGACCGGAGTTGTAACCCTTCGCCTGGATAGAACTGGTCCCCTGATCAATATTGTTAAGGCAAGCATAAATAATCAGGACGATATATGATAAGATAACCATGGGACTATTCAGATAGCCAAGTTACAATCCTTAAACCAAACAAGGACCGGGGTTGTAGCTCTTCATCTGAACAGAACTTGGTATCTCATCATTTATCGATAAGTAAGGCACAGAAAACCAAGTCATGTTATAATCTTATACAGGATCAGGACAAGACTAAGCTGGGCTAAACTCCATCCTACCAATCACGGCCAAGCAATGAGTACGGCTTGATACTTTAACTAACTAGGGTTATCACAGGCCTAGTTACTAGCAAGATGCAATGAGATTATTCCAACAGCCATAAGCCCTGCAGACCATCCAGGTTATCCAGACGCAATTAGGGAATTGAATTCATACAGGTACATTATCCAAGAACATATGTACCCTTAAGTAGCTTGGTGAGTGCAACACATGACAGTGTGATAGAAATATGCCCTACTCGACGGTAGGCTACAAATCCCATGATGGGGCGCCCATATAACGGAATTGCCTGTAGTTGGGAGATTTCTTCATAACTACTGGATTATTCTAGTTATTAGTCTTAGTCAATTTCAGTACGTACCCCTGACTGTGGTACTCAGGGTTCCTTGTCCTAGACATGATGCATGACATTACTGGTTTATTTGTACAAACACAATCGTCCACGATATCCAAGCCATTTATTATAGTCATGTCATGCATGCCGTCGCAATAGCTTTCAATAGTTCCCATCAAGCTTGCCTTTTATATCCTGTCATGTCATGTCATGTTTACTCCAAACTATGCCATGTATCATTATTGATCCAGTCACATCACTCAATCCGTGCTTGTCAAGTCATGAAAAGTGCAAGGCTTTAGAAAGACAATCGGATGCACAAGGACTCAAAGCTCTACGCGAGTGAGCCTCTACGCTAGGCCAAGGGCCTCACGCATAGAGTGGCTCTACGCTAGCATAAGTAAGGGAGAACGTGGGTGGTGTTTTACGCTAGCCGGGCTTTACGCAAGCGAGATTGTACGCGCGTAGGATTTTACGTGCGTAGAATTCTACGCACGCAAACTCCCGAGCGAAACTCTACGCGAGGAAACACTCAGGCAAAACTTTACGCTCGCGAGAGTCTGCTCGAGCCAGGGGTTTTACGCGAGTACGATTTTACGCGAGCGGGAGAGCCCCGAGCGTAAAATTCGTAGGAACTCAGCGTAAAACGGACTATGCTGGAATGCAAATACGTGTGCGTAAAAGGCTGAAATAACACGCTGGCACGTAAAACGTGGGCGTAAAGGCTAGACACTACGCTAACACATTAGAACGTGTGCATAAAACTCCGTCTTCTCCCCATTGGCCAATACAATCATGCGTAAAAGCTCAGGAACTCGAGGAACTCCATCTCAGCCAAGACTTGGTGAAATTCGACCATCCCAAAACCAAACTTGTATAAAAATCAGAATGCCTACTACAAGGAACTCTTAGTTTTCGAAAACAAGCCATTTTAGTAGATCAAAACCAAGAAGATCAAAATGCTAGAAACTTAGATCTTCATGGAATGAGCCATGGAATTTGAAAATGCTAAGTACTAAAGTGGCTTAGAATCTTGTGGAAGAAAATGGAATAATAAAATTAAGTTCCTCCGTGAAGCAAGTTGTACTTGCCTAAACCTCCTGTTAGGTGGAAGAGAGTAATGGTGAGGAAAAGTAATAAAGAAGAAGAAGTAATGAGGAGAGAGAGAAAGGGTGGGCGGCTATAAAGGAGAAGAGTGGGGGTAGGTGGGGGTTTGGTCCACATGAAGAAAAATCATCCAAACTGAACCAAGCCAACCAAGCCGAACCAAGCAAGCAAAATACCAAGATAAACCATGTCAGGAAACATGCAATATATGTATACGTATACGAAAATACGTAATACGAACCACGGTCGTTACAACTCTACCCACCTTAAAAGAATTTCGTCCTCAGAATTTAATTAATAGGCTAGAGAGGCAAGGACAAACTATACTAATCACAAGCAAGTTATAACTAAGCAACCAATCAGACATCATTCATTCAATCAAGGAACGGAGAGCATAAGGCATAAGGAAGACATTATACCTTACGAGTCAAACAGGTCGGGATATCGCGATCGGATATCATCCTCACGCTCCTACGTTGACTCTCCCAAAGAGTGATGACCCCAAGCAACACGGACTAACTTAATAGTCTTGTTCTTGAGTATCTTCTCTCTCCGGTCAAATATAGACATGGGCCTCTCCTCATACGAAAGGTTGGTACCAACAAGCAATTTCGAATGATCAAGGGTGTGGCTCGGGTCCGGGATATACCATCGTAATTGGGATATATGGACGACATCATGTACCTCACATAATGACGACGGAAGAGCGAGACGATATGATATATCACCTACTCGCTCCAGAATATCGAACGACCCTATATACCTAGGACTAAGCTTTTTTCGTACGTCAAAACGAATGACGCCACGGTTAGGCAAAATCCTCAGGAATACATGGTCGTCGACAGAAAACTCAAGGGGTCGCCGATGAGAATCAGCCCAATGGTACTGGCGATCTTGGGCAACTCGAAGATGATCTCTGACTCTTCTGATCACCCTAACCGTCTGAGCAATCATTTTCGGACCGAGTATCTGTCTCTCACCAACATCATCCCAGCCTAGCAGGGATCTGCACTTCCTACCATATAGGGCCTTGAACGGTGCCATCTGGATACTGGCCTGGAAGCTGTTGTTGTACGAGAACTCCACCAGGTGCAGGTGATCCTCCCACGAGCCACCGAAGTCAAGTGTACAAGATCTCAACATATCTTCCAAGGTTCGTATGGTACGCTCTGACTGACCATCTGTCTGCGGATGATAAGCTGAGCTGAACTGAAGGTGAGTTTCCAAACTCTCTTACAAACTACGCCAAAAATACGACGTAAATCTGGAATCTCTTTCCGAGGTGATACTGACTGGTACTCCGTGCAACCTGACTATATGCCTAAGATACATCTCTGCTAGCTGAGCCGTCGACTGACCAACTCTGAAGGAGAGAAAATGAGCCACCTTTGTGAGCCTGTCTATAATGATCCAAATAGTATCTCTACCGGCTGGGGACCTAGGAAATTCAGTCACAAAATCCATGGTTATATGCTCCCACTTCCATTCTGGAATTGGCAAAGGCTGAAGAAGTCCAGTTGGCCTCTGATGTTCAACTTTAACTTGTTGGCAAACCAAACACCGAGAGACGAACCGGGCTATCTCCCTCTTCATGCCATTCCACCAAAAGTACTGACGGATATCACGATACATCTTTGTGCCATCGGGATGAATGGAATACTGAAAACTGTGAGCCTCGGCCATGACCTCCTGTCTGATGTCCCTACAGGGTACACAAAGACATTTTCCATGTCGAAGTGTACCGTCCTCATGGATACATAGCTCTGGTCTTCGTCCTGTCTCACACTCTGCTCTAATCCGCTGAGGCTTAGAATCTGCTGACTGCGCATCCGGATCCTTTCGACTATACTGGACTAAACTTGCATACTGGCCATCAATGCCACACTGGTAGGAAGGACAACTTCTATACCCATCTTCTGAAGATCTGCTAACAGCTCTGGTTGTGCTGTTAGGAAATAAACTTCGGCTCTTCTGCTCAATGCATCTGCAACGACGTTGGCCTTTCCAGGATGATACTGCAAGTTGACATCATAATCCACAAGCAGCTCTAGCCACCTCCTCTGACGCATGTTGAGATCCTTCTGAGTGAATATATACTTCAGGCTCTTGTGGTCGGTGAAAATCTCCATCCTATCTCCGTACAAGTAGTACCTCCACAACTTAAGTATAAACACTACTGCTGCCAGCTCCAAGTCATGGGTTGGGTAATTCCTCTCATGATCACGAAGTTGACGTGACGCATAAGCTATTACCTTCCCATGTTGCATCAGAACACATCCTAAGCCTCTGTCTGAAGTATCATAATACACTGAGAATCCTTCGGTTCCATCCGGAAGCATGAGAATAGGAGCCGTCATCAAACCTCGCTTCAACTTCTCAAAAAAATCATGGCACTCTGCTGTCCAAGCAAACTGCACATCCTTGCGGGTCAACTAGGTCAATGGTGCTAAAATTCGAGCAAAGTCCGAAACAAATCGCCGGTAGTAGCCGGTCAAGCCAAGAAAACTGCGAACTTCTGCAACTGTGCTAGGTACTCGCCATGTCTCAATAGCCACGATCTTCTGGGGGTCCACTTCTCCTCCTCCTCTGGTGATGATATGACCCAAGTATGAAATGCGATCGAGCCAGAACTCGTATTTACTAAACTTGGCATACAACTGGTGCTCTCGAAGAATCTGGAGGAAAACTCTGAGATGCTGCTCATGCTCCGTTTCACTCTTGCTGTAGACCAGGATGTCATCTAGGAACACAATCATAAACTGATCTAAGTAAGGCATAAAGATATAATTCATGAGGTCCATGAATACAGCTGGCATATTGGTTGCTCCAAATGGCATAACAAGGAACTTCCAATGCCCATATCTAGATCTGAAAGCTGTCTTCGGGATGTTCTGCTCTCTAACTCTGATCTGGTGGTATCTTGACCGTAAGTCAATCTTCGAGAATACTACTGCCCCCTTGAGTTGATCAAACAAGTCATCTATCCTCGGGAGAGGGTATCTATTCTTGATTGTCACTGAGTTTAAGGTACGATAGTCAACACATAACCTAGACGTACCATCAATCTTTTTCACAAGAAGCATCGGGGCTCCCTAAGGCGATCCACTAGCACGAATGAATCCCTTGGTTCTCAGTTCCTCAATCATCTTGTACAATATCTCCAACTCTGACGGTGCCATCCTGTAGACTCTCTCCGACACTGGGGCTATCCCGGGGATCAAGTCGATAGATAACTCAATTTTTTGCTCTGGCGGCATCCCTGGAAGCTCTTCTGGGAAAACATCTAGAAACTCTTCGACTACCCGGGGTAACTGTACTGCTGCTACTGCCATCCACAACACTGGAGGAGAAGGTTCAACTTCGTCTCGGGAAAAAGAAAACTCTGGCGTGCCTGGAATGCTAAAAACAACCCTGCCAATGTGACAGTCTATCCTAGCATACTGGTCCCTCAACCAATCCATCCCTAAGACCACATCATAATCGGCCATCGAGAACTTTATCAATCTAGCGGGGAATTCTCTACCGCTAACTACGATCCGACACGAGGAAAACACTCTATCTACTCTCACAAGTCCGTTACCAGTAAGTATATTGAGCCTTACTGACAATGACTCAGGCTTCAGTCCTATTCGTGTCGCGAATCGTGCAGACATAAATGAATGCGATGCACCAGAGTTAAATAATACTGAAGCTGGAAAGGTGTTGACGAAAATAGTACCTGCCACCACCTCACCTGGTGCTAATCCTTCTTCTCCTATGGTCAAAGCCAGCACTTAACCATGTCCTCTGGGTGTGGGTTCCCTCTGATGAAAACTCCTCTGCCTGCTCTGGTGTCACGCTCCGATACGAGAAATCGCTCATCCTCGCTAGATTTTATCTGAATTATCATCCTCGCTGGGACGTGATGCCGCACGAGCCTGGAGTTGCGCTCGTGCAAGGCAAGATAACAGTTCACATAGTGATTATCTCAAGGTCGTAACATAAGCAACGGAAGGAATCAAAGAATACAATAAGAATGTCTTTTATTCAAAATGAACTGAAGGTTACAAAGGCTCTGTAGCCCAACTTAACATGCCAATTGGCTACAACACTCATAATCTCTCTAGCTCACAAAGGATTACATTGTTCCATATATTATGCCTCTTTATAGCCAACAAGTCGTCTTCGGCCGAACATCTCCATGTCGCAAGTCCGAACGCCTATGCGGTAGCTCCTCTAGAAACTTAGATCTACATGGAATGAGCCATGGAATTTGAAAATGCTAAGTACTAAAGTGGCTTAGAATCTTATGGAAGAAAATGGAATAATAAAATTGAGTTCCTCCGTGAAGCAAGTTGTACTTGCCTAAACCTCCTGTTAGGTGGAAGAGAGTAATGGTGAGGAAAAGTAATAAAGAAGAAGAAGTAATGAGGAGAGAGAGAAAGGGTGGGCGGCTATAAAGGAGAAGAGTGGGGGTAGGTGGGGGTTTGGTCCACATGAAGAAAAATCATCCAAACCGAACCAAGCCAACCAAGCCGAACCAAGCAAGCGAAATACCAAGATAAACAATGTCAGGAAACATGCAATATATGTATACGTATACCAAAATACGTAATACGAACCACGGTCGTTACAACTCTACCCACCTTAAAAGAATTTCGTCCTCAGAATTTAATTAAGAGGCTAGAGAGGCAAGGACAAGCTATACTAATCACAAGCATGTTATAACTAAGCAACCAATCAGGCAATCATTCATTCAATCAAGGAACGGAGAGCATAAGGCATAAGGAAGACATTATACCTTACGAGTCAAACATGTCGGGATATCGCGATCGGATATCATCCTCACGCTCCTACGTTGACTCTCCCAAAGAGTGATGACCCCAAGCAATACGGACTAACTTAATAGTCTTGTTCTTGAGTATCTTCTCTCTCCGGTCAAATATAGACACGGGCCTCTCCTCATACGAAAGGTTGGTACCAACAACTAATTCCGAATGATCAAGGGTGTGGCTCGGGTCCAGGATATACCATCGTAATTGCGATATATGGACGACATCATGTACCTCACGTAATGACGACGGAAGAACGAGACGATATGATATATCACCTACTCGCTCCAGAATATCGAACGACCCTATATACCTAGGACTAAGCTTTTTTCGTACGTCGAAACGAATGACGCCACGGTTAGGCAAAATCCTCAGGAATACATGGTCGTCGACAGAAAACTCAAGGGGTCGCCGATGAGAATCGGCCCAATGGTACTGGCGATCTTGGGCAACTCGAAGATGATCTCTGACTCTTCTGATCACCCCAACCGTCTGAGCAATCATTTTCGGACCGAGTATCTGTCTCTCACCAATATCATCCCAGGCTAGCAGGGATCTGCACTTCCTACCATATAGGGCCTCGAACGGTACCATCTGGATACTGGCCTGGAAGCTGTTGTTGTACGAGAACTCTACCAGGTGCAGGTGATCCTCCCACGAGCCACCGAAGTCAAGTGTACAAGATCTCAACATATCTTCCAAGGTTCGTATGGTACGCTCTGACTGACCATCTGTCTGCGGATGATAAGCTGAGCTGAACTGGAGGTAAGTTTCCAAACTCTCTTACAGACTACGCCAAAAATACGACGTAAATTTGGAATCTCTTTCCGAGGTGATACTGACTGGTACTCCGTGCAACCTGACTATATGCCTAAGATACATCTCTGCTAGCTGAGCCGTCGACTGACCAACTCTGAAGGGGAGAAAATGAGCCACCTTTGTGAGCCTGTCTATAATGACCCAAATAGTATCTCTACCGGCTGGGGACCTAGGAAATTCAGTCACAAAATCCATGGTTATATGCTCCCACTTCCATTCTGGAATTGGCAAAGGCTGAAGAAGTCCAGCTGGCCTCTGATGTTCAACTTTAACTTATTGACAAAACAAACATCGAGAGACGAACCGGGCTATCTCCCTCTTCATGCCATTCCACCAAAAGTGCTGACGGATATCACGATACATCTTTGTGCCATCGGGATGAATAGAATACTGAAAACTTTGAGCCTCGGCCATGACCTCCTGTCTGATGTCCCCACTGGGTACACAAAGACATTTCCCATGTCGAAGTGTACCGTCCTCATGGATACATAGCTCTGGTCTTCGTCCTGTCTCACACTCTGCTCTAAGTCGCTGAAGCTTAGAATCTGCTGACTGTGCATCCGGATCCTCTCGACTATACTGGACAAAACTTGCATACTGGCCATCAATGCTACACTGGTAGGAAGGACAACTTCTATACCCATCTTCTGAAGATCTGCTAACAGCTCTGGTTGTGCTGTTAGGAAATAAACTCCGGCTCTCCTGCTCAATGCATCTGCAACGACGTTGGCCTTTCCAGGATGATACTGCAAGTTGACATCATAATCCACAAGCAGCTCTAGCCACCTCCTCTGACGCATGTTGAGATCCTTCTGAGTGAATATATACTTCAGGCTCTTGTGGTCGGTGAAAATCTCCACCCTATCTCCGTACAAGTAGTGCCTCCACAACTTAAGTGTAAACACTACTGCTGCCAGCTCCAAGTAATGGGTTGGGTAATTCCTCTCATGATCACAAAGTTGACGTGACGCATAAGCTATTACCTTCCCATGCTGCATCAGAACACGTCCTAAGCCTCTGCCTGAAGCATCATAATACACTGAGAATCCTTCGGTTCCATCCAGAAGCGTAAGAATAGGAGCCGTCATCAAACTCGCTTCAACTTCTCAAAAAAATCATGGCACTCTGCTGTCCAAGCAAACTGCACATCCTTGCGGGTCAACTAGGTCAATGGTGCTAAAATTCGAGCAAAGTCCGAAACAAATCGCCGGTAATAGCCGGTCAAGCCAAGAAAACTACGAACTTTTGCAACTGTGCTAGGTACTCGCCATGTCCCAATAGCCACGATCTTCTGGGGGTCCACATCTACTCCTCCTCTGGTGATGATATGACCCAAGTATGAAATGCGATCGAGCCAGAACTCGCATTTACTAAACTTGGCATACAACTGGTGCTCTCGGAGAATCTGGAGGACAACTCTGAGATGCTGCTCATGCTCCATTTTACTCTTGCTGTAGACCAGGATGTCATCTAGGAACACAATCATGAACTGATCCAAGTAAGGCATAAAGATACGATTCATGAGGTCCATGAATACAGCTGGCACATTGGTTGCTCCAAATGGCATAACAAGGAACTTCCAATGCCCATATCTAGATCTGAAAGCTGTCTTCGGGATGTCCTGCTCTCTAACTCTGATCTGGTGGTATCCTGACCGCAAGTCAATCTTCGAGAATACTACTGCCCCCTTGAGTTGATCAAACAAGTCATCTATCCTCGGGAGAGGGTATCTGTTCTTGATTGTCACTGAGTTTAAGGTACGATAGTCAACACATAACCTAGACGTACCATCTTTCTTTATCATAAGAAGCATCGGGGCTCCCTAAGGCGATCCACTAGCACGAATGAATCCATTGGTTCTCAGTTCCTCAATCATCTTGTACAATATCTCCAACTCTGACGGCGCTATCCTGTAGACTCTCTCCGACACTGGGGCTGTCCCGGGGATTAAGTCGATAGAGAACTCAATTTTTTGCTCTGGCGGCATCCCTGGAAGCTCTTCTGGGAAAATATCTGGAAACTCTTCGACTACCCGGGGTAACTGCACTGCTGCTACTGCCATCCGCAACACTGGAGGAGAAGGTTCAACTTCGTCTCGGGAAAAAGAAAACTCTGGCTCGCCTGGAATGCTAAAAACAACCCTGCTAATGTGACAGTCTATCCTAGCATACTGGTCCCTCAACCAATCCATCCCTAAGACCACATCGTAATCGGCCATCGGGAACTTTATCAATCTAGCAGGAAATTCTCTACCGCTAACTACGATCCGACATGAGAAAAACACTCTATCTACTCTCACAAGTCCGTTACCAGTAAGTATATTGAGCCTTACTGATAATGACTCAGGCTTCAGTCCTATTCGTGTCGCGAATCGTGCAGACATAAATGAATACGATGCACCAGAGTTAAATAATACTGAAGCTGGAAAGGTGTTAACGAAAACAGTACCTGCCACCACCTCACCTGGTGCTAATCCTTCTTCTCCTATGGTCAAAGCCAGCACTTAACCATGTCCTCTGGGTGTGGGTCCCCTCTGATGAAAACTCCTTTGCCTGCTCTGGTGTCACGCTCTGATACGAGAAATCGCTCATCCTTGCTAGATTTTACCTGAATCATCGTCCTCGCTGGGGCGTGATGCCGTACGAGCCTGGAGTTGCGCTCGTGCAAGGCAAGATAACAGTTCACATAGTGATTATCTCAAGGTCGTAACATAAGCAACGGAAGGAATCAAAGAATACAATAAGAATCTCTTTTATTCAAAATGAATTGAAGGTTACAAAAGCTCTATAGCCCAACTTAACATGCCAATTGGCTACAACGCTCAAGATCTCTCTAGCTCACAAAGGATTATATTGTTCCATATATTATGCCTCTTTATAGCCAACAAGTCGTCTTCGGCCGAACATCTCCATGTCGCAAGTCCGAACGCCTATGTGGTAGCTCCTCTTGAACGCCAAGGACTCCATGCCTCGGCCCGTCCAAGCCAAGCCCCGTCCCGAGTCAATCATAAGCTGAACTTGCACATAAACTAGTGGGGGATTAGTGCTTTCGTCCTCGCTTCGCACTGATGAAGACCCGCTCGCACCCAAACCAAAAACTAAATATCTTTAGTAAAATATGCATCATTATTTGGTGATCTTTCTACTTAGCCTTAGGATCAGTTTCATGGCAATCTTCATATATAGCAACTTATCATAATGTGTCCCATACCGTATTCCTGCAGCAGTTATAGTTAGCCATAATATAAACATAACATAGTGTTTCGTGCTCATCTCCATTCCTCTTTGCCTAGCCTGCCATGGTTAGAATACATAAGCAATCATACGATTTGTGCAATCAACCAATCATAACCGTAAACATATGCATAATGGGTGGCAGGCCCTGCGCCTGCACCCAACTCTCAACTCAGCCCACCGGCCCTAACTATATGAAGGTCACAGTGTTTCGCACCGTAATGGACTTGGCATCTCTTATGTGTAAGCCTACAATCACTTCGATATGGGTTGCTAGCCCAGTATCCGAACGATCCCAAACTTACGGATATCATAGCTTATCACAGCACTGGACGGTCGCAATCCGTCCGAATGATGTGCACCATAAATACCACACATAATTTCCTCCAAGGCCGAACGGTCCCGGTGCCCCGGCGTAACCGTCCGAGGGAAGCCGCACCCGTGCACGGGCCATCCGAGTCCATTGACCATACAATACGCGCCATAGCAAACACACATAACATTCCAACCAATCCTCCGTTTCATAAATATAATCTCGTTCTGAGCATATTCACGTTCCATAAACATAGTCTCGCACCATAAACATATTCGCGTCTCATAAACATAATCCACCATCCGTATGGGGAGCTTCGTCGGCGTTATGCCCCAACACATCCATATTGATGCACGACGCCCAACGGCTTAGTCATCTCGTACTCATATTTAACGCGTACCATTCGTAAGTTATTCTCATAGCCTAGTTTCGTAGATACATAGTTTTTCCTTAGCTTTCGTGCACGAGGGCACGCTCAGCGCCGTAATCAATATTCTACGCCTAGTGTTCAATGTTCTCGGAGGCGTGCACGTGATGCACATCTCGATATTGCATTTCAATGTTCTACCATTATCGCCCTACCGTGACTCGTACACTTGATGCACGTCGCCCAATTGTTCGATTGTTCAATGTTCTATCTTAGTATTCGATACATACTTAGACCTTTCGTCGCTGAGCCACGCTCGCTAACTCGATAACATCTTACGTATACAATGATATGTTTTATTAGACATGAAGGAATAGGGAGAGAGAGTCAAGAACCCGCCTACCTTAAGTCGATATGCCTTTTTTTTTGCCGAGTTGAAGTGGCTCGCTTCCATAACTTGGTTGCATAGCTAACTCTCGAACTTAGCCATTCCTTTAAAATACTCGGTTGATTTGGCCTATCGCACCCATGCCACGATCCGTAATCCAGCATAAAGGCATAGCCTGCACACCAGATCAACTAACATCAGCACTTGCTCAAACGGGACTTATCCTTTGTATCGATTCGATTCATAGATTCCAACCGACCCAAAGTTTACCTTTGGCCAACGTAACTCTTGTATCGATTCGCATCGATACTTCATCGGGTCAACGCAACTCTTCGAGTCAACGACTCATCGTAATGCACCGTACAGAGCGGGGCATTACATAATATACCACTCAAAACAAGGTTCGTCCTCGAACCGAAACCAACACTTAAATCCAAGTGTCTCGCTAGATCGTTTTACGATCTCGTGCTACTATCGTTGGAATCATACAACTTAGTTTGGATCATACACATATTTTAGGCGTCCCACTAATATATGCATTTCAGCCAAGCTCAGTTGTAGGATATCGGGCCAACTAACAAGCTCGCTTAAATCCTCAAGCACCAATCAGTCCGTACTCGACTTAGTCATATCTTAGCACCTATTCCTAAATACTCCTCGTATGTTTATTCCATAACATGCGATCATCTTCCAACATCTTGCACATAACTTAACTCGAAACTATTAGTTCGATCTGATAAGTTTCTCGTCGGCCACCTAACACTCGCATTGCATCGAGTCATTGCGCATCCGATCACAACAATTCTCTGCAACGCCTATTCGCCCAACCGTTTCCTATCTCTCGCACGTAACCTAAGTCTTTCATACAATCATTCATAACACTTGGCCTTAACGACATGGACTAAGTCCAACATGTCCAAATTCCTTTGCCTACAATCCGTACTAAGTCTCGCACACAACTATCCCAACACGACCCACGTTCCCGAACTGCCTACGCATCGCATCTGGGGCTACCCCCGCTAGATAACTTACCCAGACATCGTGCTTATCTCTCCCGACATAAGAGGTCAACTTGAGTCTACGATGCTCAAAGTCAACAATCTTTCTGACCCAAGGTCTCTTACGATACGCCCATCTCCTATTCTCGATCGAATATGAATTCCTTTACTCACTTCTCAAATCAATCCTGACTAGTTCGTTTCGTAACATAGATAGCGCGCTCAACACACATAGCCTAACCGTTACTCAACCGATCTACGACACAACTCTTAGGGTCGTTCTACTATCCGTCGTTCTCGTGCATTGCAGAATCCTTGCAATCGCCTTACCGCATCACTATACTAGGCACGTTCCTCAACATCTACTCAATCATCGACTAACCCAGTCTATCCACATATCCATTCGATCGATCATAAACTATCTAACCATATCGATCTAGTCGAAGGCTACTCGCTAACTTCTGAAACGCGATACTCACTCGTGTAGACTTATCCTCAACATGCACTATATCATTCCTTATCTTCGACAAAATTTCTTTATACGACTTCTTAAGGGTCATCCTATGGGATTTTAACATTCACTTGATTTAGCGGTCAAGTCTTCTAGGGTCATCTGCCCCGAAACTACGCTCGATAATTGAAGATCATCAACGAGGGACAGTTAACATGAACCATGCTATATCCTATCGCGGAGCCAAATCAATTCCCGATAATTCCTAGGGACTTTACCCAATCCGACATATCAATCCATAATTTATCTATCCCCGCGCAACTGATGCACCATTGCTACTCGAATGACTCATGCGCTTGCACGCCGTTACTACTCAAATCACTCATATATTACCGTCGACTATCCTTGCCAGTCGTATTACATCTATTCGCCTCAAGTCCGAGTTTACCTATTCGTGATCATAGTCCGACACATTCCATACTCATCAAAACCATCCTCGAACAACTTTCGCATCAAACTACAAATCGAATCCAATTTGCCATGCCTTGTAAGTTTAATCATCCCCGCTGTATGAATCACCATACCAGTGCTCACGTGGAATGATCGCCCTAATTTGGCGTAACGCATGTGCGATGCTGGAGTTGCACTCGCACAAGACAAGAATGTCAACGTTGTGGTTATCCTCGAAACAATCAAGCACTTTCATTTTCATCCAAGTAATACACATCCACTTTCCAATTCTTCGAAGCGTTCATACCGTAATCATCCATATTGCCATCAACTTAACTTGCGTCTTATTCATCCAACAACAATGTTCAATACAATTTTCGTTCATTCGATCAGAGTATCCCCGAGTTATTGCATATCGTCTTTGATATGCCTCAATACCATCGTCGATATGCATAACTTGAACATCTTCGTCTCTCATAAGCTCCAATTCGTTGCAATCACTGTTATTTTCTGAACTCGAAAACAAATCAATTCTTACGTACCAAAATCCATTCCATTGTAACTAACTACCATCATCGAGACACGATTTCCAATTCATATATTCATTCTCATATTCCTAACTCGTACTTCCAAATCGTGCTATCGACTTATCAAACTAACTCGAATTCGTTCGAACGATTTCTCCGTACCTACTCAACTCGTTCCGTATAATTTTCGTACTGACTTAACTCAATTCAGATTGAGTCGACTATTTCCTCAAGCAACACTCCCTCGTTAGGCTCAGCCTATCGTTCGACTTATACTTAACGAACTCTCGTCCGACGTATTATCTCTGTATACGACTTCACACATAATCATTCAACTCAATTCATCAAGGCATACTTGCATCGACTTCTATCGAGTCACTCCCATTCACGTCTTATTACTACTCCGTCCGTTGAGGACAAACAAATCGTAACCATACAATCGTCTCGACATAACCTATCGCAAGTCACCAACCGGCTTAACATAGCTATCGCTAAGTGGTAATCCATATACCACTCAGGATCGAGCCTATCATTATTGATACAACACCTTGCTACACTGATCGCACAAGTGGTATTGCATATACCACTCGAAATCTAGTCATTACTCGACATCACACTCCACATAAGTTCGACGTCTATCTTCCAATCAAATATCCCGTATCGCGATCTTTTCGAACCCAGCTCTAGCGTTCGCTCAAGTTTGACACGCATTCACTCTAACCGTATCTTGGCGATCATATCGATCACACCCACAACATTCACTTATTCACATCTCAATGCGACATACGGCCAACATAAACGTTCGCCTGCTCAACTCGACTTAGAGACCAACTCGACTCATTACTATCGCATCCGCGATCTTCCAATCTCACTCGTTGCAACTCGTGCAACAATTTACTCTCGATACTCAAGGTCTTTACTCAATCCCGTGCAACATTTTGCTATCCATCTGCATAGCCATGCAACACGCATCATACCATATCGACTCGTTGTACCGATGCAACGAACGATTCACGACTTGCTGCACTCCTGTGCAACCAATGACACATAACCATTCGTATAGCCATATAACACGTATCGCCTCATATATCGACTCATTGCACTTCGTGCAACCAACAACATGCATCTTTTCGTACTTCGTACGACCAACAACACATATCTCCTCGCACTTCGTGCGACCAATAACACATAACTCCTCGCACTTCGTGCGACTAATAACACATAACTCCTTGCGCTTCGTGCAACCAATAATACGTATATCATTGCACTTCATACAGCCAACATTACCATATTCGTTGCACTTCGTACGACTAACATTCCATACCTCGTTGCACTTCGTGCAACCAATATTCTCCGATGGCACTCGGAGATAGTGTGGTAGTCACGACATACTTGTGGCAAACGTACTCACTTAATATAGACTTATTATATGGAACATCCAGTGTAGCGTCGAGCAGATCCATGAGCCATGCGGTTGCGGAAATAACTTAGAGTCAACTGAATTCGATAGCAAAGCAACTGAGGGTCAAAGAAATTCATGCAAAGTCCAAAGGATGGAACCGCTCTGATACCAACTTGTCACGCCCCGATCCGGAAAATCGCTCGTCCTTCCTAGATTTTATCCGAATCATCATCCTCGCTGGGGCGTGATGCCGCACGAGCCTGGAGTTGCGCTCGTGCAAGGCAAGATAACGGTTCACATGGTGATTATCTCAAGGTCGTAACATAAGCAGCGGAAGGAAACAAAGAATACAATAAGAATCTATTTTATTCAAAATGAACTAAAGGTTACAAAGGCTCTGAATAGCCCAACTTAACATGCCAATTGGCTACAACACTCATGATCTCTCTAGCTCACAAAGGATTACATTGTTCCATATATTATGCCTCTTTATAGCCAACAAGTCGTCTTCGGCCGAATATCTCCATATCGCAAGTCCGAACGCCTATGCGGTAGCTCCTCTTGAACGCCAATGACTCTATGCCTCGGCCCGTCCAAGCCAAGCCCCGCTCCGAGTCAATCATAGGCTGAACCTGCACATAAACTAGTGGGGGATTAGTGCTTTCGTCCTCGCTTCGCACTGATCAAGACCCGCTCGCACCCAAACCAAACACTAAATATCATTAGTAAAACATGCATCATTATTTGGTGATCTTTCTACTTAGCCTTAGGATCAGTTTCATGGCAATCTTCATATATAACAACTTATCATAATGTTTCCCATACCGTGTTCCTACAGCAGAAACAGTTAGCCATAATATAAACATAACATAGTGTTTCGTGCTCATCTACATTCCTCTTTGCCTAGCCTGCCATGGTTAGAATACATAAGCAATCATACGATTTGAGTAACCAACCAATCATAACCGTAAACATATGCCTAAGGGTGGCAGGCCCTGCGCCTGCACCCAACTCTCAACTCAGCCCACCAGCCCTAACTATATGAAGGTCACGGTGTTTTGCACCGTAATGGACTTGGCATCTCTTATGTGTAAGCCTACAATCACTTCGATACGGGTTGCTAGCCCCGTATCCGAAGGATCCCAAACTTACAGATATCATAGATTATCACAGTACTGGACGGTCGTAATCTGTTCGAATGATGTGCACCATAAATACCACACATAATTCCCTCCTAGGCCGAACGGTCCCGGTGCCCCGGCGTAACCGTCCGAGGGAAGCCGCACCCGTCCACGGGCCATCCGAGTCCATTGACCATGCAATACGCGCCATAGCAAACACACATAACATTCTAACCAATCATCTGTTCCATAAACATAATCTCTTTCCGAGCATATTCACGTTCCATAAACGTAGTCTCGCACCATAAACATATTTGCGTCTCATAAACATAATCCACCATCCGTATGGGGAGCTCCGTCGGCGTTATGCCCTAACACATCCATATTGATGCACGACGTCCAACGGCTTAGTCATCTGGTACTCATATTCAATGTGTACCATTCGTAAATCATTCTCATAGCCTAGTTCCGTAGATACATAGTTATTCCTTAGCTTCCGTACACGAGGGCACGCTCAGCGCCGTAATCAATGTTCTACGCCTAGTGTTCAATGTTCTCGAAGGCGTGCACGTGATGCACATCTCGATATTGCCATTCAATGTTCTACCATTATCGCCCTACCGTGACTCGTACACTTGATGCACGTCGCCCAATTATTCGATTGTTCAATGTTCTATCTTAGTGTTCGACACATACTTGGACCTTTCGTCGCCGAGCCATGCTCGCTAACTCGATAACATCTTACGCATACAATGATATGTTTTATTAGACGTGAAGGAATAGGGAGAGAGAGTCAAGAACCCGCCCACCTTAAGTTGATACGCCTTGCCGTTTCGCCGAGTTGAAGCGGCTCGCTTCTATAACTTGGTCGCATAGCTAACTCTCAGACTTAGCCATTCATTTGAACTACTCGGTTGATTTGGCCTATCGCACCCATGCCACGATCCGTAATCCAGCATAAAAGCATAGCCTGCACACCAGATCAACTAACATCAGCACTTGCTCAAACAAGACTTATCCTTTGCATCGATTCAATTCATAGATACCAACCGACCCAAAGTTTACCTTTGGCCAACGTAACTCTTGTATCGATTCGCATCGATACTTCATCGGGTCAACGCAACTCTTCGAGTCAACGACTCATCGTAATGCACCATGCGGAGCAGGGCATTATATCGGGATCAGGGCTTGAGCTTGGGCATACTGCTACGATCTCTGCTGCTGGAATGCCTGGGCCTGCGTCGGCAATGGCCTCGGGAACGAGTACTGCTGCTGCTGCTGGTCTGGAGCTGATCCTTTAACTGAAAGACTATAGAAGACTGACGAAGATGAACTCCCTCTGTTCGGGCAGTTCCCAATCCTATGGTCCGGGGCACCAAAAACCAAGCACAATCCCTGTGTTCTGTGACACTCTGATACCATATGTCCTGGCTTTCCGCAGTGTGAACATCCTACTGCGGAAGAATGCTTCTGCTTCTGCTGCTGAGGGTACGTCGGGGTTGAATGCTGAACCGACGTCACTGAGGCCGCCCGTTTCGGAGGTCCAATGGTCAAGGCCCTAGCTGCCGGGGCTGGTGCTGATGACTGATTCATCTGGCCATGGGATCGCTTCCGACCCCCGGTCTTATCCACGATCCTCTGGGAGGTATACTCATGCCTCCTGGCTGCTCTCAATACTGTATCAAAAGTCTGATGCTCAAACTGCTCCACCGCCAATAGAATCTCTAGATGAAGTCCCTGCTGGAACCGCTGGGCTCTGTCGAACTCGGTTGCCACCAAGGTGGGAGCAAACCGACTAAGTCTCGAAACTCGGTCGCATATCCGTCGACCGTCCTACCCATCTGCTTCAGATTGGTGAACCTCATCTGTAGATCGTATCGAGCTACAGCATCGAAATACTTGGTCTAGAATTCTCTCGGAATACTGTCCAAGCAATAGGTGCTACTAATCCAACGGCCTGCGACGCCCACCAGCTGCGGGCAAGATCCAATAACTGCAGGCGCACCACGGCCACCTTCTCGTTCTCGGGCATCTTCGCCGCTTCTAGAATCACTTCTGTGTCCTGAAGCCAAGCATCTGCGGCAATAGCATCTTCGCTACCATCGAAGAATGGAGGATTCAAGTGCTTGAAGCTGTTGGCCGCGCTGTTACCCTGATGACCACCTCTGGTCAGAGTTGTTTGCCATTAAAATTGTTTTGATTGAAATCTTAATACAAACAGAACAGTAATACAATATAGGACTTAGATGTAGTCCTAGGAGTACACTTTTGTTTAAGCTGGGTCCTTAGTGCCAATGGAGCGAGTGGTAATGCGTTGACTCCGTTGACCGGCTGACGGCGGTTATCGGTTCTCTGAAGGTGTTGATTGCTCTGGGTGCTGGAGCTTGCTGAGAGGAGTAAGACGTTGAGTGTCTAGAACTGCCTCTCTGGTGATTCTCTGTTGTGGATTCTTTTTGTGAGTCTTCTGTTCTGAGTCTCTGTCTGTGTGTGAAGGAGATGACCCTTCTATTTATAGTTTTGCAGGCTGGCTGCTCATGCGCGCATGTAGGATGCGCCGGTGTGGGAACGCCACGTGGAGGTTGCTGATGGAGGCGCATGGATGCTGCGCCCTGATCGAGGGGGAGAACTCTTCATGCTGCTGTGGTGAGCCGGCACGTAGCAGGGAGAAGATCTTTCCGTTGCTGAAATCTTGGACGAGTTGAGTCAAAAGACACGTGTCGTCGACTCATGGTTCGAAGATCTCGGATTTGGTGGAGAGGAGTGATCTGGTGGGCTGTGCCTTGGATTGGGCGTAGGAGGAGGCTGCGGCTCATAACCTTTAGGAGTTACAAACCATTTGGGGCGCATGGCTTTTGAGGCGCATGCAGGCGACTTTCCTTCTGTCTTTCGGGATCAGAGAGCAGTCTGAGGCGCATGGCTTTTGAGGCGCATGCTGGTTTGGACGCATGGCCGTAGAGGCGCATGCGGGTTTGGACGCATGGCCGTAGAGGCGCATGCGGATGGACGCATGGCCGTAGAGGCGCATGCGGGTTTGGACGCATGGCCGTAGAGGCGCATGCGGGTTTGGACGCATGGCCGTAGAGGCGCATGCGGATGGACGCATGGCCGTAGAGGCGCATGCGGATGGCCACGTGGCAGTAGCCGTCGGAGTCATGATGATGCTGACGTTGCCGATGCTTCGTTCTCTGAAAAAGCTGTCACTTGTTCAGACTTTGGGAGGCGTGCTGCCAACTCTGTCTGTTCAGCATTTAATGTTGGTGACGTTCGATGGACAGCTGAGTGGGCGCGTCGGTTGGCATTCCACTCGGTATGGAGATGTGTGGGGGCGCATCCTCTATAATGCGTCGAGTACTGTAGGGCGCGTCTGTATGATGCGCCTGACGCCGAAGGGCGCGTCCGTGTGATGCGTTGTCTGGCTGGCGCATCGGACATGTCTTTTAATGATGCGGCTGTCTCGCTCTTCGAGTGCTATAAATAGCCGTTTGGCTGAATTTGAGGCATCCGGTTCATCCATTTAATGTAAATTCATTGCACGGAATTCGGAGGGCCATTCACTTGGCGCGTGGGTTTGATCTGCCCGGCCTATAAATAGTGGCATGGAGAGAAGATTTGCTTCTCATTCCCTCACGTACTTCTAATATGAATTTGAACATACGGGTGCATTCTGCTGACGAAGTGCTCCCGAGGGTGAAGATAAGACGCTGTGTTGTCTTCGATGCACTTGAAGGTGACTGTTACATCCAAAAGACGGAGTCGAGGGCTTCTGAGGCAGGCAAAAGGTGCCTGTTGCATCCAAAGATGAGGATGCTCGAGCCTCGTCTCTGTTATTCCGGAAGAGCCGTAGATCGGAATGGCGGTACAAGGCTCTCTCTTCCTGCAAAGTGGGGTTTCCCCACTTTGATCGTGTCGAAAGCTGCTCCTTTAGCCATGGTTTCGATCACGGTCTTCCTTCGGCTTTGGAGGCTCTTTCGAAACCTCCCCTGGCCACAGCATTTGCGGTGCTCTTCTCTTCCTTGGTTCCAGCCAGAGGGTTAAATGCTTTGTGTCGAAGCATTTATCGGGCGAGCCTGGTTGGAAGGGCGGCACATAACTGGGTTCTGCTCGGCCAGGTGAGCCTGGCTGGAAGAATTTGGCTGAAGGGATGCACATAACTGAGGTGCTGAAGAGATGATGGGATGCGCCTGGATGGAGGCACATGATATCTGCTGCGCCTCACTGGTGGCGCATAGTGATGCTGCGCCTATCTGGAGACGTATGGTGGCCTTTGCGCTTATCTGAAGGCGCATGATGGCCGCTGGCTATAGACTTTAGGCTCTTTCCTTTGTAGGAATTCTCCTTTGTACAACCTTTTCTAGACATGTAATAGACTTTTTTTATATATAAATAAAAAGTCCTTCTTCAAATGTCTATAATTTATTGACTTTGCTGTGAAGTTCTTCATCTGAGTTCTGGCGCATGTAGTGTCTGGCGCATGGGCTTTCTGGTTGTGAAATTCCATGCTTCTACAAGACCCCCTTCAAAGTTTTCAAAACTTTTGAGTAAGTTTTGGAATACTTTGAATAAGAAGCATGGAGGTCAGGGCGCATGATTTCTGGGCGCATGCCTGTTCGGACGCATGCTCTTCTCAGTTAATGACGATGGTGCCTCTGTAACCGAAAAGATTAATGATGATCTTTTGGTTTTATTTGCTGCTATCCTTGCACGGAACCCGAGACGACGGCTGAGATCATACGTCATCTGTTCACGCGTGCGACCATGCCCTATAAATAGGTAAGAGTCGGAGAGAGAAAGAGTTCTTCTTCTCTGTGCCTCTGCTTCTTTAGAGTTTCTTCTTCAAAACCCTAACTTCTCCTTCTTCGAGAGAATGGCTCCCAAGACTCCTCGCGGCGCTGCCGGCAAGGGGAAGGAGAAAGCGAAAGAGTCCGCGGATGAGGATGTACCTATCACTCTTGCGCCTCTTGCCGACGTTCGTCCTGAGGTGACAGGTGGGTTTCGTCTCTGCTTTGGGCTCTGTGCCCTAACTGCCGACGCGTATAGACTTCGGTCTTTAATGATACGCCGAGGTTCTATCTTGCCGACGTGCATAGGTTTATACCTTTATCATGCATCGAGGTTTTAATGGCTGACGCGCATGGGTTCTATTCCCTGAAGATGCGCCGAAGCCTTTGTTGATGCGCATGGGCTCACGCTCTGATAATGCGCCGAAGCTCCAATGCCAACGCGCATGGGCTTACGCCCTGATGATGCGCCGAGACATGCTGACGCGCATGGGCCTATGCCCTGATGATGCGCCGAAGCAGATGCGCATGGGTTCTTGACATATTTTGTCTTTTTGCCTGACTTCCACTTTTGTCGTGCCAGTGTCGATGACGATCCCTTTGTTGAATGAGGTCCTCCTGGACGCTTCTCTTTGCCAGATGGGAGTTGATTTTGATGAGGCGGTGATCAACCCTGCAAAGGATGCTATCCTTCAGGACCAACCTCGTGAGAGGATGCTACAAATCCAGGTCCAGTTGCCGCTTTTCCTCCAGAGTATGATGGAGAGTGGTAAACTGAAGTCTGCTGATTCTGAAGGTGTGACCTTCTTAAAACCAGCCTTTCTGTTTGGCGACCGATTAGTCTCTTCCGAGGCGAAGATATTGAAGATCAGAGAAGACTGGTTCTTTGCTGCTAAGGGCATGATGTTATACATGCGGCAGGTTGACCGCTAGTTGCCATTGACAGCCTTTTATCGTCTAGCTTCGAAGAGAAGGATGGGTTGGGAACTTACGCCTTCTCAAGGGGGTGCTTTGGGGGGCTCCCTTTCGATTGACACCACCTCGAACCAGCGAGACACCTTGACTGCTTCACGAACTGGTTCTTCGTTCAGTTACCGAGCTTTGCGTCCCGGGAGCATCTATAGTGAAGTCCCAAATGACACGTTTCCCTTCAGTGCCCCGACTTTTGCAAATCGGATGCTGACGTCGAAGGTCACGTATCCGACAGCTGGTTTTAGAGTCGAAGGTTGGTGTCACTATATCCCAAAGTGGGACGAGTTGACTTCCTGGGTGCTTTCCAGGTTCAAAGTTGAGCTTAAAGAGCTAGGGCTGACTGCCGCCATTCGGGCTACTCAGGCAGGCGTGGACCTCAATAAGCCGATGTTCCTTGCGCTATTGGAGCTTTTCAACACCCAGACTGGTAGCTTCTTTACTCCAGTGGGGGAGTTGGGATTGGCCCTTCATGAGATGTACGAAGTGTCCAAGCTTCCTTGGGGCTCGGAACCATATGAGGAATATTTCCCATCGAATGAAGAGATCCAGGTCTTGGAAGATAAGGACCCGGAGATGATGGCCATTTTCAAGGAGGTGACGAGCCATCATTATCTGATGCACCGGAGGGACAAGGGTAAGACCCAACCTCACGTGACTGCTTGGAGGGACTATGTTTTCAGACAGGATTTGGCGGATCCTTCGAGGATCCGGTTTGCGACTCCGCAGGGCTTGACACCCGCAGAAGTGAGTTCTGAAATAACCCGGCTGGACGAGAGGACCCCACATTCAAATGAGAGCGGAAAGAACACGTACAGCTGTTTCTGGCACTGCGGGCACCGGATGTCATCTAAGGCAGTGTTGACGGCCTACTTGATGATATGGCTCCGGGATTGCATATTTGCAGGGGGATCCGGTGCTGTTGAGAGGGTACATCGGAATCTCATTTTGCCTGCAGTGAAGTTGGCCTTTGGACGACCTCTGGCTCTCCTCCCCGCGATGGTGTGCAACCTGTTGCGCGGTTTGAGGTCTTTCGCTGATGATGTGATCCATGAGAAAGGTAATAATGACAACTTTCCCCGGGCCGAGCTGCCTTTCCATTATCTCATGGGTTGGCTGATCTTACATCATCCGAATGTGATAAGTCCTGGTCCTGAGGAGGACCATGTTGAAGGAGATGCCTTCATTCGCCGCTTCTACAAGAGGAAGTGGTCTTACACTGGCGTCCCTGTTTGTAGGAGGGTTTTGTCCTTCCTTCAGGGGTGGGAAATTGTGAAGGTTGGCCCGATCTTCAAGAATTTCGAGGCCGACCAGGAATTGGTTGATTCTGGCGAGGATGCGGTTACTTTGCCGAAATGGAGTTTTCGTTGGTTGCAGAGTATCCGGCCTTCGCATCTGGTCTACCGTAATCAGAACAGGTGTTATCTGGAACCATACTTGCCAAGCCGATTTGCTCGTCAATTTGGCTACACTCAGCTAATGCTGCGGAATCCCAGTAGCAGTCTAGGCTTCATCGGAAGTTTGCTGGATGGAGCCCGGGGCTGGCAGTATTATAATGCTGGATGCACTAGCGTTAAGTTCACCATACCAGTTCGCAATCCTCGGCCGCCGATCTTATATCCAGCCGCCAAGCTGTATTGTACTATGAATACTATGTCTCCTGGTTATGACAGGGAGACTAGTTTCATCATTGGAACCCAGTTGGAGGCAACAGCGAATATGTTAGTGGCGGCTCGGTCATATCGTCCGCCAGAATTGGCGGGGTATCGGGCTGCTGCTATGGCACCAGCGAGAGACCCGTCTGTCGGAAAAAGGCGTGCTGACCCAGAAGCTGGTTCTTCCGTGCTGAAAAGGTCGAGAAGGACGTCGACCCCGAAGATTACGGAAACGCCACTTGTAACGCCAACGGGCTTAGCCCCCGCTGAGGTAAGGAGTGCTTCATAATTCCAGTTTTTTTTATGTCATTGTGGCGACTTATGCTCTTCTTCTTGTAGGGATTGAAGAAGAAGTCTCGTGCTTCGAAATCGGGCACCAGTAAGCCGAAGGAGGTGGCAGGCTCTTCTGAGGAGCGCATTCCACCAATGATGTTGTCTCCTGTGGAGGAGGGTCCCGAAGATGTTCCCGCGGAGGTTTTAGTATCTCCTGACTTTGAAGTCGCGACAACTTCTGGGATAGTACCATCTGCCGTGGAGGCCTTGGATGCTGAGGGTCCTACCGACTTGAGGCATCCTGATGATGAAGTGGATTGGAGTTCGTCGCCTTCTGGTGACGTCCCTCCAGCGTTGCAAGGGTCCGTTGCGGGGGCAGCAGAAGCAGTGGGGATGGAGGAGAGGGTTGATTCCCCTCCTGGTCATGATGAAGGGAGGTCGGCTGAATCATTGTCGAATCCTTCCTTGGCTTCAACCATGGACATAGAGATGGCTACCGATCAGGCGGTAGCGACAGATTCTGTCCCTGTAGAGGGACTTGAGAAGAATGAGACTCTTCTGCCGGTCTTGTCTCTTAGGGCTGGCCAAGAGATAAATGTTGACCTCCCCGTTTTGCCGGGGGAGGTGGCTGATGCTGATAGAATGTCGGGGGAAGAGGTAGCCGTTGACGTCGGTGATTTCTCCAGTCTTGAGAAGGGTAAGGGTGTGGAACCCTCTGTTGCTCCTTCCACTTGGGGTACTATCACGACGCATATGCCTGCTCCTTCTATTCCTTTGACTCCTCGGGCCAGCAGTCTGGGCCCTGTTGATGAAGAGCCTATTGCTGCCGAGATTCAAACCTCTCAAATCGAGGTCGGCGGATCTTCCTCCGGTCCGCAAACTGTAGTAGCTCCCTCAACTCCTGCTATGACGCCGCAGGTGCTGGCGGAAGCCGACGGGTATGTGAAATTCCTCGTCGAGGGAGTGTACAAAATGCTGGAGAAAGGTGTATCTGCAGTGGTAGATGCCAAGGGGAGCTTTGCGGCGGCAAAAGCTTTGGCAATGCCTTGTATCGAGCTGATCCGTATTCACCAGGGCCATGATCATATGGCTGAAATTCTGGAAGTTTCGGTGATGGAGCTGGACGAGCGGCTCGCGGAACTGCAGCGCATCCAACGAAATGACCTCTCGGTCTTGGTAGATACAGAGATAGGAAAGTCGATGGCTGAGATCGAGGCTTCCCATCGAGCCGAGGTGAGCAGTTGGGAGCGTGAAGTGGCTGGGACTGAGGCTGCGGCGGAGCAGCTGTCTCAATCTATGAAGAAGACGACGGAGAAGCAGGCTGCGGTGGATGCTAACATCGCAGAAGTTGATGCTCAGATGCGCCGTCTTGAAGACCAGCGGGCCCAACTTTAACTAGAGGCTGAGCGCGTCCTGGCTGAACACGTGGCATTCAAACGGGAGGAAACGACTCTTACTCAGCGGACCCTTGCTTTGGCTCAACAGCGACGACAGCTTGATGAGAAGTATGAGAGTAAGACTTCTGCTGAGGCTGTCGGGTTAATGCGTCAAGAAGCCGAGCTGCGAGTCCAGGCGACTGTGGAAACTCGCACTGCCGACCTGAGACGTCGAGTCAGAGAACTCTCATCCCACCCTGGGGAGGATCGGGGATTGTAGCTTCTCTTCTTTTTTATGTGTTTTTTTTGCAACTCTTGCTGGGGAAATAGCGTATTTCTGTACTCCCTTTTTTAAAAATAAAGAAATACACTATCTCTTTGATGTGTTCATTTTTAATTTCATGAACTTGATGATTTATGTGGACCTATTATCTTTTGCGCACCTTGGTTTTTAGGTACAGATAATAAGTATAAAGGAACCAACATGTTTGCTCAGAGGTAATGTGGACATGGCAATCATTAGGTTTAAATGATAGAATCTTCCTACTCAGAGGTGTTTATGGACGTGGTAGGAATGATCCTGTGGGATACGCTGAACAACTCAGAGGTAATGTGGACGTGGAAGTTCTGCGATCAATGTACGACAACGTAGGAGTTGTTTGTACGGGATGTTTACTCAGAGGTATTGTGGACGTGGTAAACATGAAGGATAGCTTAAGCTCACGAAGTGTAAGGTTCCGCTTTGTAGGATGTAGAGAGACAACTCAGAGGTAATGTGGACGTGGTTATCTTTCTACGGAAGGATGCCACGGAACAGCTGGGTTCCGGAAGCGATTGATTTTGTGAAAAGAGGTTGTTTGGGGAAATACATGTCTTAGAGGATGTCAAGAGTAGTACTTCTTTAGGAACTTGCCGTTGATGGGCATCATGAACAAGTCTCCATTGGGTTTGGCGAGCCGGTAAGCACCGTTTGAGTATACCGTCTCGATGATGAAGGGTCCTTCCCATTTGGGCTCAAACTTCCCTGGTGTCTTGTGAGTTAACACCATTGGCCTTCTGACTGCTAAAATTAGGTCGCCAACTTGGAAAGTTCTTTACTTGACCTTCTTGTTGAAAGCCTGTGATATACGGGCTTGGTAAAGTTCGATGCGTTGTTGAGCTAGGAGACGCTTTTCGTCAAGTGCCTCCAATTCCCGCAGACGACGACGTTGATTGTCTTCTTCTGTGAGATCGTTTGTGATTGCCACGCGGAGCGAAGGTATCTGTATCTCGAGAGGCAGTACTGCTTCGCTCCCGTAGACCAGGAAGAATGGAGTATTGCCTGTTGGGGTCCGTACCGTTGTGCGGTAGGCCCAAAGGCATTCGCCAAGCTTTTCGTCCCAGTCGCGTTTGTTGGATGACACGACTTTTTTGAGTAGCCTGACGATAGTTTTGTTGAATGCCTCGGCCAATCCGTTTGCTGCCGGATTGTAGGCGGTTGAGGCCACGTTTTGAATGCGATTCTTGTCACAGAACCTGCTGAAAATGTGGCTGATAAACTGAGGACCATTGTCATGGATGATTCGCCGGGGTACCCCGAAACGGTAAATGACATGGTGTTTGATAAAGCTGACCACCCTGGAGCTTTTTACTTCTGCTAGTGGGACTGCTTCCGCCCATTTGGATAAGTAATCGGTGATGGCCAGGATGAAGCGGTGTCCTCTCGATGAAGGAGGGGTGATTGGCCCTACAATGTCCATGCCCCAGGCTTCGAATGGCCAGGAGGCGACTGTAGGATGTAGAGGTTCAGATGGTGTATGTATGAAGTCTGTATGAAGTTGGCATGCATGGCACTTCTTAGCATATTCCACTGCGTCGGCAACCATGGTTGGCCAGTAGTAGCCCATACGTCGCAGTCGATCTTGCAACTTAGGCCCTGGTTGGTGAGCTCCGCAAGTTCCGTCATGAGCTTCTCGAAGAGCTTCGGCTGCTTCTTCGTTAGACAGGCATCGAAGGAGAAGCCCGTCGAAGGAGCGTCGGTACAGCGTTTTAGTGGCTGTATCGTAGTAGAATCGAAGAGAGCGTCTCCTGACTGAGACGGCTTCCTTCGGGTCCTCTGGAAGGATTCCGTAGACAGCGAAGTCGATGAACGGGAACCTCCAATCTCGGACATTAACCCCAGTGTTTGTCGGCATGGCGTGAGCCATTTGCAAACATAGGTTGTTTCTGGGACAAATCAAGTCTCGGCCAGTTACCGTGACATAGTGTTGAGTCCCAAGGGGCGCGGCCAATGAGGCTGCGAGGCCAGCTAGAGCGTCAGCCTCCAAGTTTTGTAGGCGGGGTACATGTTCGATGAAGAACCCAGTGAAGGTTGAAATGATGTTCAATGCAACTTCATGGTAAGGGATCAAATCTTCATGGCGAACCTCGTATTGCCCCCGAATCTGGTTTACGACGAGTTTCGAGTCGCCGTAGGCTTCCAGATGATCCACCCCCAGCTGTTGTGCTAGCTGGAGTCCCATGACGAGTGCATTGTACTCAGCAACATTGTTGGAGCACGGCTTCGAAAGGGAGTATGCACGCTAGATGACCAGCTGATCGGGAGAGACTAAGACTACCCCCACTCCTGCGATGATTTGGCCATTGGGGCCCGTTCTTGAAGCGCCATCGAAGAACATCCGCCAAACGGGGCTTCCTTCAGTGACGTTTGATTCTTGAACTTCATCCGGGATGTCTTCATAGAGTTTTGAAGATTCTGGGATGGGGTGTGCAGCTAAAAAGTCAGCCAGAGCCTGACCCTTGACTGCCTTCTGCTGGACAAACACCATGTTGTATGGTGTTAGTAGGATCGCCCATGTAGCCAGCCGGGAGTTTAATGACCCTGGCTTTGTCATGAGAACTCTGAGCGGATTGACTTGGGAGATGACGTGAATTGTCTGGCCCGAGACGTAATGACGAGTCTTCTGAATGGCAAACCCCAAAGCCAAGCACTCCTTTTCAACGGGGTTGTACCGGTGTTCGGCCCCGATGAGTGTTCGACTGAGGTAGTAGATTGCTTGCTCGTAGCCTGCATCGCTGTTTTGAGCTAGCAAAGCGCCGAGGGAATGATCCATGGCACGGACGTAGAGGAGGAATGGTTTGCCGGCGACAGGTGCCACTAGGACTGGCGGGCTTGTTAAGTAAGCCTTGATGTCGTCGAAAGCCTTTTGGCACTCCTCTGACCAGACATAAGAGACTCCCTTCTTCATGAGCTGAGTAAAGGGTTGACATTTACCGGAGAGGTTTGCTATGAACCTCCGGATGTATGCCAAACGTCCCTGTAAGCCCCGAAGTTCTCGAAGGTTCTTCGGAGGGTCCATGTTAAGGATGGCTTTAGTCTTCTCGGGATCGACATGAATGCCTTTTGCCGTGATGACAAAGCCCAAGAATTTGTCGCTAGAAACCCCCAGGAAGGATTTAGCGGGGTTCAATTTGAGTTGATGTGCCCGCATGAGATCGAAGACCGTCTTTAGGTCCTGTAGGTGATCTCTTTTGAGGCGGCTCTTGACTGCGATGTCGTCAACATAGCACTCAACTGTCTTGCGAAGATGTTGACGGAAGATGGTGCTCATAGCTCGCTGATACGTTGCACCGGCGTTCTTCAAGCCGAAGGGCATTACGGTGTAGCAGAAAACACCCTTTGGAGTCCTGAATGACGTGTGTTTTGCGTCATCGGGGAACATCTTGATTTGATTATAGCCTGAATACCCGTCCATGAAGGACATGCGTTCAAAGCCACATGTGTTGTCGATCATTACATCGGTGATTGGGAGCGGGAATTCATCCTTCGGGCAAGCAGAGTTGAGATCCCTGAAGTCGATACAGACTCGTATCTTCCCGTTCTTCTTGGTGACAGGGACGACATTGGCTACCCAGTCCGGGTATTATTCCTCACGGATGAAGCCACTGGTCAAGAGTTTGTCCACCTCCTGATCGATGGCGTTCATGATGTCCGGACGGAAGCGTCGCTGTTGTTGTTTGATAGGTTTGGCATCTGGTAAGATGTTCAACCTATGCATCGCGATCTGTGGATCGAGACCCGGCATGTCTTCGTAGCTCCAGGCGAAGACGTCGATATACTCCTTAGCGAGTTGGACTAAAGATTCTCGGTCTTCTCCTTCCAAGCTTTTGCTGATAAAGATGGGTTTAGAAGAAGACCCATCCCCGAGGTCGATTTGCTCGACTTCGTCTTCGGTGGGAGGTTCTCGTAACTCAAAACGAGACTCCCATTGTTTTCCTAGGCGTTGAGCCCAGGGTTCCTCTTCGAAGGGTTCCGGCGGTTGGCCTTCGCCTTCATCTTTCTGAGGTTGCGCCGATGTCATGTTAGCTGACAGCACTTTCCTGAAGACTGATCCGATACTGGTATCGGAATCCCACGTCGATGCTTCTGATGAGTGGGAATGTTCTATGTCTTCTGCGTCTGAACTCTCTGGAGTTGATGGCGGCGTGACATAGCCTAACCCCCGTCGAGTCCGATTATAGTAATCCTGTGGCTTTCCATTGGGCATCGAAAGCCGGACAGGGAGATGCCGACCCTTGCCGTAGTTTAGGCCTTTGTTGCTTTTCAGGTCGTAGCCCATCTTTTGGATGATGTGCTTAGCCGCATCTGTGTATCGATATACTTGTACCCTGCCGGTATCAGGTTCGGGCTCGATCGACGGGAGGTTCCGACGACGCTCGATTTTGCCCGAGATGATGGTGCCTTCGTCTCGGCTTCGTGGAGGGACTATGAAGACTCCTTGAGACGGGACTATTTGATTATGGTAGACGGTCGTTACTTGTGTTTGCAACGACCGTAGAGCGTTGTCTAATGTATACATGGCATTCCAGTGTGGAAGACAAGAATAATTGAAAGACACTCTATTATTGATAAAGTACGAGATTTTATCCCGTGGGATTACATTGTCGAAGGAGGGTGCGTCTACATCGGCAGAGATATATTCGCCAAGCTCCTCGTCTGTAAGCACTGGGGCCGGATCAGGAGAGTCCTCCACCGCTCCGACTTTGGGGTCTGAGAGGGTTATGTGAGCCCTCTCCGGCATCTTGGATGACTGCGGCGGCTTGCCTTTAAGACGCACCTTGAGGGGTGCCTCGGTTGCGCCTTCGATGAGTGGCGCCTTCCCTTGTAATTTTACCACTAGGGGAGCCGCTGTTTGTGGTGGCTTCCCCTTGAGGCGTATCTTCAGGGGGGCTTCGCGAGCTGGCGCTTTTCCTGATAGCTTGATGCTCATTGGAGGCGCCTTCTGGGGTGGTCTCCCTTTCAGACGGATTTTCAAGGGGGCGTCAGGAGTCGCTTCGGGTTCCAAGTCCGGCTCTGTTGCCGTCTCTGCTTCATCATCGGCGTCGTTGGCTTCCTCTTCGTCAAGTGGCTTGTACAAGTCGGAATCGGTGAAGTAGGCCTCAATCCCTTTGAAGGGATCGATATCCGCAAACTCCGTCCGGATGACGCCGTTGGTGGATACATATTTCATGCATTGGTGGAGCGTGGAGGGCACCACCATGTACTCATGTAACCATGGTCGTCCGAGTAAGATGTTGTAGTTGACCTCGGCATCCACCACATAACAAGTCACCTCAGTTTTGAGGCTGCCGATGTGACACTTCAGCCGGATCTTGCCCAGTGGCTCGCTCTTGCAGGCGTTGAAGCCGCTGATGGTCGTATTGGAGGGCGCTAGCCGGTACATTGGGATCCCCAACTTTGATAGCAGCGCCTTTGGAATGATGCTTAGGGAAGACCCCGGATCGATCTGAATCCTGCTCACCTTTACCGAACCGATGTATCCTGTGTAATACAACGGTCGGTTATGTCGGTGATGCTTGAGCAGCATGTCTTGTTGGGTGAAGGTTATGTTTGGGATAACTTCATCCGCACAATGACAGTGTGCACAAGTAGTTGGGAGGTCTTCAGGCTGCTTGACCTGACTGAGAAAGGATTCGGCATCCTTCAGAGCTTCGCAAAGAGCTTCTCGGGAGTCCTTGGAGAGACGCAGGAGCTCGAACAGAGACAAGCGTGCAGGAGTACTGGCCAGTTGTGCCAGGATGTCAAAATTGCGGGGCTTGGCTAGCCCCGAAGCATTTTCTTTCCGCAGAGGTCTGTCGAAGCGGGCCTTCACTTGCTTTTGTTTATTGGCTGCTGAGGGCTTAGATGGACCCTCCTCAGGGATGGTGCCAGGAGGCACCACTTCGACGGCAGCTTCACCGGGCTGGGAGTTCTGTTGTGCACGCATCTGCACAGGAAGCGCCTCTTCCGTTGAAGAAGAGACCGTGCGGCAAGACTTGATCTTCCTGCCTTTTGCTTTGGAGGTAGGGCGTACCTCCGGTTGAGTTACCTCGGAGACGAGGTCGGGGTGAACCCAGAGGACCTCTCCTCGAGATGTGGTGAGTGGGACAAGTCCACTCACATTGTCACGGGTGGGTGGCAAATTCACCACCTCCATTGTCGCCTTAGGGATGGGGACGACGCCATCTTGTGTGGTAGTCGGCGGCAAGGTGCCGAACTGAAGTGACACCACATTAGCTGACACCGTCTTCTCTTCGTAATCGACGGAAATTACATCCGCATTGATCATGCGCTGGATGTAATTTTTGAGGACGTAGCAGTCCTTAGTCAGGTGTCCGACAAACCGATGGTAGTGACAGTACCTTGGGTTGTCCACCTTCCCGACTTCATCGGGCCGCTTCGGGTCCGGAAGCTTGATCTTGTCACCCTGCTTTAGTATCTCAAAGAGTTGCAGGGTGTCGTCATCATTGAATGAATAAACCTCCTTGGGTCTTGGTGCCAATGGAGGCTTTTGAGTAGGCACAGATGCGCCCTTCGAGGCATTAACTGTCAATGCCTGTTTCCCCTTTGTTTCTCGTCTGGAATTGTTGGTTGCGGACTTTTTCCCCTTATCGTCAAAGGCGGGGAAGCTAACACCCAGAAGACGTGCATTGGCCGCCTTCTTCTCTGCAGCTTCAGCTTCAATGATTAGGGAGCTCCAATCGGGAGGGGGAGTAGAGTTAAGCCAGAGCTTTACTGCAGGCAGCATGTTCATACTGCAAGCGGAGAGAAGCGCATGTTCTGGTATGCCTGGAGGTAACCTGAAGCAGGCCTGACGGAAGCGTTCGATGAATGCCCGAACCGTTTCCTTGTCATTCTGGCGTATCTCAATGAGGGACGCCATCGTCATGTCCTTCCCATCGTCGTAGAAGCGGTCGAGGAAGAGGCGTGTCAGGTCGTCGAAGGACGATATGGAATTATCGGGGAGGCTGCAGTACCAGTCATACGCCACCCCTTTCAGGGCCCCAACAAAGATGCTGGTGAGGAGTGCGTCCTCCTTCGGAAGATGCCCTGTCTGCGACTGGAAGTACGTCAGGTACCGTCGTGGAGAGTCCTTCCCGTCATATGGCGTGAGTGTTTGTGGTTTATACTTTGGGGGATAAACCACCTTGTTCCACTCAAGGGGATAAGGCTGGGGAATGCCCATCTTCTGGCGTTCCTCCTGCCTGTTCTTGGACTCGAAGCGCTCCCGCAGATCTTTGATCATTTCGACCACGTCCTCCGTGGAGCTAGGAGCCGAGGAAGGAGGTACCACCTGGAGTGGAGCGTTTGAGGGCTCCGATGTCCGGAGTGCTTCTGTGTCTGAGGGTGTCCGCTGGAGGGGCACACTCGACTCTCCATTAGCTCCTGGGTCGGGACCATTTGAAGGTGTCCTGATCAAGGCCGACCGCATCTCAAACACTGCTTGAGTCAGTGCTTGCATTGAGGCAGAGAGGGTTTTGAGTCCTCCCTCTAACGAGTCTATGCGCTGGACAATGTCCTGTGGCGGCGCATCAGCCTCAAGATCACCCCCGGTCATGTATACTGTCATGACACGGCCGGAAGTGGATGGATTAGTTGAGGCTTCGCTCTCAGCCTCACTCTCATGTGGGGGAGTTACTTCTCCTGGTGTTTGGCCACCCCCAGCCACATTCTGGAGTTCGTCTTCGACAGGCGCATCTGCAAGGGCCTGACTGCCCTCAGCTCTGTCTTGAAGGGCCTCTTCATTTTCAGTACTACCCCCGGCGGTGTCTTGGAGGACATCGTCATTTTGAGGGGCTTCAGGGAGGCCATCTTCGCTTTGATGAAGATCCGCCGCAGCTGTGCTTTGGACATCTTCGTCTTCGGAAGGAGGCTCAACAAGGGTCTGGCTACCCCCAGCTTCCTCCAAGGACTTCTTCCTCGACCGAGTGCCTTCGAACACTCCAGAGGTCGTGACAGCTGCCTTGGTTTTCCTCGACTGGTTTTTAGACGAAGACGAGGAATTGGCAGTCGTCTTCCGGACAGATGAGGAATTGGAGATCACGTTGCATGACGCAATCTTTAGTTCCTCTTCTGCTGACACCTTTGTCCCAAGGCGATGTCGGAGGGGTGTCGATGATTGTAGCCGTTGGAAGACCGACTGCTTTGGCGGTACTGCCGTCTTGCAACAGCAGTTGATGGTGACCACTGCACAAGTGTGCCCCGTGAGAGGCGCATCGTGCTTGTTGGTCAACTCTCCTGACCGGCGCTTGTGAGTGATCACGTTGCGTAAGTCGTTGGAGGAGAGTGCTACCCTCACACCCCTCTCAGGCGCATGGCAGGGCCAAGCGCCGGGGTGGTCGGGTGAGTACTGCGCCCCCTGATCTAATACCAAGCAGGCATCACGATCAGTAGTGGGGGAACCACAGCATTTGAAGTGACTTGAACGGACCTCAAACGCACAACCAGAGGAGGCACGGGAGTTCAAGACCACTGAGTTTGCCTCTCTCGGCTTGGTTGTGCACGCAGTGAATGCGCCCAAGTGAGATGAGGACTTTGAAGGTCGACTCGTTGTCAGTGCGGGAGCACTTGAGTCAACTTTGTACAGCTTGCCATCGGCAGCGCACGTGATTGTAAGCGCGTGTTACTGGCCGGCTGCTGGCATAGCACGTTTGTGGCGCATGGCCCGTGCCGCCTTAGATTTCTTCGTACCAGCCCGCTGGGGCGCATAGTACTCAGCATCCAAATTCTCCTCGCCATTACAGCGAGTGAGTCTGTCGAAGACAGAGGCTCGTTGTGGCGCATCAGAAGTAATGCGCGGGGCATTGGCTGCGCCCCTGCTCCGTCGACGTATCTTCCTCGCCTGAGAGGAAGATGGCTGGGGAACGTGGTCAGCCGCACGCTTCTCCGAGAGATGCGCTGCATCAGCGGGCGCACCTTGACTGCTGAGGACGTCAGCAGGATGGGAAGGCTGGATGGGCGCATCCCCTTCAACGGTGGTGCCCGAGGCGTCGACTTTGCGCACCCAGACTGCGCGGGTCTTCTTCGGCTTCGACAGCCGCTTCGAAGGACTCGCACTTCCTTCAGAAATGAACTCCTCGTACGCCTGTTGATTGAGGCGCACTACCAGCGTCTTGTGGGAGGAGCCCACCTTCACGTCGTCGGCCTGTGACACGACTTTCTCGGTAGAGGAGAAAGAGGTCCCCAGCAGAGTCGCCAGCTTGTTTGCCATTAAAATTGTTTTGATTGAAATCTTAATACAAACAGAACAGTGATACAATATAGGACTTAGATGTAGTCATAGGAGTACACTTTTGTTTAAGCTGGGTCCTTAGTGCCAATGGAGCGAGTGGTAATGCGTTGACTCCGTTGACCGGCTGACGGCGGTTATCGGTTCTCTGAAGGTGTTGATTGCTCTGGGTGCTGGAGCTTGCTGAGAGGAGTAAGACGTTGAGTGTCTAGAACTGCCTCTCTGGTGATTCTCTGTTGTGGATTCTTTTTGTGAGTCTTCTGTTCTGAGTCTCTGTCTGTGTGTGAAGGAGATGACCCTTCTATTTATAGTTTTACAGGCTGGCTGCTCATGCGCGCATGTAGGATGCGCCGGTGTGGGAACGCCACGTGGAGGTTGCTGATGGAGGCGCATGGATGCTGCGCCCTGATCGAGGGGGAGAACTCTTCATGCTGCTGTGGTGAGCCGGCACGTAGCAGGGAGAAGATCTTTCCGTTGCTGAAATCTTGGACGAGTTGAGTCAAAAGACACGTGTCGTCGACTCATGGTTCGAAGATCTCGGATTTGGTGGAGAGGAGTGATCTGGTGGGCTGTGCCTTGGATTGGGCGTAGGAGGAGGCTGCGGCTCATAACCTTTAGGAGTTAAAACTATTTGGGGCGCATGGCTTTTGAGGCGCATGCAGGCGACTTTCCTTCTGTCTTTCGGGATCAGAGAGCAGTCCGAGGCGCATGGCTTTTGAGGCGCATGCTGGTTTGGACGCATGGCCGTAGAGGCGCATGCGGGTTTGGACGCATGGCCGTAGAGGCGCATGCGGATGGATGCATGGCCGTAGAGGCGCATGCGGGTTTGGACGCATGGCCGTAGAGGCGCATGCGGGTTTGGACGCATGGCCGTAGAGGCGCATGCGGATGGACGCATGGCCGTAGAGGCGCATGCGGATGGCCACGTGGCAGTAGCCGTCGGAGTCATGATGATGCTGACGTTGCCGATGCTTCGTTCTCTGAAAAAGCTGTCACTTGTTCAGACTTTGGGAGGCGTGCTGCCAACTCTGTCAGTTCAGAATTTAATGTTGGTGACGTTCGATGGACAGCTGAGTGGGCGCGTCGGTTGGCGTTCCACTCGGTATGGAGATGTGTGGGGGCGCATCCTCTATAATGCGCCGAGTACTGTAGGGCGCGTCTGTATGATGCGCCTGACGCCGAAGGGCGCGTCCGTGTGATGCGCTGTCTGGCTGGCGCATCGGACATGTCTTTTATTGATGCGGCTGTCTCGCTCTTCGAGTGCTATAAATAGCCGTTTGGCTGAATTCGAGGCGTCCGGTTCATCCATTTAATGTAAATTCATTGCACGGAATTCGGAGGGCCATCCACTTGGCGTGTGGGTTTGATCTGCCCGGCCTATAAATAGTGGCATGGAGAGAAGATTTGCTTCTCATTCCCTCACGTACTTCCAATATGAATTTGAACATACGGGTGCATTCTGCTGACGAAGTGCTCCCGAGGGTGAAGATAAGACGCTGTGTTGTCTTCGATACACTTGAAGGTGACTGTTACATCCAAAAGACGGAGTCGAGGGCTTCTGAGGCAGGCAGAAGGTGCCTGTTGCATCCAAAGATGAGGATGCTCGAGCCTCGTCTCCGTTATTCCGGAAGAGCCGTAGATCGGAATGGCGGTGCAAGGCTCTCTCTTCCTGCAAAGTGGGGTTTCCCCACTTTGATCGTGTCGAAAGCTGCTCCTTTAGCCATGGTTTCGATCACGGTCTTCCTTCGGCTTTGGAGGCTCTTTCGAAGCCTCCCCTGGCCACAGCATTTGCGGTGCTCTTCTCTTCCTTGGTTCCAGCCAGAGGGTTAAATGCTTTGTGTCGAAGCATTTATCGGGCGAGCCTGGTTGGAAGGGCGGCACATAACTGGGTTCTGCTCGGCCAGGTGAGCCTGGCTGGAAGAATTTGGCTGAAGGGATGCACATAACTGAGGTGCTGAAGAGATGATGGGATGCGCCTGGATGGAGGCGCATGATATCTGCTGCGCCTCACTGGTGGCGCATAGTGATGCTGCGCCTATCTGGAGACGCATGGTGGCCTTTGCGCTTATCTGAAGGCGCATGATGGCCGCTGGCTGTAGACTTTAGGCTCTTTCCTTTGTAGGAATTCTCCTTTGTACAACCTTTTCTAGACATGTAATAGACTTTTTTTATATATAAATAAAAAGTCCTTCTTCAAATGTCTATAATTTATTGACTTTGCTGTGAAGTTCTTCATCTGAGTTCTGGCGCATGTAGTGTCTGGCGCATGGGCTTTCTGGTTGTGAAATTCCATGCTTCTACAAGAGTATCTGCCACTGCCTGGTGCAAGGCATCTCCTCGATGGTCCTGAGAAGCTAACCAGGTCCTGATGAGACCCACCAAAGTGCCATCATCAGGTTCTGTAGGTTGGACGGGCTGAACTGGTGGCTCTGGATCCTCAGTAGGCATGACTCTGGAGGCTACTCCTGAATGCTGGGCTTGATCTCCAGGTTGCTGCCGGTCCATAGGAGGTGCTCTGCCTTACCGATCGGTAGGACCAGGAACAATGCCGCTGAAGAAGACGACATAAGAAATAATAAGGAAGGACCAGAACAGATCAAAGATACAAGCATGTGATCGGGTCAAGAATTCAGGAATTTAGAGGATATGAGCAGAGATCAAGGACGAATACTGATTGAGAGATCTATTCGGTAAACCCTCACATATCTTGATTTACAAGACCTGCATGGGCCACCACTTAAACCATGTAACATCCCAGAACCAGAATACTGGAGAGCGGGGGCGTACATAGCCAGCTACGTATATTGAAGTGCAACCCACCTTGCTATACGGTCACGGTTGTCTAGATACATGAGGGTTTAACTACAAGCCATCAGTCTCCTATGGTCATGAACAAGCCTATTGTCTCAATCTCAAGCAAGCAATAACAGTTTACAAGATGTCAGAGCACCAAATATATAATAGTAAGGCGTCCCATACATTACATACTTGGATGATCATGAAGCTAGTCATACAAAATGTCAAGACTAGCAAGAGTTTCAGTCATACATGATTAACCCTAGAATTTATCAATCATGTTACAGCCCGTAGGCAGACAGTAAATAAAGGTACAATACGAGATAACACGTGTTCGCCGGCTAAACGCCTCAAAAGAATATTTTATAATAAAGTGGGAGAGCCAAAAATAAACCCACTCGTTGCCAGGGTTACGCCTGGTGGTCACCATCTGGCTGGAAGGTAGGTAGATCCTCTGGAGCTGCTCCTATATCTAGCCATACAAAACCAGCTGGGTCAGACCCCAGAAAGAGCAAGTACCACAAAGGAGGCTTCACTTAGGAACTAAAACCAGCACATCATAAATGAATATTAAAGATAATTATAAGATACTGATAATAACAGGGGCAACAATAATGAATTGAGTACGAGGAAACCATTCAAGTAGCCAGGTCGCAACCTTTAAACCAAATAAGGACCGGGGTTGCAACCCTTCACCTGAATAGAAACCCGTCTCAAATATTGCCGATAAAGTAAAACATGATGAGCTTGACATAGGGTAAAATAAGGCAATAAACGAAGAGAGGATAAATAACTGCTCCGGAAGCCAGGTTACAACCCTTAAACCAAACAAGGACCGGGGTTGTAACCCTTTGTCTGAACAGAACCTTGTCCCTGATCTTTATTGTTAAGGCAAGCATAGGTAATCATGTCATGTCATAATCTTGTAAAATATGATGAGCATGACACGGGGTGCAATAGGGCAATATACGAGGAGAGAACACAAAACTGCTCCGGGAGCCAGGTTACAACCCTTAAACCAAACAAGCACTACAAAAAAAGTGTCTTTCTGGGACGCCAACAAATCCGTCTTAAAAAGGCCCAAATCAGTCCTAAATCATAATTTGGGACGAATTTTAGGACGGTATGTGACAGTGCTATTAGGGTGGCGTGGCAAAAAGTTTTAGGACGAAAAATACCGTCCTAACTTAGTTTTAGGGTCGAAAAATCTAACCGTACCAAAAGAGTTTGAATTATTAATTGTCTATGACGGTTTACTAAATTGTCCTAAAATAAAATAGTTTGTGACGAATAACATCCGTCCTAAAAAATTTCACTGGACACAAAAGGGTGTCGTTTATATCTAGAACATATAACATAATTCTTAGGGTCATGGCCGTTGTCAAGCTTAAGCTTGTCCTCAGATGTATATCCATGTGTCGGAGCTCCCATACACAAAAAAATTAACAACATCAAGTATTCTTTACCATTAAGTAGAAGACAACAAAATCCATATATAACTATAATGTTCAATTGATAAACAACAAAAAAGTTTAACATTAAGCATCATTTACCAACATTTCCAAAATAAATCCAAAACACAATACATCACACACACCATCAGTTACAAAATGAACCCATTGTCTCCACCATTATATACAAAATTCTGAACACAAAATATTAAGCACCACATCATGTTTTAGTATATCCAACATGAACCCAAAAAATTAACCCAAATTTTTTCACAAGATCATCATCTACCATTTAAGTATATCCAGAATGCTTTTGAAGGACCTGCAAATAAAATTAAGACATACCAATATATTAGCAACCTGGTAATTGTACACAAACCACCAGAAAAGAAAGCATAATAACAAAATAATATTACAAAATATCTCTATCAATCCGGTACTAGTTAACAACAATTTTCTAATTTTTTAATAATCTCCTATTGTCAAACAGATTCACAGAAAAGTTCAACCAGATAATAAAGTGTTCCAGTCTTACAATAATCAGTAAATTAACTTGGCAATCCAAAAAAAAATGTTCATCTAGAACTGGAATCTTGGTAATTGGCATACATATATAGGTGAAGGTAAATAGCATGATATGTGTGAAAATAATGAAGGTAAATAGCATGACAAGACACGGACACGACATTCAGTATAATATCTCATGAAGAGAACAAAACTTTGAAGGTACAAGGTACTCATTTTAGTGTATTTTGGAGTGTTTGTTGGCTTATGCCATATTCGATGTTGAACACGGAAACATCATCAATTTCCAAGTGCTTGCTCTTCCTAGTATCCCCTTGAAAGGGGAATCAGTGGATCCAAAATCATTCAAGTCAGGATTGTGAGATTTAATCTTGTTCTGCCATTATAACTTGTTTCATCTTGGCTGTAATTTAAGGGAATGTTGTGGTTAGGGATCTTTAAGCATTTTCTTACAGCAAAGCTGAAGACAGCGATAATGAATAAGAATTATATACATTACCATTCTCCAACAACAGGGTGAATGATCTGATTACGTGAATATGCAGCTAAAGAATTATCAAGAAAAACTTCTCTAATTACGCCTATTTGCATTGATTTTTTTTTATGATTTGGTACTATGCTTAATATACTCAGGCATGTATTGTGCATTTATCATTAATTTTCATATGTATCGATTAAACTTAGTAGCATTATGCATTTATGACATGCAGTCTAAGCAAAATCTATTTTCCAGAAAAAGGAAGTCCTTCAACCCTAAACTATGGATGGAAATGAGTTCGTTCTTAATCAAGCAAGAAAACAATGACACAAAATCTACAACAAAGACAACTTAGAGAAATTGCAGAGGAACCTTGAGACCAAGGTTCGCAGTATCTTGTGGGTATCAGTATGGCAGTTTCGACACCTTTTGGATAGAAGTTCAGAGTTCTTCATTTGAGAAAGCCAAACAATAATTAAAAAATATTAGAAAACTATAAATATTTTGTACATTTAGGAATAACTATTATTTGTTGATTCAACATTGATGAATCGTTCACCTGCAATATGAACTATGGTCTATTTACTAGCTTCTAGACAAAATACACCTACAATAGACGGTCACGGTTATCAATGGTAAGGAACTTACTATGAACTTTTGTTTCTCTTAGCTATATATACAACTTTGACAAATTGTAATGGTTAACAGTATATCTGTAAGAATCATCATGTCAATCTTCGCATGTCCCAGTCATTCTAACGACATAGTTTTTTAGTCCAATCTACTATCTTTTTCTTTTAGTCTTTTATTTACTATTTCCAATCTCCTCTCTTTTGCTTTTAATCTTTTCTACACTAATTGACCGTTAAAGAGAGCCTCAAATGTCAATATCGATTGGTCACTGGCTGGTACTTCTAGGGGTCAACATCAGATTGATACAGTTTGGAACCAATACTGTGAGAATACACATCAGTATCGGCCGTACTGGAAACTATGCTTGAGGCACACACCAACAGCTATAAGAAACCTAAAAGATTACCCTTTTGACAAGAAGCCTAAGCTATTCTGAGTTCATTCCTTTTAGAATAAATCATCAAAAGGCATTTCTACCTGATTGAAGATGGAAGCCAAAAGTTAAGGTACATAAACTTCCACTACTGTGAATTTGATGTTGTACTAGAAGGAAATCTAGCTTCTTCATAGTTGATCTACACTTGAAGTTGGGAGTTGTATTGTGCATGAGACCAAATTAAGATGGCAGTAAGTCATCTATTATATTAATGCCAGATAAATAATTCCGTCTCAGATATGACATAACCAAAACTATCAAGAGATGTTTACTAATTAGCTTCCAATAGGAGTAAAATTTATCAACTTACAGTGGAGAGCATGGAGATTGGGCACCGTTGACATAGTACACAAAAAAGTATGAATCATAATGTTGGCCATTGATATAGTAAAACCTTGGCAGCCTTCTTATGAGCTTAAAAAGCATCTTATTGTAAAAGTGAATGGCTGGATTATTATAAGAAATGACATGCAAATACACTGCTTGGCAATTTGTAATGCTGGAAGCATAATTTATAAGAGGGAGGGGTTGCTGAAATCAGAATATGATATAGGACAATACCTACTCCAAGGTTCTGATAGTGTTCGACTACACCAAGTGTCAATATATACACAAGAGTTTGATCTTTCCTTGGAACATCGTACCTAATTAGATCCTCAATCTGAAGCAACATACGTAGACCACATTAGCTATGTTGAAATTTGTAGATGGGAATTCAAGAAATGAAGTCTCGATTACCTCACTATCTTTTGCTGCAATGACACGAGTAGTGACAAATCCAATTAGTTCATCACCTTGGCCATCAAGCCTGCTAATGTCAACAGCAGCCCAAGAGATGATACCCTGGCCAGTGACAACATTCAGAAAGAAGTCTCTCTCATACCTAGCACAAATCAGTTTGGCTAATCAACACCAACAAACTGACACTCAGGATAAAGATGTACAAGACTCAAAATTCATATGCAGGCAACGAAGCAGATCACCTTACTGGAAACAAAGAAGCATGTATCTGCTCAAGAACTTCAAGATCAGATGGCCTGATTGGCCTATAAATAATAGTTGGGCTTTTGATGTCTAACATGGAAAGAAGTACTACTACTCCCCTGCAAAGAGATAAGATTGGCGAAGATGCACATACAATTCTGCTCCCATTTATGCCAAATCTCCCTCACCAGGATTACTTGCCTTTCTCAAACAAACTGATTCCATTCTTGCATCAGCTCGATCACTGCAATCATAGGCAGAAGATAAGTGCAAATAGTATATTTCTCATCAAACACCTCAATTCTTCGTATGTTTAGTACTTGGAAACATGACCTTAATACTTACTATTAGGTACTTGAAAAGTACTGATGCAATCATGATCAGTATATAGTTTATCAAAAAAAAGTGAGAAATTTATAAGTATGCAAGTAATGGTTACAGAATAGAATGACAACACAACAGTCTCCAAATTACTGGAAAATGTTGAATAAACTTTTAGTTGGGCATGATAATTATTTACATGTCGAAGTTCAAAATAGTATACAAATTATTAAAAGAAGCATGTCACACTGTAATGTAGTGCTTCAAGTTACAGAATAGAATGACATCAAACAGTCTCCAAATTACAGGAAAATGTTAAACTTTTAGTTCGGCATGATAATCATTTACAAGTTAATGTTCAAAAATAGTACACCAATGATTAAAAGAAGCATGTCACACTGTAATATAGTGCTTTAATTTACGAACAGTTGCTACTTGCTATCCACCCAATTTTGTCATCTTACGCTGCATAATCCAGAATCATTTGAGCCTGTCAGTTGACCTATATAGAAAATGTTTGTCACTATATCTAGTATTTGGTGGAACCTATCATTGAAGAGCAATACCACCCAAAACTACACCTCTATACTTCTGTTATATTGTTGACACCAGTACAAACATACATTTCCACTATTAGTACACAAACACTTGTTGATCTCAACACTGTGAGTTTGTGGGTCAATACCGGAAGCAAATATACTTATCTCATTATTACTTCTTATACAAAATCAGAATAGCCGACACAATCATCATGAATATAAGAACTATTGGCACCAATAGAACATTATTAGTTTATTACTACTCAGTCTTCTTTTTGTAAGAGAGAGTGACTCAAGTCAACGAATCTTCTAAGTTAATTATTATTCTAAAATGTTGAATGATTCTCCCTATCCATAACCTGAATGCAATACTGAAGATCATTTATTTAGCTGTTTCTTTGTGTGAGGGAAGAGGTGAATCCTCCACAATCCTACAATCTATAGTTCCTATTCTTAAAATAATCCAGAAAGAGGTAGTTGTCGTACGGAGAGAGCACCTTGATCAATTACAAGGACCATGGAATTCATTACCAGACTAGCTCAAAAACTACGCAAGGAGGGGGTGCAGGGAGTGGGGTGTAAGGGAGAGTAAGTGGCCTTACACATAAGGCATATCTTAGGGAAGATTCTCCCACTTGTTACTCATTACTTGAGCTTCTTGCAATTTTAGTTTGTTGATGTCACATATTGAAATTCTCATAATTTACATATAGCACAAAATGAATATTATAACTAATGATTGTTTGTAAAAGAGTCCTAATGCCATGAGGATCCTGTTACTTGGGGGGGGGGGGGTGTTAGATTTACGTAGCCTTACCACCAATATTTGACATAACAAGTGGGAGGGTCAGGATATTGGGATTCCTAAAAGAAGCTACCATATAATGCATATCTTAGGAAAGATACTCCCACTTTGTTTCAGCTTCTTGCAACTTTAATTTGTTGACTTCACATATGGGGATTCTCATAATTTACTTATAACACAAAACAAATATTATAACTAATGACTTTGTAAAGGGAGTCCAGTGCCATGAGGCTCCTGTTAATGCAAGGTCTGGGGAGGTCAAGATGTACGTAGCCTTATCACCAATTTATGTAGAGACTTTTAGACGACTTGAACCCTTATCCTCCAGTATGAAAAAGAACATGATGACCAATGATTGTTCGCAGTTATGATATATCGTTACTCTCCATTTCTATTGTATATTTGTCGAATCTGCAATAACATAATCTATCTTCTTCAGACAATCTTGCACATCATTAAAAAAAAATCTTTGCACGTTTGACATAAAAATTTCTTTTTATTTCAGATACTGAACTTGGGTCTATGATGTGAAGAAATATGCAAAAGGAACATGTTGAAAGTGAATATGCAAATGAAAGAGTCGGGGCTAATTTCTTCTATATGGTCTCTTTACATAAGCAAATTCTAACACTACCACCACTTTCACATATTTTTCTAAAAATAGTCTTCTTTACGTTGTTCAGAAAATTGGCATAAATGATATTTCATGAAATAAATTCAATATGGCAAATCAAAACTTAAATTTTGAAACTTTTTAAAACCTAGTTACTGCCCAAAACAAGATCTAATGTATTGCATATATTCTCATGTGTATATATAACCGTATTCATATATGTATCCTAAATTTTCTAAGAAAGAAGTAAACCGGATCTATATTGTGTCCACATTAGAATCCAATTCCATGTCTCTAATTGAAAGTCTTATATTGTTGACCGAGATTCTAGAACTGAGATTTAATTGACACCAGTCATCTCTTGTTGACACAAACTCGAGGTCCCCTCCAATCACAACTATATTAAGCCTGGGACTTAATTACTATCTTCTACTCCCTTCATGGTTGCAAAGTGAAAATGCCAAAAAAAAATCATAATTGAAGTCCAAGGTTCGCAATACAGTTTTGGACCCTTCTTATTACTATAAAAGTTTGCAAGTTTTTATTAAACCAACAATATTTCAAAATGAAACCAATTTTAAGACATATTGGATCATCCTTACAGAAATTGATCCGAAAAGACTAAAACTGGTACATTTTGGTCAGATACATTATACCGTGCTGAAGAGTAGTTTAAAATATAAAAACAAGCATTCATGGAAGCCTAATGTAAATCTTATATGGCTATCTATTATCACTTAGATATTTATTCTTTAGGGCAAGAAAAATGCTACAATATCTGAGAGATAAAACCCACCATCTCCTCACAGTAATGGCTCTCGTGTATACATATCATCACCTTTTACACAATACAAACAAAATACATACTAAAATACTAATCTCTGGAAACAGGTAACCAACACTAAGTTTTGCGATATTAGGGAAGAGACAAACCCTAAGAAAATCCTAATAAATGCATAGATTGCATATTATCAAAATTGAAGAAGAACAATCCTAATAAATGGCTCACATCATCACCTTTTATTAGGGTTGACCCAGCCAGCCAAGGCCAGGTTCCTATGTGAATAGTGAGCCATCCCCACCTAGGCCACACTTTCCATAACACTAGTTAAATGCATAGATCGTATATTTACCAATCTAATAATTTTATAATCAATATTACATACACTAATTAACCGCGCCAACCGCTTCATTCGATTCATTTCATATAGCACAGTGTTTGAGAGGGAGTCCAAAAAAAGAACCTGGAACAGGAGCTTTGCAATTGCAAAGAGGACTTTGGCGGCCTCCGTCAAGAAGTTGACGCTGACGGGACTAAATTTGAACTTCCAGTCCACCTTAGACATGTAGACGGGGAATAGGCTGCAGCAGGAAAGAACACACTTAGACGCATTGCGAGGAATCGACGATTGAGGAAGAAAAGTAAGAGAGGGAGAGAGAGAGAGAGGGGGGCACCTGGAAGCCGACGAGGGCGCAGTCGTCGACGACGAGGAGGAAGTTGAGGGCGCGGCTCGTGGAGGAGACCTTGCTCCTGTGCCTGTCGTAGGCTCTGGACACGGCCCTGGGGCTCGGGGCCGGCAGCTTGGAGTGGCACACGCTGCACTCTAGCATCCCCCGTTGCTACTATCCTTCGCCATCTCTCCTGCAAAACCGATCGAAAGAGAAAAACCCTAATAAAATCAAACCCTAACAAAATTGATGGCGGTGGTCGCGGAGGCCTGGCTCGGGGTCGGAGTGGCGATAATGGGGGGGAGAGAGAGAGAGAGAGAGAGAGAGAGAGAGAGAGAGAGAGATCTCAGAGCACCTACGGTTGAAAGGTCGGAGAGAGAGCAAAGGTCCGAGAGAAGCAGCCATAGTTTTTGATCGGAAAGAGAAAGAGATTTAGGTTGGTCTTGATCAAATAGTGAATAACTTCTGAATGATTGAATGATTTTGTGATAGACGGTCTAGATTTAGTTCATCCACTCGAATGGTCACAATGGTGACATGTGAAGGGAAACGTTCCCTCCTAAAATTTGGCAATTGGCTACCAAATGTTTGGCATTCCCGCCGATCTATTTAGGACGATAATATAAATTATTTGGAACAGAAAGTTTTATTAGTCCCAAATAGTGATCCATTTTCATAATGTGTCCCAAAAAAAATATAACTTTTTGTTACCAAGAATTTAGCCGTCCCTATAACTACACTTTTAGGACTTTTTAGACTAGTGTTCGTAATAGTGTCGTCCCAAAAAGTCACTTTTTTTATAGTGAAGGACCGGAGTTGTAACCCTTCGCCTGAACAGAACTGGTCCTCTGATCAATATTGTTAAGGCAAGCATAAATAATCAGGACGATATATGATAAGATAACCATGGGACTATTCAGATAGCCAAGTTACAACCCTTAAACCAAACAAGGACCAGGGTTGTAGCTCTTCATCTGAACAGAACTTGGTATCTCATCATTTATCGATAAGTAAGGCACAAGAAACCAGGTCATGTTACAATCTTGTACAGGATCAGGACATGACTAAGCTGGGCTAAACTCCATCCAACCAATCACGGCCAAGCAATGAGTACGGCTTGATACTTTAACTAACTAGGGTTATCACAGGCCTAGTTACTAGCAAGATGTAATAAGATTATTCCAACAGCCACAAGCCCTACAGACCATCCAGGTTATCCAGACATAATTAGGGGATTGAATTCATGCAAGTATATTGTCCAAGAACATATATAATCTTAAGTAGCTTGGCGAGTGCAACACATGACAGTGTGCTGGAAATGTGCCCTACTCGATGGTAGGCTACAAATCCCATGATGGGGCGCTCAGATAATGGGATTGCCTGTAGCTGGAAAATCCCTTTATGACTACTGAATTATTCTAGTTATTAGCCTTAGTCAATTTCAGTAGGTACCCCTGACCGTGGTACTCAGGGGTCCCTGTCCTAGACATGATGCAAGATATTACTGGTTTATTTGTGCAAACACAATTGTCCACGGTGTCCAAGCCATTTATTATATTCATGTCATGCAAGCCATCGTAATAGCTTTCAATAGTTCCTATCATGCTTGCTTGTCATATCCTATCATGTCATGTCATATTTACTTCACACCATGCCATGTATCATTATTGATCCGGTCACATCACTCAATCCGTGCTTGTCAAGTCATAAAAAGTGCAAGGCTTTAGAAAGACAATCGGATGCACAAGGGCTCAAAGCTCTACGCGAGTGAGCCTCTACGCTAGGCCAAGGGCCTCAAGCGTAGAGTGGATCTACGCTAGCGCGAGCAAGGGTGCACGTGGATGGTGTTTTACGCTAGCCGGGCTTTACGCAAGCGAGATTGTACGCGCGTAGGATTTTACGTGCGTAGAATTCTATGCACGCAAACTCCCGAGCAAAACTCTACGCGAGTAAAACTCTACGCGAGTGAGCTCTATGCGAGGAAACACTCGGGTAAAACTTTACGCTCGCGAGAGTCTGCTCGAGCCAGGGGTTTTACGCGAGCACGATTTTACGCGAGCACGATTTTACGCGAGTGGGAGAGCCCCGAGCGTAAAATTCGTAGGAACTCAGCATAAAACGGAGTATGCTGGCACGCAAATACGTGTGCATAAAAGGCTGAAATAATACGCTGGTACGTAAAATGTGGGCGTAAAGGCTAGACACTACGCTAACACGTTAGAACGTGTGCGTAAAACTTTGTCTTTTCCCCATTGGCCAATACAATCATGCGTAAAAGCTCAGGAACTCGAGGAACTCCATCTCGGCCAAGACTTGTGAAATCCGGCCATCCCAAAACCAAACTTGTGTAAAAATCAGAATACCTACTACAAGAAACTCTTAGTTTTTGAAAACAAGCCATTTTAGTATATCAAAACCAAGAAGATCAAAATGCTAGAAACTTAGATCTACATGGAATGAGCCATGGAATTTGAAAATGCTAAGTACTAAAGTGGCTTAGAATCTTGTGGAGAAGAAAATGGAACAATAAAATTGAGTTCCTCCATGAAGCAAGTTGCACTTGCGTAAACCTCCTGTTAGGTGGAAGAGAGTAATGGTGAGGAAAAGTAATGAAAAAAAAGAAGTAATGAGGAGAGAGAGAAAGAGTGGGCGGCTATAAAGGAGAAGAGTGAGGGTAGGTGGGGGTTTGGTCCACATGAAGAAAAATCAATCCAAACCGAACCAAGCCAACCAAGCCGAACCAAGCAAGAGATATACCAAGATAAACCATGCCAGAAAATATGCAATATATGTATATGTATACCAAAATACGTAATACGAACCACGGTCATTACAACATACATATTCACAAAATACTGACTAAAGTAAATATGACATGTTGAAGACAAATCAGTAACTATTTTAAAAATATTAAAGACGGAGTCAAAAATACATTAACTAAAAAACTAAAAAAAACTTAAGCTTTATGGACTAGAGTGGTATGCATGCTTCATATATAAAGACTAAGAGTAAAGATCATACATAGATAAATGTGTCACACTAATAAAATTGAGTAAAAGACTATATAGTATGAACTAATCATTTAAGCTAACCAACTAGTCATGCTAGGATTATATCTCACATAAATAATAAACTATTAAAAGATATCAATGAGAGCCAATAGCAAGACATCAATAAAAAATGCTAGATATTAAAAACTATTTAGGAAGCATGGTACCAAAGTGGTTCTAGTGACCACACATATGTTCGTGCAATTGCTTAGAAAATGACCGCTGTAGCTTTACAATCACTAACATGCTCCATGGTTCTATGGTTCAGCATAAATAGCTCCTCCTAAAATATTAGGTGAAGACTTTGGTATCCAGTACTTGGATCCTCTTTTGTTAGCTTTGGGAACCCATTTGCACAAGTTCATATCAATTAACATTCTAATCCGATAATGATTAGAAATGTGTCCATTCATACCGCAATAATGACAGAAAGTATTAGCATTAGTGCTATGTGCAGCAGTATAAGAACGTGCAGTGGTGTGATATGATATGCGTGGATACTTGTAATAGAAAGCATGGTTACGTGAAGCTTTAGCGTTGCTTGCTTCCTTTGTAAAAGATCTGTCGTGTGTGACTTTGTGATGTGTCACATGTCTTATGTTAGACTGAGTCATAGGTTGTACTACCTGCATTTCCAGTCTAATCTCTAACTTTTTAGAGTTAGCACAGATCTCATCATATTTAGCAGAAAGAGTATCAATTCTATATGAAGCAATAGAATACTTCTTCTTTTCTGATTTTAATTCCTCCTTAAGTTTAGCGTGTTCTTGAGTGCTTTTTTCAATACATTCAAGTGCCTCATACAATCTAAACTCAAGTGTAAAAATCTTAGTAGAATTATCTAAAGTAGAAGTATTTCTAGCATCATTCAATAAGCAAGTAAGCTTTTCATTTTCAAGCTTATAGGCTAGAATATCCTTTCTAGAATGCTTATACTTATCTAATACTTTCTTGTGCTCTTCCAATGGATCACTGAAAGTATCAGATAACCCATCATAAGATATTTCATTCTCTTCAAGAAGGGGATTATTATGTACCTCGCTAGATAATACCGTTGAGCAAATATTTGTAGCTTGATGAGGGCTCTTTTCTTCTTCAGAGTCGCTTGTCTCTCTTTCACACCATATGCTCGTGTTAGCATACTTGTGAGAAGATGAACTTTCTTTGTTTGATCATTCGTAGCGGTTCTCCTTTCTAATTGTAGTACAATCTTCTTTGATGTGGCCTATCTTCTTGCAGTTGTCACATACAAGCTCTTCTTCATATAAATGATTGTGTTGAACCTTAAATCTCGATGTCATCATGCGTATATTTACATCATTATGAAGAATATCTTCTTCTCTGAAGTTGCTAGCTTTGTTTTCGTACCTACACTCATAAGTAGCTTCAAGAAGTTTCCAAATTTTATGAGATGTTGTGCAAGTAGTAATAAGATTGAATACATTTATGTCTACAATACAATAAAAAGCATGCATTGCTTTTGCATCAAGGCTACCTAACTTCTTCTCTTCCTCGTGTAACTATAATAAGGCTTATTGATTATAGAGGATGTGAGAATAGATATGATAGTAGGCTTTTTGTAGCCATTGACAACAATTAACCATAAGTCAAAGTCTTGAGACTTTAGGTACAAGATCATCCGTGTTTTCCAATAACTATAGTTCGTTCCATCAAATAGTACATGTCTATTTGTGGACTGTCCTTCACCAGTGAATATAAATTTTACGGCTGCCATATATATATACTCTCTAGAGTGTTATCTATGAATATAACCTGCTCTGATATTAATTGTAGGAGCAATTGGTATGAGTAGTAATATCTATATAACAAGCACCCACTCTGATAGCAATTGTAGAAAATTGGAATCAGAGGCTAACAATTGATAATAAGGATCAACTCTAAGGACGTTAAGCCAAATAATAGAGTCCTTGCTCTGATACCAATGAGCGTTGAGAACCTCTAGATGGGGGTGAATAGAGTGTGTGTACGTGCAGCAAAAATAATCCCCTCTTAAAAATAGTAGTTATAGACTATGGCAGATATAAGAGACATTAAATAAATGCAGTAAGCAAGAGATAAAAAATTAAACTCAGTGAACACCAAGATGTGTACTAGTTTTTCTCTGAGAGGACTTGTCCAGTCACGAGTACTCTTATTCGCTATTAATCTACTATGACACATGCTTTAACTGAGCGCTTGCAACTCTTACAACATCGTGCTTGGTGACAAGTGCACCATCGACTTCACAATACCGTGCTTGGCGACGAGCGCATAACTGACCCCATAAGGCAATTGGAAACTGAAATATTTTTTTTAATACAACCTCCGATACAACTTTTCAATACTAAACCCTAGATTAAACAAAAATTGTACTGGCTTGGCTAAGAGTGGTATATGCTAGATTTGAAAGTGAAAAGCTCAGAACACTTTAGATAGAGAAGAGAAGAGATAAAAATAGGATGAGTGAAATGAATGGTAATCTCAACTCTATTTATAGTATTTTTGGGGACCGAATTCAGGCAGAGTTAGAGTAGAGTTAGGATGCAGAAATCTCGTATTCGAACATTGGATGCAGATTTAGAGGGAATGGTTAAAACCACCGTGACTGAACTCGGGCCGAACTCGGGCCGAGTTCTGACCGAGTTCGGGCAGAGTTCTACAAAATTATTTTGGCCAATTTGATAGATTTTGGGCTATTTTGGTATGTGGACTTTTGGATAGATTTTTGTGGATAGGTAGGCTAATATTGTGGATTGAGAATAGCTAAGCCAGTACCGATCCGATCAATCTCACATTTTTTCTAAACTCAATAAAAGAAAAAATACAGAATAAATATGAAAACCAATAGCCCTTTTGACGATGCCTTTCTCCTGACATTTGAGCAGACTTGAAGACGTCTTTTTCCTTGACAGCGGTCATCCAAAGATAAATGGATCTGGAAATCTAAATACCTTTCGGGGACCCCCGTCCGCTGACCGGGTAGCGAAACCCCCGATGCGAAGCCACGGATAGGTCGTTAGACGATTCTGAGAAATTTTCTTGTATAATGCCGTCTTTAGCCCATCAATATTTCTTTATTGCATATATCTTAGTTTGATCATGCTTACTGCTTGTCTGCAAGTACATGTTAGACGAACAAAACAATATGATGCAGTATGATACAAGCATAGCAATATGATATGGTGAACATATTTAGGACAATACTAAGTTCAAGTAGCAACATAATAGTGATTACATGAATATTAGTGACATTAATAGTTAAACTTAATTGATTAGCCATATTCAAAAATATGATATAATTATTGGGCTAACAAGAAGGACATTATAATAGTAAACTCAATGAAAGAAAAACAATTGAACAATAAGCAACAAGAAATCACGTGTATGGTGTAATTAAAATACTAACTTTCTGCATGTAGATGACTTGGGATATACATCAATCGTACGCATGGTGCAAGATTGATATTATTCAGGTTAAACAGGAAGGAATTTATACAGGTAACATAGACCATATGCATACTTATAGTATTGTAAAAATACATGTAAACAGGATAAACTAGTAATCATGATACAATCATAGTAAACAAGTATATCAGGTGAACATAAAAAGTAACTAGATAAGAACTATGCTCGTGCACAAGTAACCAATCATGGAAAATCAAGAACAATAACAACATGATATATAAATAAGTAACCCTGAAAAGACGATATAAAGATACGTGCAGTACAAAATAAAGGTAACATAGTGTCATAGTGAACTTGCCTCGATTAGTTTGGAGTTGTTGTGTGACTTGATCATATTGGCACGAGATAGTCGCAGATGTCACAACTATGCGAGATGGCCTCTAATGATAGAACAGACCGTGTCATTGTGTCCAAAACGGTCCAATTAGCCTAGGGTCGATATAAAGAAGTCATGATTCGCACGAATTAGGATCGTACGGTTAGCACGATCAAGATTAATCCAATCTACAATTTAAAAAGGAAAAACTCTAAATAAGGAAAAATATATTTATTTAGAAAAATATTTATAAACTAGTTAGAAATTATATATGATAATTGAAAATGATAAAATAATTTATAGATACGTTTAAAAATCTAGTAAATTATTTTAGACAAAACCCTCAATTTAGCCAAGTATAACTTTTGAGTCAAAACTATATTTGGAAAATAACTAGAAATACTATAATAATATTCTAAGTCAAAAATTATATTCAAAATACAATAATATAATTTTACTAATAAATAAAAATAATAATACTAGCAAAACCAAAGGGGTAATAATAATAATATATTAATTAATAACAATAATATTATGAAAAAATAATAATAGATTTACAAAAATGATAATAATAATGCTCATAGCAATAGGTATCTATATATAATACGATATCAATAATAGTATTAATACAATTAATGATAATAATACAAAATAATAATATACAGTGTAATACTATATATTTCTAGAATACACACACACACACACACGCGCACGCGCGCGCGCGCATGCACACACACACACACACACACACACACACACGCACGCGCGCGCGCATGCACACACACACACACACACACACACACACACACACACACACACACATATATATATATATATATATATATATTATATATATATATATATATATATATATATATATAGTTCGAAATACTATACGATGTACTAATAATAAAATATTTACATAACATAACCTATTCCTTTTTCCCAGTGCATACTTTGGGGAAAGAGAAAAGTAATAAAAGAGGGAGAGAGTTAGCACAAGAGAGAAAATGAGAGAAGGAGATCTTTTTGGAGGAAGGGAGTGGGAGAGAACTTGGAAGAAGGCAGTCTAGAAGCGGCAGGTGAGTCGAGGAGCGGCCTCGACGATAGAGGGTCTGGGCAGCCATGAAGGAGGGCTCGACGAGGGAGAACTCGTACAGCAGTGTCTGTCTGGAAGTGATAGCGAATCTAAAAGGAGGTGGCGATGTTTGTGGGTAGCATGTGGTGGTGTTGGTTAGTATTGGCGAGGCTAACGGCGAAAGGTGATCAGTGAAGTACGGCTGCTCTCGAGCTCGAGAGGCGGCCAGGAAAGCGGCTAAGCGTAGGGAAGCGATGGTAATCGGTGGCAGTGAGGAAATTGGGCAGCATACGGTGGTCGGGCATGGGACTCGAGGATGGTTGACACAGATCAGGAAGGGGCTCGAGGAGCCAGTATCGGTGGCAGACCGTGCGCTGCCACGGCATGGCCGGGTTGGCTTGGCCATACTAGTGTATTACAGATGATTGGTTGCGGCCAAGTCGAGATTTGGTAAGGAGCAGTGGCGTGCTAGACATAATAGGACACGGCCGTCGGGTTGCTAGACACGAGATTGACTAGGTGGTGTGCTATGCACAAGATTGGCTCGTGATGTGTCCCGATGTACAGGACACGAGAATAGTTAGGATTTGGGTTATGGTTTGGATATATTGGGGTATGTGGGATGTGTCCTACGAGACACGAGAATGATCATGTCGAGGTCGTCTTCGAGGTTGCCGGGCATGAAGAAGCATGTACTTGTAATAGAAATAGTAAGAAAAAAAATATGGACAAAGACACTGTGCACAAAACATGATTGGCTATGGTTTTTGAGGAATTTATGGAGAATTGGGTTGAGAAAACTTCGGAGAACAAAGGGCACTCCCTTTATATCAGAATGGGTTTCACTAATTAGGAAAGGAATAGGATTTATGGAACAAATCTTTCCACAGATTTAATTCAATCAATTAGATTGATTGAATCTAAATCCATCAATTGATGTCAACAATAATCTAAAATAATATCTAATGTTACAAAAATAAATTTTATAAATTTAAATCTTGACAAAAATAAATTTCATTAAGTAAAAAAGTATATTTTATAAATACAAAATCAAATTTAAAATAATTTGACAAATCATTTTTTCAATCAAAATATATAAATATAAAACAAAATTTATTTTCTAACATTTAAAATTAAAATAATAAATAAATTTAAAATAAATTTGGGAAACGGGCTTGCAGACAGGGAACTACGTGGTGGTCGTGAATTTTAATTTGGGGCACTCGAAAGTATCGGACATAGCCTGGATAAGGACTGAACATAGACATTAGCATTTATGAGACTTTGTATGAGATTTTACTGGACAAAAGGGGTTTTAGCATGGTTTTGGTGCATCGAAGGGTGTTGGAAACAATCTCATATGGAAGAAAAATTTGCTAGGAGTCAGTTGTTGGTGGTCAATCAGGATTTGGTGGTCAGGAAGGGTCTAAACACGACGGAGACATGTACGGGCACAACCTGGATACGAAAAAGGAGAATGAGTTAGGGTTTAGAGGAAACGACTCCTACTGTTCTATTATATAGGGGGATAGAGAAGTTTGGGTTCGGGTCGGGTTCCTGAATCCTAACGTGATTCAGATCGAGAGCTCAAGGCTTATCTTGTGGTCGAGAAACTCTTATACTGGATCAATGACCAGATAACTTAAATTAGTCTATAGGGTTAGGTCGAGTTCTACGAAGCGGACAAGATCAGACGGTTCAATTATATATTAAAATAAACTGGCGGTTGGATGGTAAACCTTAACCGAACGGGCACGAGCAAGATCAGACGGCTAAGGGCTGGGCCAAGAATGCATAGGAAGGACGGGTTGGGCTGGGCTGAGTGTCTAAACAAAATATATGGTAAAAATAAAACATTTTAGTGGTAGGAGCTAGGCTAGGCTAAGGAATATGGGTTAAAACATATTTAAATCATTTGTCCTGCGGGTTTGGACTGTTATCGAGTTGGCCTAACTCGCGAGACTATTGTTTTATAACTAATATTTTTAATTAAGAATTGATTTACTATATACAAAAAATAAATTGAACCTTTTACTTAAATCCAAATAATGGGTTTAAGGACCTAAAATTAATAAAGCCGAAAAATTCCCCAAAAACTTATAAAAAAATTCTAGGCCTTTAGGATGCTATGGGTCAAGTTTGGGATCAATATATAGTCAGGTTCTCTCATAGTCCTAGATGCATATATATAATTTGTTTCCTTAGACAATTAATCCTTATAAATTCTAAATTTTTTTTTCATAAGCCCAATAATCTATGAAATTATCTAAGATTGACTCCTAAGTCAAGTAGGGTCTTAATCTAATAGATATTAACTATCTTAAAGTTTTGTAAAGTATGTTGGTTTAACTAAAAACTCTTAAACTCATGAAACTCTATCCACAAATAGAAAAAAATAACCTACAATTCATTCTATACAATATTATGATTTAATTTAAAATTTTGGTAGCGGATGCTGCAATCTACCCATGAATTGTGTCCTCAAAATTTTAAGAGAACTATAGTTTTTAGTCAATATAGCCTTTATCACCTTTGTCTTTATTCTTTGAGTCAAAACTTTCCACGTTTTTCCTTGTCATATATTCGAAGTGATTTATCATCTTAAAATCCCAACTTCTCCTTACACTATCTCATGTTACCAATATTTGTCAATCATCAGCGTCTCCAGTGCTACTTTTCTAGGAAGTCATGTAACCTTAGTATTATACTAAACCTTTTCTCTCTTGTATTATTCATGCTTACCTTTGAACTTTTATCGTTCAAAACTCGAACAGTTCTCTAGGTCATTAAATAGCATGGAATTCCATAATCTTGTTTCTCTACCTTAGTCCAATATGTAAAATATATACATAGTTCATCGTACCAAAATTTCCTTCGATCAAAGATCTTTCAAGCATAATTCAATGTTAATTTATCGCAAAAATTATGTAGTCAAAATTAACGAATCATTTACAGTCTAAGCCATTTACTAGTCCTTGAAGGTATATGCATAGCCCATCTATACTTAGTCACTTACCCTACCAATACTTAATCCCTGAACTTCCAGTGACTCAGAGTTCTTTAATCTATAGTTATAACAATCACTATCTCATTATTCTATCTTTGGTACCATGTAATCAAATTGTATAATCAATGGTGAAATTCGAATACGAATACTTGCAATCATCCTTGACGATTTAAACATCAAAGAATTTTTGACAATCATACACTTCATCATTATTCCTAATTTGTACTCCTCATATAATAGTTCTTTATCTCGAGACTGTCATCACTCAACTAATATGATTCTATTTTACTAGATCATCAATGTCAATAATTTGGTCTAAGTGTGCCTTATTCATTACTAGAGAGCATAGTCATCATTGCCTATATTCTTGGTTTATCAAAGTCATATTCTCAATTTTAAACTCTGTCATTTGTCCTCTGAAACCTTTCGTACCAATAATTAATAAATTAATGTCTATTCTAAAACCTTATATTAACCTCTCTCTCTCTCTCTCTCTCTATATATATATATATATATATATATATATATATATCATACATTCTTTTTTATTTATGATTGTAAATAGTTGCTATTTTAGAACTCCTACAAGGCATCGATTTCAATACCACATTATAAGTGACGTGTTCTCAACTATTTTATCAATCTTGAAGTCCTCAAGTCAAATTAATCACCATCATTCTCGAAAAATCTATAGTCAAATATAGTCAATCTACCATATCTGAAATAGAAGTATAACTAAACTAACATATAAGAAAATTGCACACGCCTATCCACCCAAGCATTATAATCACAAAACAATTATATCTAGTTCACTAAGTAACCTATTTATAGGATCTACTTAGTCCAATCATTACTAGCAGGGTGATAGCAAGGACCCAAGGCTAAGTCGAGCAATCCATACCAATATCAAACAAGGTTAGGGTCAAGTAAAGCAGGAAGGAGATAACAAAAAAATTTCAACGACGGTAGAAGGCCAGTCGGGATGCATAAGAGGACGTCATCTAGATGTAATCCAAGAACCATATATCTCCTTAATTATGTTACCGAAGTTACTACTTTGCCAGCATTGTAACACCCAGTTTTCCAAATAAGGGTAATTTTGAACTTTTGAAATTATATTATTATTTATTGATATTTATATCACATTATGAGTTTTGGCAATTTTGAATCAATTTAATATAGTTTTAAGTCATGACTTATGATTTTGATGTGCTGGTAGTGAAACCCTAGAGACTGTCTGACCTAGAGCCTAACCATGTGATTGGGGATATTATTTATCATTTTTAGCCTAAGGATAATTTGGTCATTTTGACTTATTAGAATTATTTGATTAAATATTGGATTGGTGATTATGATTTTGACTTTGACTAAGTTCAGACTTTGTAGACTAACCTAAGTTTTGACCCTAACCATGGTGACTAGGTTAGCATGGTGAGACCCGAGTCTAAGTTAAGTCAATCTAGGTTAGTCATTTAGAAATCATGGTTTGAATAGAAAGAATAGTGATTTGGTGCATGACATATAACTTAGAATTAATTACATGACTTGTAATTAAGCCATAGGCCCATGACTTAAGCCCAAACCCCAATAAATCCACCCATGGCAGCCAACCTAGGGTTTCCCATCCCTATTTAATGTCTCTTCCATTTGTTCTTGCCTCTTTTGTGCTTGACCTAGATTTTTGAAGCAAAGGTAATTCCCCATTTCCCTAAAATCCTAATAAATTCATTTCAACTTCTTTTTAACTTTAGTCTTTTACATTAGGATCTAATTATTGTTTACTTACTGTTGGTGGAGAGTAATCCCAGATTTTGAGCAATTTGGGGATCCAAGCTAGCAAGGAGAAATACTTCATTTTGGGACTTTTTCTTTGCTATTTTTACCTATAGGTAAAATTCCTTAAATTGCATTATTATTCCGATTTCTTTACATATTAGGCTAGATCTAGGTGTCCGCTAGCTGTCCCTAGAATTTGGGTAGATTTTGTGTCCGTTTGGTGTCCGTATCGGACACGTATCAATGTATGTACATAGGTGTTCGACGAAATGCCGCTTAGAACTTTTTGTTCCTGGTTTTCAAAAAAATTTATATATTTGGGTAGCTAATCATATGTAGATTATGTATGTATGTGACTGAGCATGATTTAGGTTGGTTTTCGTGTCCAAATTTGATACGCACCTCACGCACGAGGATACCGTATACTGTCCTGCTGCTCGGGGTCGACACAGGACACGACACGGCCTCCCGACACCTAAAAATTGGTGTATGGGTGCAGGCAATGACTGACACCATCCACACAAAATTTGAGACGATTTTATCGAGTGGTTTGAGAGATATTCGACCCGCACTGGAATTGTAAACACACACACACGTGCACAGCTGTTCACTGATACGGGGTTTTAACTTGGACACGACATAGGTACGACCCAGGTTAGGGTATGGGAATCCTAGCCCTACTCTGGGCGAACCCATATGCACGAGCTCAACCCAACCCGAGCTCTGTGTCGAGCCCACGAAGGCTCGACACGCACGTACGAGGCTGTCTGTGCTGATTTTTGAAACACTGTATGGTTCACATTTTAGACACTTCGTGTCCTGTTACTTGGACACGTGTGGACACGTATAGGCTCGTGGGGTTAGCCCCTATGCCTGTACACCATGTTCTTCTATTTTTGATTCGAATTTGGCCTTGGGTATGGGCTCAAACTCTGATACAGTGATGTGTTTTTGTTTACTGTTCAAATGTTTCAATGTTCATTTACATGGTTCACATACTGTTTATATTGCGGATTACATGTTAGAAGATTAGGGTTTACCATGTGGAAGTTTGGTTGGAAATTGTTTGTGTTCGAGTATGCATTGACTCTCATAAATATTTCCTGAACAACCTAATAATACACATTGATTTCTGAACTTAAGACATTGAGATACATGATAGGTTGCTAACATTTGGCTTAAACTGAACTTTTTATCACACATAGCTACCTATACTGTCACATAGCTGAGAACACGTTGATTCATAGGTTCACTCACTGCAATACACAGGAACACTGTTTACTGAAACTGGAAAGTGTTCGCTGATAATCTGAGAAATTAACCCATTTAAACTGAAACCTGTCACACCACTCATTGACACATACATCACTCAAATTTTGAGAAGTATGCACTGTTTGATTACACACACAGGAAACTAACCATACGCACGTTACACATGAGGACTGAGATTTGATTTGAATTTGGAAATTTGGTTTTGAATGTTCAGATTGAAATATCTAAACTGAATGATTGGGATTTGGTTCATGAAAACTAAATTTGTGGGTTTCATGTTTGTACGAAAATTGGATTTTAAATTTGCTTTGGGACTGAAACCACCTGGATTTCAACATTGATGAACTGTTATGGAACTGTCAACTTATTCTCATTTCACTCTATGCACAAACTGTCATTTGGATATAATTTTCTGAGTTACACATCATTCAAAATCTGAAGATTAATACACTGTCACTTTGTTCCTGAGATTTGGGCATCCCTACTTCTATACACAGGTTCTTACTGACACTTATTACATGTACACACCCACACATAGGCTGTTACACTATGTTAGACACACACACACACATTCCCTAATAATTCTTATCACATGACACACTCTACTGTCGTATTGTTTCACAAATGCTCATACACACATACACTGTCACTAATTTCCTGAGTTTATACACACATGATTACATGTCCACCTACACACATACACATCACTATCATGTAAATGCTCACACACACTGTTAGCTAACCTGAGATACACTCTACCAAAATCCTGAACACACATTGACACCTTGACACATTACATTGATCCCCTTACCGTTACACTGAAATCCCTTAATCAATTCACTGTTAGCCAAACCTATTAGACACAAACTGTCATTTAATCTGAGTTTTCCCCATTGCCTTCACTGTCATTGACACACTGAATTCCTAAACACTCATTTCCTTAATTTATTCCTATTACACCCTAATCTAAACCCTCACATGTACACACACACAAGTTAGTAGTCACATATGCCATGTATCCCTCTCTCTAGATCACTCTATGTATAGGAATGTAAATAGTATGTATGTAAATATATATTGATCTACATATGCCTCTATGTACCTAAGCATGAATGAATAAGTGTAGGTATGCCATGATATATGCAATGTAGGCAATGTTAATGTTATGAATATAGGATTGAGTGTATACCTATGTAATATGTTATGGTTAGTTGGGGCAAGGTTGATATATGAGGTAGAGTATGATGGATATAAGTATTTGGTTATGTGGGTAGTCTTAAGTTTAGGTAATGGGATTACCTATGTGATATGTGACAGGGTATTGAGTGTTAAGGTATTGGCTACATTTGCGTTAAGGTATAGGTTGATACATAGGATGTGGATCTAGTATGACCTAGAAAGAGCCTAGTTAACCTTGCTTGACTTGATAGTTGACCAAACCCTAGAATTGACTAAGGTTTGACCCAATAGTTCAGGATTGACTAGAGTTGACCAAAAGTCAACATTGAGTCTAGATGTGACCAATTGACCTAGTTTGACTAGATGTTGACTTGGGTTGACCCAGAGTTGAACAAGTTTGACTTGGACCTAGTTTGACCTAGACAGTTGACCAGGTTTGACTTAGAGTTGACCTTGACCTAGATTGGCCTAGAAATCATGTAGATTGCATCATAAACTTTATTTACCTTATTTTAAACATATTATAACCTGTACTGCTCTATTTAGGAAATTGTGACTCCGGAGCAGACATCTGATAATACACTACTCTTTTGAGAGTATCAGACTAGTACATTCTCTGATAGTTTTGTCAATTACTTGTCAATTACTGTACTTTAGTTCTAGTTAGTTGTATGTGATTTTCTGTTATAACACGTATGGATATTCAGGATTCATGTATGCGACACACATACCATATTGTTTGGTCTCTATTACTGGTATCATCATGTCTAGCTTCTATTACTGGAATCACTTACTGGAATCATCTTGGAATCACTTGCTGGTATCATCATGTTTGGTTGGACTCATCTCGATTCTCATGTCGTATTCTGGATTCACTTGTACTTGCTGGGAGGGGAAATACTTGAGTAAGACATGTAGACATACCCCAATTCTGGAATCACCCCACATGCTAGAATCAAACTGGAACGATAGCCATCTCACATCCGGCCAGGTGTGTGATGTGTCGGATTACCTATAGCCATTTACATGTCGATCTCGGTATTTTAAAACACACTGTTAGAGTATAGGCTGGACTCATCCTGGAATCATTGATCACTATGACTGGAATCGTTCCGTACTTGATTCATCTTGTATTAGATTCGTCTTGTACTAGACTTACATTGGAGTTATACTTGTCTATATTTACTGTCTGGACTTATATCATATTACCCTGGTTCAGCTAGCTTTTACTTTACAGTCTTTATTGCCATGATTCTTCTCTTGTTTAGTTACTTACTTTCCTTGTACTTTATTTGTCTCTCTATACCATCACCTGAATATAAACTGCCATGTTCATCAATATAACTGTCTATAACTGTTTTATAGTTCTCTGTCATTTACTTGGGTTTTGTAGATGAGATGTACTCATTCCTGTCTTGACTGGACCTGTTGAAATATTACAGATACTTGTGCTGAGGATACATACCCTACATATTATGGACCCGGAGACGGGATGGCTACCTTTGGCCCCGACACTCAGGAGTGATCGGGATTTAGTTTAGTAGACTTGTATCTGTTTTTCATGATGAACTTGTTGTATTTGATTTGAGATTTGTGTAGTATTTGAGATTTGTTGAGATTTTGTTATTATTTAGTAGTTGTCCTTCTATTCTTAGTTATTTCTTCTGTGTTATCTTATCGTGCTTAGACTATGATTGAGTTACAATATCTTATACTTATCCTCCATTCAGAGTTGATCATGATGAGTACATTATATACTGCATGAGTTGATGGTTAGATAGTGACCTAGAATAGCGTTCTACCGCCGACATTGCGACGTAGGCTGGGCGCTGTCACGTACTCGTACCCTTACAGTGGGTGCGGGTCATGACACATTTTTAGTGGTGTCCCATGCAGGTCGAGAGTCGTATTAGTACGATGTCGTGGTAGTACAACGATTAGTTGTACTGCTGCGCGCATGCGATAGGAATTGAGGAATAGGCTTTAGCAGAGAGGGTACTCAATCATAGTTAGGACTACTTGAGAAGATTTCTGGGATGAACCTTGAGAATCTCATTATAAATCATCTCGAAATTCGATTCCGACAGTTTCTGTCTACTTTCTTGTTCATCATTGAATTCGATTCTTGGTATTCATTATTGACTTGATTTTCTACCAAGATAACGTTATGGGCTAGGTTGCCTCAGTCATGAAATCTAGAGTCTTCTACGGCCATATCAGCTGGTTGGGCGATAAGATAGAGTCTGATTTTGGATGTATTTCTCGGGTGTGGGAATTTAAAGTTTTTGCAGCCAAGCTAGCGGCAATGCAAAAATTTTAAATACCATAATTCTAGAGGTATGTACATTAGTTGTGGACTCTATGGATTATCGCAGCCATACTTACTGGTGTGACGAGGATTCTGGTAACATGGTTCTGGATAGACGGGTATGATTATCAGATTGCAGAATAGATACCATATAGATGGTGCCCTAGTGTAATTGAGTGGAATATCAGGGTGGATATTACTTGAGTGTCATGGATTAGATAGAGGGAGCTAGGCCACCTGTAGTGCAGCACTGTGTCCCGCACCATCAGAGGGATATACCCCATAGGGACAGGGCTTTTGCGCTGACAGTCGAGTAGACCGACGCTACGGGTGACGGGTTAGCAGGTCTGTCTTTCCTGTTCTTCTTTCTATCTTGTTGTGTGATTCCATTAGTACCTGTCAGGATATTTTGTGCTGTGATAGATAGTATAGTGACCCTGATCAAGACCGTGATATCATGACCAGTAGGACTGTGTTGCATGTTAACTATCGACTTGATTGACTGGGGGTTTGACCTAGTAGGGGTACGATTATCTTAATTTCGAGGACGAAATTTTTCTAAGGGGGGTAGGATTGTAACACCCAGTTTTCCAAATGAGGGTAATTTTGAACTTTTGAAATTATATTATTATTTATTGATATTTATACCATATTATGAATTTTGGTGATTTTTAATCAATTTAATATAGTTTTAAGTCATGACTTGTGATTTTGATGTGCTGCTAGTGAAACCCTAGAGACTGTTTGACCTAGAACCTAACCATGTGATTGGGGATATTATTTATCATTTTTAGCCTAAGGATAATTTGGTCATTTTGACTTATTAGAATTATTTGATTAAATATTGGATTGGTGATTATGATTTTGACTTTGACTAAGTTGAGACTTTGTAGACTAACCTAGGTTTTGACCCTAACCATGGTGACTAGGTTAGCATGGTGAGACCCTAGTCTAAGTTAAGTTAATCTAGGTTAGTCATTTAGAATCATGGTTTGAACAGGAAGAATAGTGATTTGGTGCATGACATATGACTTAGAATTAATTACATGACTTGTAATTAAGCCATAGGCCCATGACTTAAGCCCAAACCCCAACAAACTCACCCATGGCAGCCAACCTAGGGTTTTCCACCCCTATTTAATGCCTCTTCCATTTGTTCTTGCCTCTTTTGTGCTTGACCTAGATTTTTGAAGGAAAGGTAATTCCCTATTTTCCTAAAATCCTAATAAATTTATTTCAACTCCTTTTTAACTCTAGTCTTTTGCATTAGGATCTAATTATTGTTTATTTACTGTTGGTGGAGAGTAATCCCAGATTTTGAGCAATTTGGGGATTCGAGCTAGCAAGGAGAAATACTTCATTTGGGGGCTTTTTCTTGCTATTTGCACCTATAGGTAAAACCCCTTAAATTGTATTATTATTCCGATTTCTTTGCATATTCGGATAGATCTAGGTGTCCCCTAGCTATCCCTAGAATTTGGGTGGATTTTGTGTCTGTTTGGTGTCCGTATCGGACACGTATCAATGTATGTACATAGGTGTTCGACGAAATGCCTCTTAGAACTTTTTGTTCTTAGTTTTCAAAACAAATTATATATTTGGGTAGATAATCATATGTAGATTATGTATGTATGTGACTAAGCATGATTTAGGTTGGTTTTCGTGTCCAAATCGGACACGCACCTCACGTACGAGGACACCGTGTACTGTCCTGCTGCTCGGGGTCAACACAGGATACAACACGGTACCTCGATACCTGAAAACTGGTGTGTGGGTGCGGGCAATGACTGACACCATACACGTAAAATTTGAGACGATTTTATTGGGTGGTTTGAGAGATATTCGACCCACACTGGAATTGTAAACACACACACACGTGCACAGCTGTTCACTGATACGGGGTTTTAACTTGGACACAACACAGGTATGACCCAGGTCAGGGTATGGGAATCCTATCCCTACTCTGGGCGAACCCATATTCACGAGCTCAACCAACCCCGAGCTCTGTGTCGAGCCCACGAAGGCTCGACACGCACGCACGAGGCTGTCTGTACTGATTTTCGAAATACTGTATGGTTCATGTTTTGGATACTTCGTGTCCTGTTCCTTAGACACGTGTGGACACGTATAGGCTCGTAGGGTTAGCCCCTATGCCTGTACACCATGTTCTTCTATTTTTGATTCGAATTTGGCCTTGGGTATGGGCTCGAACTCTGATACACTGATGTGTTTTTGTTTACTGTTCAAATGTTTCAATATTCATTTACATGGTTCACATGTTGTTTATAATGGGGATGTAATGACCATAGTTCGTATTACGTATTTTGGTATACGTGTACGTATATTGCACATCTCATTGTATGGCTTATTGTGGTATTTCACTTGCTTGGTTCGGCTTGGTTGGCTTGGTTCGATTTGGATTGGTTTTTCATGTGGACCAAACCCCCACCTACCACCCCTCTTTTCCTTTATTAGCCGCCCACTCTTTCTCTCTCTTCTCATTACTTCTTTTCATTTACTCGTCTTCTTCCTCACCATTACTCTCTTCCACCTAACAGGAGGTTTAGGAAAGTGCAATTTGCTTCATGGAGGAACTCAATTTTATTGTTCCATTTTCTTCTTCACAAGATTCTTAGCCACTTTAGTACTTAGCATTTTCAAATTCTATGGCTCATTCCATATAGATCTAAGTTTCTAGCATTTTGATCTTCTTGGTTTTGATCTACTAAAATGGCTTGTTTTTGAAAACTAAGAGTTCCTTATAGCAGGCCTTCTGATTTTACACAAGTTTGGTTTTGGGATGGCCGGATTTCACCAAGTCTTGGCCGAGATGGAGTTTCTTGAGTTCCTGAGCTTTTACGCATGATTGTGTTGGCCATGGGGAGAAGATGGAGTTTTACGTACACGTTCTAACGTATTAGCGTAGTGATTGGCCTTTACGTCCACGTTTTACGTGTCAGCGTATTATTTCAGCCTTTATTGCCCATGCATTTGCGTGTCAGTGTACTCCGTTTTATGCTGAGTTCTACGAATTTTACGCTCGGGGCTCTCCCGCTCGCGTAAAATCTCTGGCTCGAACAGACTCTCGCGAACGTAAAGTTTTACCCGAGTGTTTCCTCGCATAGAGCTCACTCGCGTAGAGTTTCGCTCGGGAGTTTGCGTGTGTAGAATTCTACGCGCGTAAAATCTTACGCGCGTATAATCTCGCTTGCGTAAAGCTCAGCTAGCATAAAACACCACCCACGTGCACCCTTGCTCGCGCTAGCGTAGAGCCACTCTATGCTCGAGGCCCTTGGCCTAGCGTAGAGGCTCACTCGCGTAGAGCCTTGAGCCATTTTACCCGGTTGACTTTATGTTCTTGCACTCTCCACGACTTGGCAAATCACGGATTAATTGATATGACCGAGCTAATAATGGCATGGCATGGCAAGTACTTGATATGACATAACATGACAAGATATGACAAGTACGCAGGATGGTAATTAATGAAAGCTATTACGACGGCTTGCATGACGTAACTATAATAAATAGTTTGGACACCGTGGATGATTGTTTTTGTACAAATAAATCAGTATTGTCTTGCATCATGTCTAGGACGGGGACCCCTGAGTACCACGGTCAGGGGTACCTACTGAAATTAACTAAGGCTAATAACTAGAAATCTAGTAGTCATGGAGAGATTTTCCAGCTACAGGCAATCCCGTTATCTGGGCGCCCCATCATGGGATTTGTATCCTACCGTCGAGTAGGGCACATTTCCAGCACACTGTCATGTGTTGCAACCACCAACTACTTAAGGGTACATGTGTTCTTGGACGATGTACCCACATGAATTTAATCACCAAATTCCGTCGGGATAACCTGGATGGTCTGCAGGGCTTGTGGCTGTTGGAATAATCTTATTGCATCTTGCTAGTAACTAGGCTTGTGATAACCCTAGTTAGTTAAAGTATCAAGCCGTACTCATTGCTTGGCCGTGATTGATTGGATGGAGTCTAGCCCAGTCTAGTTTATCCTGATCCTGTACAAGATTGTAACATGACCTGATTCCTTGAGCTTTACTTATTGATAAATGATGAGAAATTAAGTTCCGTTCAAATAAAGGGTTACAACCCCGGTCCTTGTTTGGTTTAAGGGTTATAACTTGGCTATCTGAATAGTTCCATGGTTATATTATCATATATCGTCCTGCTTATGTATGCTTACCTTAATAATAATGATCAGAGGACCAGTTCTGTTCAGGTGAAGGGTTACAACCCCGATCCTTGTTTGGTTTAAGGGTTGTAACCTGGCTCCCGGAGCAGTTCTGTGTCCTCTCCTCATTTATTGTCCTATTGCACCCTGTGTCATGCTCGCCATGTTTTACAAGATTGTGAAATGATATGATTACCTATGCTTGCCTTAACAATAAAGATCAGGGGCAAGGTTCTGTTCAGGTGAAGGATTACAACTCCGGTCCTTGTTTGGTTTAAGGGTTGTAATCTAGCTCCCGGAGCAGTTCCTTATCCTCGCTTCAAGCTCATCATGTTTTACTTTACCAGCAGTATTTGAGACGGATTTCTATTCAGGTGAAGGATTGCAACCCCGGTCCTTGTTTGGTTTAAGGGTTGCGACCTGGCTACTTGAATGGTTTCCTCGTACTCAATTCATTATTGTTGTCCCTGTGATTATCAGTATCTTTATAATTATCTTTAATATTTATTTATGATGTACTGGTTTTAGTTCCTAAGTGAAGCCTCCTTTGTGGCACTTGCTCTTTCTGGGGTCTGACCCAGCTGGTTTTGTATGGCCAGATATCGGAGCAGCTCCAGAGGATCTACCTACCTTCCAGCCAGATGGTGACCACCAGGCGTAACCCTGGCAACGAGCGGGTTTATTTCGTTCTCCCACTTTATTGTAAAATTATTCTTTTGAGTCGTTTAGCCGGCAAGCACGTGTTAGCTCTTATTGTACCTTTATTTACTGTCTGCCTACGGGCTGTAACATGATTGGAAAATCCTAGGGTTGATCATGTATGACTAAAACTCTTGCTAGCCTTGACATTTGTACGACTAGCTTCATGATCATCCGAATATGTAATATATGGGACGCCTTACTATTATATATTTGGTGCTCTGACATCTTGTAACTATTGTTTTTTGCTTGAGATGGAGACAATAGGCTTGTTTCATGACCGTAGGAGACTGGTGGCTTGTAGTTAAACCCTCATGTATCTAGACAGCCGTGACCGTATAGCGAGGTGGATTGCACTTCAATATACGTAGCTGGCTATGTACGCCCCCGCTCTCCAGTATTCTGGTTCTGGGGCGTTACATGGTTTAAGTGGTGGCCCATGCAGGACTTTTGAATCAAGATATGTGAGGGTTTATCGAATAGATGTCTCAATCAGTATTCGCCCTTGATCTCTGTTCGTATCCTCTAAATCCCTCGATTCTTGACCTGATCACATGCTTGTATCTTTGATCTGTCATGGTCCTTCCTTATTATTCTCCATGTCGTCTTCTTCAACGATATTGTTCCTGGTCCTACCGATCGGCAAGGCGGAGCACCTCCCGTGGACCAGCAGCAACCTGGAGATCAAGCCCAGCATTCAGGAGTAGCCTCCAGAGTCATGCCTACTGGAGGAGAGCTACCAGTTCAGCCCGTCCTGCCTGCAGAGCCTGATGATGGCACCTTGGTGGGTCTCATCAGGATATTGTTAGCTTTCCAAGACCGTCGAGGAGATGCCTTGCACCAAGCAGTGGCAGATGCTCTGACCAGAGGAGGTCATCAGGGTAACTGCGTGACCAACAGCTTCAAGCGCTTGAACCCTCCATTCTTTGATAGTAGCGAAGATGCTATTACCGCAGATGCATGGCTTCAGGACACAGAGGTGATTCTAGAAGCAGCCAGGACTCCAGAAGGCGAGAAGGTGGCCGTGGTGCGCCTGCAGTTATTGGATCTTGCCCGCAGCTGGTGGGTGTCGCAGACCGTTGGATTAGTAGCACCTATCTTCTGGGCAGTATTCAGAGAGAGATTCCAGACCAAGTATTTCGATGTTGTAGCTCGATACGACCTACAAACGAGGTTCACCAATCTAAAGCAGATAGACAGGACAGTCGACGGATATGCGGCCGAGTTTTCGAGACTTAGTCGGTTTGCTCCTACCTTGGTGGCGACCGAGTCCGATAGAGCCCAGCGGTTCCAGCAGGGGCTCCATCTATAGATTCTATTGGCAGTGGAGCAGTTTGAGCATCAGACTTTTGATGCAGTGTTGAGAGCAGCCAGGAGGCATGAGTATACCTCCCAGAGGATTGTGGATCGGACCGGGGGTCGGAAGCGATCCCATGGCCAGATGAATCAGTCATCAGCACCAGCCCCGGCAGCTAGGGCTTTGACCATTGGAGCTCCGAGGCGGGCGGCCTCAGTGTCATCGGTTCAACATTCAACTCCGACGTACCCTCAGTAGCAGAAGCAGAAGCACTCTTCCGCAGTAGGATGTTCACACTGCGGAAAGCCGGGACATGTGGTATCAGAGTGTCGCAGAGCACAGGGATTGTGCTTGGTTTATGGTGCCCCGGACCATAAGGTTGGGAACTGTCCGAACAGGAGAAGTTCCTCTTCGTCAGCCTTCTCTAGTCCTTCAGTTAGAGGACCAGCTCCAGACACCACCAGCAGCAGTACCCCTTCCCGAGGCCATTGTCGCCATAGGCCCAGGCATTCCAGCAGCAGAGACCGCAGCGGTATGCCCAAGCCCAAGCCCTGATCTAGAGCAGACAGAGGAGTTTTCAGCAGAGGGGACCCGCACCCAGAGGGCATGGTCAAGTATTGGCTTTGACCATAGGAGAAGAAGGATTAGCACCAGGTGAGGTGGTGGCAGGTATTATTCTCGTCAACACCTTTCCAGCTTCAGCATTATTTGACTCTGGGCATCGCATTCATTTATGTCTGCACGATTCGCGACACGGATAGGACTGGAGCCCGAGTCATTATCAGTAAGGCTCAATATACTTACTGGTAACGGACTTATGGGAGTAGATAGAGTGTTTTCCTCGTGTCGGATCGTAGTTAGCGGTAGAGAATTTCTTGCTAGATTGATAGAGTTTCCGATGGCCGATTATGATGTAGTCTTCGGGATGGATTGGTTGAGGGACCAGTATGCTAGGATAGACTGCCATATTGGCAGGGTTGTTTTTAGCATTCCAGGCGAGCCAGAGTTTTTCTTTTCTCGAGGCGAAGTTGAACCTTCTCCTCCAGTATTGCGGATGTCAGTAGCAGTAGTACAGTTACCCCGAATAGTCGAGAAGTTTCTAGATGTTTTCCCAGAAGAGCTTCCAAGGATGCCACCAGAGCGAGAGATCGAGTTCACTATCGACTTGATCCCCGGGACATCCCCAGTGTCGGAGAGAGGCTACAGAAAAGCGCCGTCAGAGTTGGAGATATTGTACAAGATGATTGAAGAACTCAGGACCAAAGGATTTATTGGAGCTAGTGGATCGCCTTAGGGAGCCCCGATGCTTCTTGTGAAAAAGAAGGATAGTACGTCCAGATTATGTATAGATTATCGTACCTTGAACTCGGTGACAATCAAGAACAGATACCCTCTCCCGAGGATAGATGACTTGTTTGATCAACTCAAGGGGGCAGCAGTATTCTCGAAGATTGACCTGCGGTCAGGATACCATCAGATCAGAGTCTGAGAGCAGAACATTCTGGAGACAGCTTTCAGATCTAGATATGGGCATTGGGAGTTCCTTGTTATGCCATTTGGAGCAACCAATGCGCCGGCCGTATTCATGGACCTCATAAATCGTGTCTTCATGCCTTATTTGGATCAGTTTGTGATTGTGTTCATAGGCGACATCCTGGTCTACAGCAAGAGTGAAGCGGAGCATGAGCAGCATCTCAGAGTTGTCCTCCAGATTCTTAGAGAGCACCAGTTGTATGCCAAGTTTAGTAAATGCGAGTTCTGGCTCGATCGCATTTCGTACTTGGGACATATCATCCCCAGAGGAGGAGTAGAAGTGGATCTCCAGAAAATAGTAGCCATTGAGACATGGCCAGTACCTAGCATAGTTACAGAAGTTCGCAGTTTTCTTGGCTTGGCCGGCTACTACCGGCGATTTATTTTAGACTTTGCTCGAATTTCAGCACCATTAACCTAGTTGACCAGTAAGGATGTGCAGTTTGCTTGGACAGCAGAGTGCCATGATTCTTTTAGGAAGTTGAAGCGAGGTTTGATGACGGCTTCCATCTCACGCTTCCAGATGGAACCGGAGGATTCTCAGTGTATTGTGATGCTTCAGACAGAGGTTTAGGATGTGTTCTGATGCAGCATGGGAAGCTAATAGCTTATACGTCACGTCAACTTCGTGATCATGAGAAGAATTACCCAACCCATGACTTGGAACTGGCAGCGGTAGTTTTTGCACTTAAGTTGTGGAGGCACTACTTGTACGGAGATCGGGTGGAGATTTTCACCGACCACAAGAGCCTGAAGTATGTATTCACTCAGAAAGATCTCAACATACGTCAGAGAAGGTGGCTAGAGCTGCTTGTGGATTATGATGTCAACTTGCAGCATCATCCAGGGAAGGCCAATGTAGTAGCAGATGCATTGAGCAGGAGAGCCGGAGTTTATTTCCTAACAGCACAACCAGAGCTGTTAGCAGATCTTCAGAAGATGGGTATAGAAGTTGTCCTTCCTACCAGTGTGGCATTGATGGCCAGTATGCAAGTTCATTCCAGTATAGTCGAAAAGATCCGGATGGCACAGTCAGCAGATTCTAAGCTTCAGCGGCATAAAGCAGAGTGTGAAGCAGGACGAAGACCAGAGTTATGCATTCATGAAGATGGTACACTTCGACATGGAAAGCGTCTTTGTATACCCAGTGGGGATATTAGACAGGAGATCATGGCAGAGGCTCACAGTTCTCAGTATTCCGTCCATTCCGGTGGCACGAAGATGTATCGTGACCTCCGTCAGCACTTTTGGTGGAATGGCATGAAGAGGGGGATAGCCCGGTTTGTCTCTCGGTGTTTGGTTTGTCAACAAGTTAAAGCTGAACATCAGAGGCCAGCTGGACTTCTTCAGCCCTTGCCAATTTTGGAATGAAAGTGGGAGCATATAACCATGGATTTCGTAACTGGGTTACCTAGGTTCCCGGCCGGTAGAGATACTATTTGGGTTATTATAGACAGGCTCACGAAGGTGGCTCACTTTCTCCCATTTAGAGTTGGTCAGTCGACAGCTCAGCTAGCAGAGATGTATCTCAGGCTGATAGTCAGGTTGCACGGTGTACCAGTCAGTATCACCTCGGACAGAGATTCAAGATTTATGTCGCACTTTTAGCGTAGCCTGCAGAAGAGTTTGGGAACTCACCTCCAGTTCAGCTCAGCTTATCATCCGCAGACGGATGGTCATTCAGAGCGTACCATACGAACCTTGGAGGATATGTTGAGATCTTGTACACTTGACTTCGGTGGCTCGTGGGAGGATCACCTGCACCTGGTAGAGTTTTCGTATAACAACAGTTTTCAGGCCAGTATCCAGATGGCACCGTTCGAGGCACTATATGGTAGGAAGTGCAGATCCCCGCTAGCATGGGATGATGTTGGAGAGAGACAAATGCTCGGTCTGAAAATGATTGCTTAGACAGTTGAGGTGGTCAGGAGAGTCAGAGAACATCTTCGAGTTGCCCAAGATCGCCAGCGCCATTAGGCCGATTCCCATCGACGTCCCCTTGAATTCTCGGTCGACGACCATGTATTCCTGAGGATTTCGTCTAACCGTGGCGTCGTTCGTTTTGGCGTACAGGGAAAGCTTAGTCCTAGGTATATAGGACCGTTCGATATTCTGGAGCGAGTAGGTGATGTATCCTATCATCTCGCTCTTCCGTCGTCGCTACGTGAGGTGCATGACGTGTTTCATGTATCCCAATTGCGACTGTATATCCCGTACCCGAGCCACATCCTGGATCATTCAGAATTGGTTGTTGGTACCAACCTTTCGTATGAGGAAAGGCCCGTATCTATATTGGACAGGAGAGAGAAGATACTCAAGAACAAGACTATTAGTTTAGTCCGTGTTGCTTGGGGTCATCACACTTTGGGTGAGTCAACATGGGAGCGTGAGCATGATATCCGATCGCGATATCCCGACTTGTTTGACTCCTAAGGTATAATATCTTTCTTATACCTTATGCTCTCAGTTCCTAGCTTGAATAATTGCTTGATTGATTGCCATGTTATAGCTTGCCTGTGATTAGTATAGCTTGTCCTTGCTGCTCTAGCCTCTTAATTAAATTCCGAGGACAGAATTCTTTTAAGGTGGGTAGAGTTGTAACGACCATAGTTCGTATTACATATTTTGGTATACGTGTACGTATATTGCACGTCTCATTGCATGGCTTATTGTGGTATTTCACTTGCTTGGTTCGGCTTGGTTGGCTTGGTTCGGTTTGGATTGGTTTTTCATGTGGACCAAACCCCTACCTACCACCCCTCTTTTCCTTTATTAGCCGCCCACTCTTTCTCTCTCTCCTCATTACTTCTTTTTATTTACTCTTCTTCTTCCTCACCATTACTCTCTTCCACCTAACAGGAGGTTTAGGCAAGTGCAACTTGCTTCATGGAGGCCTTCTGGTAGATCTAAGTTTCTAGCATTTTGATCTTCTTGGTTTTGATATACTAAAATGGCTTGTTTTCGAAAACTAAGAGTTCATTGTAGTAGGCCTTCTGATTTTACGCAAGTTTGGTTTTGGGATGGCCGGATTTCACCAAGTCTTGGCCGAGATGGAGTTCCTCGAGTTCCTGAGCTTTTACGCATGATTGTGTTGGCCATGGGGAGAAGACGGAGTTTTACGCACACGTTCTAACGTGTTAGCATAGTGATTAGCCTTTACACCCATGTTTTACGTGTCAGCGTGTTATTTCAGCCTTTTATACACACGCATTTGCGTGCCAGCGTACTCCGTTTTACGCTGAGTTCCTACGAATTTTACGCTCGGGGCTCTCCCGCTCGCGTTCGTGCTCGCATAAAATCCCTGGCTCGAGCAGACTCTCGCGAGCGTAAAGTTTTACCCGAGTGTTTCCTCGCATAGAGCTCACTCACGTAGAATTTCGCTCGGGAGTTTGCGTGCGTAGAATTCTACGCGCGTAAAGTCTTACGTGCGTACAATCTCGCTTGCGTAAAGCCCGGCTAGCGTAAAACACCACCCACATGCACCCTTGCTCGCGCTAGCGTAGAGCCACTCTACACTCGAGGCCCTTGGCCTAGCGTAGAGGCTCACTCGCGTAGAGCCTTGAGCCCTTTTACCTGGTTGACTTTATGTTCTTGTACTCTCCACGACTTGGCAAATCATGGATTAATTGATATGACCGGGCTAATAATGGCATAGCATGGCAAGTACTTGATATGACATGACATAACAAGATATGACAAGACGCAGGATGGTAATTAATGAAAGCTATTACGACGGCTTGCATGACGTGACTATAATAAATAGTTTGGACACCGTAGATGATTGTTTTTGTACAAATAAATCAGTATTATCTTGCATCATGTCTAGGACGGGGACCCCTGAGTACCACGGTCAGGGGTACCTACTGAAATTAACTAAGGCTAATAACTAGAAATCCAGTAGTCATGGAGAGATTTCCCAGCTACGGGCAATCCCGTTATCTGGGCGCCCCATCATGGGATTTGTAGCCTACTATCGAGTAGGGCACATTTCCAACACACTGTCATGTGTTGCAACCACCAACTACTTAAGGGTAAATGTGTTCTTGGACGATGTACCCACATGAATTTAATCCCCAAATTACGTCGGGATAACCTGGATGGTCTGCAGAGCTTGTGGCTGTTGGAATAATCTTATTGCATCTTGCTAGTAACAAGGCCTGTTATAACCCTAGTTTGTTAAAGTATCAAGCCGTACTCATTGCTTGGCCGTGATTTATTGGATGGAGTCTAGCCCAGTCTAGTTTGTCCTGATCCTGTACAAGATTATAACATGACCTGATTCCTTGAGCTTTACTTATTGATAAATGATGAAAAACCAAGTTCCGTTCAGATGAAGGGTTACAACCCCGGTCCTTGTTTGGTTTAAGGGTTATAACTTGGCTATCTGAATAGTCCATGGTTATCTTATCATATGTCGTCCTGCTTATGTATGCTTACCTTAACAATAATGATCAGGGGACCAGTTCTGTTCAGGTGAAAGGTTACAATGCCGGTCCTTGTTTGGTTTAAGGGTTGTAACCTGGCTCCCAGAGCAGTTCTGTGTCCTCTCCTCGTTTATTGTCTTATTGCACCCTGTGTCATGCTCGCCATATTTTATAAGTTGTGACATGACATGATTACCTATTCTTGCCTTAACAATAAAGATCAGGGGCAAGGTTCTGTTCAGGTGAAGGATTACAACTCTGGTCCTTGTTTGGTTTAAGGGTTGTAACCTGGCTTCCGGAGAAGTTCCTTATCCTATCTTCGTTTATTGTCTTACTTCACCCTACGACAAGCTCATCATGTTTTACTTTACCAGCAGTATTTTGAGACAGGTTTCTATTCAGGTGAAGGGTTGCAACCCCGATCCTTGTTTGGTTTAAGGGTTGCGACCTGGCTACTTGAATGGTTTCCTCAAACTCAATTCATTATTGTTTCCCCTGTGATTATCAGTATCTTTATAATTATCTTTAATATTCATTTATGATGTGCTTGTTTTAGTTACTAAGTGAAGCCTCCTTTGTGGCACTTGCTCTTTCTGGGGTCTGACCCAGCTGGTTTTGTATGGCCAGATATCGGAGCAGCTCTAGAGGATCTACCTACCTTCCAGCCAGATGGTGACCACCAGGCGTAACTCTGGCAACGAGTGAGTTTATTTTTTTCTCCCACTTTATTGTAAAATTATTCTTTTGAGGCGTTTAGCCGGCGAGCACGTGTTAGCTCGTATTGAACCTTTATTTACTATCTGCCTACGGGCTGTAACATGATTGGTAAGTCCTAGGGTTGATCATGTATGACTAAAACTCTTGCTAGCCTTGACATTTGTACGACTAGCTTCATGATCATCTGAATATGTAATGTATGGGATGCCTTACTATTGTATATTTGGTGCTCTGACATCTTGTAACTATTGTTGTTTGCTTGAGATTGAGACAATAGGCTTGTTTCATGACCGTACGAGACTGATGGCTTGTAGTTAAACCCTCATGTATCTAGATAGCCATGACCGTATAGCGAGGTGGGTTGTACTTCAATATACGTAGCTGGCTATGTACGCCCCCGCTCTCCAGTATTCTGGTTCTGGGGCGTTACAGGGGATTACATGTTGGATGATTAGGGTTTACCATGTGGAAGTTTGGTTGGAAATTATTTGTGTTCGAGTATGCATTGACTCTCATAACTATTTCTTGAACAACCTAACACATTGATTTCTGAACTTAAGACACTGAGATACATGATAGGTTGCTAACATTTGGCTTAAACTGAACTTGTTATCACACATAGCTACCTATACTGTCACATAGCTGAGAACACATTGATTCATAGGTTCAATCACTGCAATACACAGGAACACTGTTTACTGAAACTGGAAAGTGTTCGCTGATAATCTGAAAAATTAACCCATATAAACTGAAACCTGTTACACCACTCATTGACACATACATCACTCAAATTCTGAGAAGTATGTACTGTTTGATTACACACACAGGAAACTAACCATACACACATTACACATGAGGACTGAGATTTGATTTGAATTTGGAAATTTGGTTTTGAATGTTCAGATTGAAATATCTAAACTGAATGATTGGGATTTGGTTCATGAAAACTGAATTTGTGGGTTTCATGTTTGCACGAAAATTGGATTTTAAATTTGCTTTGGGACTGAAACTACCTGGATTTCAACATTGATGAACTGTTATGGAACTGTCAACTTATTCTCATTTCACTCTATGCACAAACTGTCATTTGGATATAATTTCCTGAGTTATACATCATTCAAAATCTGAAGATTAATACACTGTCACTTTGTTCCTGAGATTTGGGCATCCCTACTGCTATACACAGGTTCCTACTGACACTTATTACATATACACACCCACACATAGGCTGTCACACTATGTTAGACACACACACACATTCCCTAATAATTTCTATCACATGACACACTCTACTGTCGTATTGTTTCACAAATGCTCATACACACATACATTGTCACTAATTTCCTGAGTTTATACACACATGATTACATGTCCACCTACACACATACACATCACTATCATGTAAATGCTCACACACACTGTTAGCTAACATGAGATACACTCTACCAAAATCCTGAACACACATTGACACCTTGACACATTACATTGATCCCCTTACCGTTACACTGAAATCCCTTAATCAATTCACTGTTAGCCAAACCTATTAGACACAAACTGTCATTTAATCTGAGTTTTCCCTATTGCCTTCACTGTCATTGACCAACTGAATTCCTGAACACACATTTCCTTAATTCATTCCTGTTACACCCTAATCTAAACCCTCACATGTACACACACAAGTTAGTAGACACATATGCCATGTATCCCTCTCTCTAGATCACTCTATGTATGTAGGAATGTAAATAGTATGTATGTAAATATATGTTGATCTACATATGCCTCTATGTACCTAAGCATGAATGAATAAGTGTAGGTATGCCATGATATATGCAATGTAGGCAATGTTAATGTTACGAATATAGGATTGAGTGTATACCTATGTAATATGTTATGGTTAGTTGAGGCAAGGTTGATATATGAGGTAGAGTATGATGGATATAAGTATTTGGTTATGTGGGTAGTCTTAAGTTTAGGTAATGGGATTACCTATGTGATATATGACAGGGTATTGAGTGTTAAGGTATTGGCTACATTTGTGTTAAGGTATAGGTTGATACATAGGATGTGGATCAAGTATGACCTAGAAAGAGCCTAGTTAACCTTGCTTGACTTGATAGTAACCAAACCTTAGAATTGACCAAGGTTTGACCCAATAGTTCAGGATTGACTAGAGTTGACCAAAAGTCAACATTGAGTCTAGATGTGACCAATTGACGTAGTTTGACTAGATGTTGACTTGGGTTGACCCAGAGTTGACCAAATTTGACTTAGACCTAGTTTGACCTAGACAGTTGACCAGGTTTGACTTAGAGTTGACCTTGACCTAGATTGGCCTAGAAATTATGTAGATTGCATCATAAACTTCATTTACTTTATTTTAAATATATATAACCTGTACTGCTCTATTTAGGAAATTGTGACTCCGGTGCAGACATCTGATATTAGACTACTCTTTTCAGAGTATCAGGCGAGTACATTCTCTGATAGTTTTCTCAATTACTTGTCAATTACTGTACTTCAGTTCTAGTTAGTTGTATGTGATTCTCTGTTATAACACGTATAGATATTCTGGATTTATGTATGCGACACATATACCATATTGTCTGGCCTCTATTACTGGTATCATTATGTCTGGCTTCTATTACTGGAATCACTTACTGGAATCATCCTGGAATCACTTGTTGGTATCATCATGTTTGGCTGGACTCATCTTGATTCTCGTATGGTATTTTGGATTCACTTGTACTTGCTGGGAGGGGAAATACTTGAGTAAGACATGTAGACATACCCCAATTCTGGAATCACCCCACATACTGGAATCAAACTGGAATGATAGCCATCTCACACCCGGCCAGGTGTGTGATGTGCCGGATTACCTATAGTCGTTTACATATCGATCTCGGTATTTTAAAACACATTATTAGAGTATAGATTGGATTGTAGGAACGAAATCGTAAAGCACAATACTCTAGAGGGGGGTGAATAGAGTTGGCAGCGGAATAATGCTAATTAAAAATGTTAGCAGCAAGATCACAGAATAATATCATAACTAAATAATGTAAAGGCAGAGATAAAAAAGCAAACGCAAAGACATCGATGTATACTAGTTTCCCTCTGTTGAGGACTAGTCCAGTCGGTAGAACTCTTGCTACCAGTTGAATCCACTATTGGCAAAACCGCAAGTTTTCTTACGAAGTCCTTACAACTTCTACAACGTGAGCTTTGATACGAAGAACTCGCCCAACTTCAATTGTGAAGAGGTATTCTTCTATCAAGCCTTCTGATTACAATCACTCTGGAACTTCTAGATCGTACCGCACTGGCAAAACGACTAGAGAATTGTAACTGGCTTGGGATCTGAAAATTAAAGCTCGAGAAAAACTCTTTGGAAGACAGTAGGCTTTGAGTAGAGAGAAGATTGAAAGTGAATGAGTGAGTTAAAATGATCGAAATCCTTCTCTATTTATAGGAGTTCCAAAGACAGAATTCTGGCAGAATTCGGACAGAATTCGGGCAGAACTCGATGAGCAAATCTCGGTCAAATCTGCAACTGCAGGAGGACCAAGTTCCAAGGAATTCAAAAACAAAACGGCCACTAACCGAACTCTGGCCGAACTCTGGCCGAGTTCTGTCAGGGTTAGGTTAGGGTTTTTAAAATTAGTTTTTGTGGAATTTTGAAAACCTTTTTGAAAACCTTTTTGGAGCTTTTGTAAATACGAATGTTTTACAAAACTAAGGACATTTTAAAAACATTTTGAAATCATTTTGGAATAGCCTATTTGCCAGTACGACTCGGTGTACAAAGTATTCCTAGACTCAAATGAAAAATACATTGCTCAAAGAAATACAGACTCGAACAGGCAAACAGCGCTTCAGTCTTGAACTGTGTAGATAGCTGTTCTTGATCATGTCCAAGAGTCCGAGATATCCTGACTAGTTCCATATATCGAGACAGAGTTTGATCAATTATTAAAATCAGTTTGACCATATGACCAATGGGCCAACAATCTCCCCCATTTTGATAATTGACAAACTATGAATGATATAACATCTAAGCTTGGAATCAAATAAAAAAAAAAGTAAAGTAAAATTGTTCATATCCTGCATGCATTTTCTCAAAAGATGTTAGATCCTTATTTCTCCCCCGTTGTCACTTAACAAAATAATTGCAAAAGAGAAAGCACCCCCGCAATCAATGTATAAGTAACAAACAGTGAAGAAACACAAAAAAAATAATGATAGATGGTAGAGACAGTAAAAAAATAACATCACATGCATGTATTTGTCTCAGGCAGTTTATAATATAACAGAGAATTAATTCACAGGCAGTTTATAATATAGAAGCAGATAAAGATGCTATAAATAAATAAATAAACTGATGTGAAAGATAAACTACGAAATCCATAAAGATAAAATGATGTTCAAGAGACATCAATAAATATCCAGTACAAGTCTGATAATAATAAAAAAAGATAAAAAGACAGAAACTTGGAATGTCGGAGCATTTCCAAGTGTACTATAGATAATATCTAAGTCTCAAAAATTAGCTAATATATCACATCTCCTCATCATCATCATCATCATCATCAGCATGACCGGCATGTCCAGAGGGACCGGCTCCAGAAGTACCAGTGCCAGAAGGGTGAGGAGGGACGCCAGTGTAAAACTCACCGACATAGTCTCGAGGAGGAGCACGGTCAGAACGGTACCAATCATATGCGTTACCGGGCTGAAAGTAGGCATGAACAGCCTCATCCTCACAGCGGTAACCAGAGAAGGCTGGATCTCTAGGAATAGAACCGGCAGAATGTCCAGTCTGAGCAAATCGAAGATCAGCGAGAGAATTTGCTATCGCCTGATAACGAGTGACATCGCGGAACTCACGTTCGTGGGCCATATCCATCATCGAGACGTGCAAATCAGAAAGTTGCTGGTGTATGCCTTCAAAGGTCATAGCATACTGCTGAGTAGGTGGAGGAGGTAGAGCAGTAGGAGGAACAGTAGGAGGAGCAGCAGCAGTCATACTACGACGAAATAGCTTAAGAAACTTGGGCTCAGGGTCTTGAGTACAAGTTGACAAATCAATATCAAAACGCTGGAAGATGCGTGGGAGAATCATCGCATAAGAGAGATTTCTATCTCTTGCACGACAACGTCCCATCATCTGGATAATATTCTTAGGGGCAGAAAAAGAAATCCCCTTAAGAATGTGATATATAGCAGATAGTTCAAGTGATGTGATATCATCCTTTGAAGTAGACTTCGGAAGGAGAGTGGAGTAGATGATGCGATGCAATTCATAATTAAACAAGTTCAAGTTGTTTGCCTTGAACTTTCTAGAGCGAACTCGATCAGGTGCACAGAGTTCAGCTTTGAAACTAGCAAGTGTCGTCCCGTCGGGAAAATCAAATTCAGTGATATCAACAAGCGGTGCACCTTCGTTAGATAGACCAAGGATTTCCGCTAAGTGGACATCATTGAACTCGATGTCTAGTCCGCCAACACGAGTACTTACGTCAAACGTGTTTAATATGATATTGCAGTAGAAAAGTCTAATGGCATTAGTTGCTACTGGGAAACAAAGTTTAACAACGTGTTGTAACCCTAATGCCTCAAAATAAGGGCAGTGTTCTGGAAATACAGTCCATTTGATAGGAGCGCCTGTGCATATGGATCTCATGGAAAAGTCTCCATACCACAGAAGGGCTTGATCTAGGGTTTGAAAATAAAACCCATCGAACGCGCCAACGCTCGATTGAACTGGTGAAAAGAGGGAATCCGTGGGTGGATTCGAAGATGTTCCTTCCTCACTAGGATTGTCGTCTTCTTCCTCTTGAAGGGGTTAAATCCCTTAGGCGGCATTATGCAATAAAAGTAAATATGCACGAAATTGAAAGGAGGAGAAATACAGAGTTATACCTCTCGAGATTCGAGTATGTTGTAGAAGACAACGATCTCCGTACGAATCTAAAATTTGGATGGATTTCACCACGTAGATAGGGTGAAATGGAGTGGTGAAGAACTAGGGTTTGAGGGCTCTCGCGCGGCTGCTGTTGCTGTGATGGTGGTATTTAGAAGCAATAAAGAAGAAAGGCTCTCGGGTTCTGGTTATATAATCAGATACCTTTAACCGAACTCGGGCCGAATTCGGTCCGAAGTCTGGCCGAATTTGCCTGAGGTTGGTTTGGAACACTTTCTTCTTCATTGACTCATTTCAAAGATTTAATTCAAAGATTAGTAATTTTAACATTCAATTAATATAATTAATGTTATTTTATAGATTAAATATCGTTACACAGCGACTGTCTCAGATTAGCTGTAGGAGTACTGTCCCAGCTGGCGGAGGTTCACCGGGGAACACTTAAGTACCACTTCGCTTCAACCGTAGTTGTGGTGACAGACAGACTCTTTATTGGCTTGTCTCTAACACAGTTTTCACGTATTGAAATAAAATCATAAAACAAAATTAATTAACATTATTGACGTCCAAAATTCCTAATTCTCGACGTAAATAATTGAAACGATCTTCTGCTAGAGGTTTTGTGAAGATGTCAGCTAATTGATTCTCAGTATCTATATACACAAGGTCAATATCTCGATTTTGATAATGATCTCTAAGAAAATGATGTCGAATCTCGATATGCTTAGTACGAGAATGACATACTAGATTCTTAGTCAAATTAATTGTGCTCGTGTTGTCATAGAAAATAGGAATGTGTGTGTAAAATAAATCATATGTCTTCTAAGGTTTGTTTCATCCACAAAATCTGAGCACAACAACGTCCTGCGGCGATATACTCAGCCTCTGTTGTTGATAGGGCTACATAATTTTGCTTTTTACTAAACCATGATACTAAAGCCTTGCCTAAGAAATGACATGTGCCGCTGGTACTTTTTCAATCAACTTTACATCCAGCAAAATCTGCATCCGAGTAACCAATAAGGTCAAAAGACTTAGTTTTGGGATACCATAAGCCAACAGAAAAAGTGCCCTTAAGGTATCGAAAGATACGCTTAACTGCGTACAGATGTGATTCCTTTGGATTCGCTTGAAAACATCCACACAGGCAAACACTAAACATAATATCTGGACGACCAGCAGTTAAATAAAGTAAACTACCGATCATACCTCGATACTTACGTGTGTCGACTGGCTTGCCTTGTTCATCAATATCAAGCTTTGTTGAAGTTGCCATCGGAGTACCAATAGGTTTAACATTATCCAGATCAAACTTTTTTAGCAAATCTTTTGTGTACTTGGCTTGATTTATGAATGTCCCATTGTCAGTTTGTTTGATTTGCAGTCCGAGAAAGAATTTCAGCTCTCCCATCATGCTCATCTCAAACTCATTCTGCATACACTTAAAGAATTCTTGACACAGAGATTCATCAGTAGATCCAAATATAATATCATCAACATAGACTTGTATTAAGAGAAGCTTGCCATTAAAAGACTTAATAAAAAGTGTAGTGTCAACCTTGCCTTTTGAAAAACCGTTGTCAAGTAGGAAGGAGCTTAGACGATCATACCAAGCACGAGGGGCTTGTTTTAAACCGTATAAAGCTTTCTTCAACTTGAAAACATGATCAGGGTTTTTAAAATCTGTGAAACCTGGAAGTTGTGCTACAAAAACTTCTTCTTTTATAAAACTATTTAAAAATGCACTCTTGACATCCATTTGAAATAATTTGAAAATATAAAAACATGCAAATGCACATAACATGCGAATGGATTCGAATCTCGCAACTGGGGCATAAGTCTTATCGTAGTCGATACCTTCTTCCTGATTGTATCCTTGAGCTACGAGTCGAGCCTTATTACGAGTCACTAAACCATTCTTGTTCAGTTTATTTCGGAATACCCAACGGGTGCCAATGATCGGATGATCAATAGGCTTGGGAACAAGTTCCCAAACTTGATTCCGTTTAAATTGGTTTAATTCCTCTTGCATAGCATCTATCCAAAAATTATCACTACATGCTTCATCAATGGTTTTGGGTTCTGGCTGTGAAATGAATGCAACACTAGAAATAATATCTCTACTGGATGTACGAGTACTTACACCTTTGGTAATATCACCAATTACCAAATCCTTTGGATGATCAGCCGTAAATTTTAATCTTTTCGGCAGACTCCGAAGGTAGCTGCTTCTGGGTTCTTCTTTTGGAGAATCAGCTGGTGTTGAGCTTGGCACAGTTATATCTTCGTCATCGTCATCGATAGTCATTTGATTCAATTCATCAAAGGTGACGTTGATTGATTCTTCGATGATCATAGTTTGTTTGTTGAAGACTCTGTATCCTTTGCTCTTGGCCGCATAACCTAAAAATATACCTTCATCGGCCTTTTCGTCAAACTTTTCCAAATTGTCTTTTGTATTAAGAATAAATCATTTACAACCAAATATTCTAAAAATATGAAACTGATAGAATTCTATCAAACCATAACTCAAATGGAATCTTCTTCGATTTGGGTCGAATTAGAACTCTATTGAGAACAAAACAAGCTGTATTGACAGCTTCAGCCCAGAAATATTTGGGTAGACTAAACTGGTTTAATATTACTCTGGCCATTTCGGATAAAGTTCTGTTCTTACGTTCCACAACTCTATTTTGTTGTGGAGTCCTAGGGCAGGAGAACTCGTGTACTAAACCGTGTGTGTCACAAAATTGCTCAAACTCTGCATTCTCGAATTCGCCTCCATGATCGCTTCTAATACGAGTGATCATGTAACCTTTTTCATTCTGTACTTTCTTGCAAAAGGCGACAAATTCGGACAATGCATCATTCTTGCGTGTCAAGAAGTATACCCACGTGTATCTAGAGTAATCATCTACAATTACAAAAGCATATAGCTTACCTCCGAGGCTAGCAACTCTACTAGGACCAAATAAGTCCATATGTAGCAATTGTAGAGGTCTAGTAGTACATACTGCATTTACTGACTTGAATGTGGATCTGGTAGCTTTGTTCTTTTTACATTGGTTGCATACCGAATCCTTCTTGAATGTTATGTCCGGTAAACCGCGTACTAGCTTCTTCGTGGATAATCTTGAGATTGTGTCCATATTTGCGTGACCGAGTCTCATATGCCACAGATGACTCTCATCACTTTTAGCAATTAAGCATCTACCTGAAATATTAGTTTCTTCCAACAAATAGAAAACATATATGTTGTCTTCCCTGATACCTTCAAAGATAGTACTACCAGTTGAGCTATCAACTATAGTACATTTGTCTTTGCCAAAGTTGATGCCATAACCATGATCAGCTAAATGACTTATGCTGAGTAGATTATGTTTCAACTCGGTAACCAGACAGACATCCTTAATCACAGGATAGGGAGATTTACCAACATCACCGATACCAATGATATACCCTTTCAAGTTGTTACCGAAGGAGACGTAGCCTCCCTTCTTCTTTTTCGACAGTGTTACAAATAATGTAGCATCACCGGTCTTATGCCGTGAACAACCGCTGTCGAGTATCCATTTGCTTTTAGCATGTGAAAGGTGTTCCACCTGATCGGATGCCATAAACCATACATTTGTAGTGTCTTCTGATTGTTCATCTTCTGAGTTGCTGGCTTCACTTTCATGCCATATGCTGGTGTTGGCATATCTCCGAGATGTTGATCTCTTCAGGTTCCCTTTCTCATACCTGTTGCTCTTCTTGCTTGATGATGAGTTTGTAGGACAATCCTTCTTCATGTGTCCCTTCTTCTTACAGCCATAGCAGACAGCATCATCTTGATACCAGTTGTTGCTGCTATTGTTTTCTTTGGCTTTCTTCTCATATCTCATGAATCTTTTGAATTTCCTTGTTAGAAGTGCTTGATCTTCAGCATCAGATTCACTGCTGTCTGAATCACCTTCAGTAGCTTTTCTGTGCTGAGCCTTGAAAGCGATCGTCTTATCCTTTGGTACAGGCTCTTCAAAATCTTATAGTTCCAGTTCATGAGTGAGTAGCTTACCCATGAGTACTTCGAGGGACATAGTTGTGAGGTCGTTCCCTTCAATGATCGCAGTAGCCTTTGGAATCCAGTTCTTGGTAAGTGCTCGCAGGAGTTTGCGAATCTTTTCATGGTTACTGTAATCTTTGCCTAGGGAGGACAAAGGATTTACAATATCCAAGAATCTTTCGAACATTTGAGTAACTATTTCGTTGGGCTTCATCTTGAACATCTCATACTCTTGAGTAAGTCTGCTGACCTTTGATTCTTTGACTTGAGTCGTGCCTTCATGTGTGACTTCAAGAAGCTTCCACACTTCATTAGCAGTTGTGTAGATAGACACCCTGTTAAATTCAGTTCTGTCTAAAGCATAAAATAAAGCGTTAATAGCACGTGCGTCAAGACTGGCCTTTTTTTTTTCTTCCTCTGTATATCTGTTATGGGGTTTTTCAATTAAAACTCCATCAATATTTATACGAGGTGGCTTTTGATAGCCATCAATAACAATAGACCATAAATCAAAGTCAAGTGATTTTAAGAAGAAACTCATCCGTGTTTTCTAATAGGTATAATTCGTACCATCAAACAGTGGAGGCATGTTTGTGGCCTGGCCTTCACTTGTGAATTTTACAGTTGCCATGTGTTGTGCTGTGATCTATATAACAAATAGTTAAATGAATAAATAATTGCAATGTTATCTTGCTTTACCTGTAACACCCGCTCTGATACCAATTGTAGGAACAAAATCGTAAAGCACAATACTGTAGAGGGGGGTGAATAGAGTTGGCAGCGGAATAATGCTAATTAAAAATGTTAGCAGCAAGATCACAGAATAATAATCACAACTAAATAATGTAAAGGCAGAGATAAGAAAGTAAACGCAAAGACAGCGATGTATACTGGTTTCCCTCTGTTGAGGACTAGTCCAGTCGGTAGAACTCTTGCTACCAGTTGAATCCATTATTGGCAAATCCGCAAGTTTTCTTACGAAGTCCTTACAACTTCTACAACGTGAGCTTTGATACGAAGAACTCGTCCAACTTCAATTGTGAAGAGGTATTCTTCTATCAAGCCTTCTGATTACAATCACTCTGAAACTTCTAGACCGCACCGTACTGGCAAAACGACTAGAGGATTGTAACTGGCTTGGGATCTAAAAATTAAAGCTCGAGAAAAACTCTTTGGAAGACAGTAGGCTTTGAGTAGAGAGAAGATTGAAAGTGAATGAGTGAGTTAAAATGATCGAAATCCTTCTCTATTTATAGGAGTTCCAAAGACAGAATTCTGGCAGAATTCGGACAGAATTCGGACAGAACTCGATGAGCAAATCTCGGTCAAATCTGCAACTGCAGGAGGACCAAGTTCCAAGGAATTCAAAAACAAAACGGCCACTAACCGAACTCTGGCCGAACTCTGGCTGAGTTCTGTCAGGGTTAGGTTAGGGTTTTTAAAATTAGTTTTTGTGGAATTTTGAAAACCTTTTTGGAGCTTTTGTAAATACGAATGTTTTACAAAACTAAGGACATTTTAAAAACATTTTGAAATCATTTTGGAATAGCCTATTTGCCAGTACGACTCGGTGTACAAAGTATTCCTAGACTCAAATGAAAAATACATTGCTCAAAGAAATACAGACTCGAACAGGCAAACAGTGCTTCGGTCTTGAACTGTGTAGATAGCTTTTCTTGATCATGTCCAAGAGTCCGAGATATCCTGACTAGTTCCATATATCGAGACAGAGTTTGATCAATTATTAAAATCAGTTTGACCATATGACCAATGGGCCAACAAGACTCACCCTGGAATCATTGATCTCTATGACTGGAATCGTCCCGTACTGGATTCATCTTGTATTAGATTCGTCTAGTACTGGACTTATATTGGAGTTACACTTGTCTACATTTACTGTCTAGACTTATATCATGTTACCCTGGTGTCACGTCCAGTACCGAAATACGGAGACGGACGTAGGCCAGCTACACCGTATAAGGTACAAATATACTATACGACGATGATGGCTGTCAAGTCTTGCTGGGTATCCTAGCATGCAATCAATCTATGGCCTATATCCGATCTCATGTCCATAGGCAAATTACAATAAAATACTGAACAAGAGAGAGAATCATATGGAAAGCAGGAAATACTCATATGATAATCAGAAAATCTATAGTATAGGATAATAATGTAGATGAGTATACCTTCCCACAGTTCCTAGCATGGTCGGGAACTGAAACACATCCTCCAAGTCGAGTCTGAAAGATCCACAGGGTCGGTCTCAGGCAATCTGGGAACAATCCAGGGTTGGTCAGGCCAACCATAGCAAGTACCAGAAAGGAAGGCTCAAGGACGGGCGAAGAAAACCAGCATGATATGATATATAACAGGAATAACACGTATGAACAGCAGTAATGAGGGTAAAGGATCGTGTGGTACCAACGTACGATTATAGAATATAATGCGGCAATCCAACTACGAATACGTAAGTAGCCAACAATCATCACAGTCATCCTAACATCCACTAATGCTTGCATCACCAACTGGAACTCGTAGTCTGTCATCGGAACAGTAACTCACCCCTACATCAAACAAGAACAAGGGAATGAATTACCGCACCGGGACAGCGTTACGGGCCAGCCAGCTTAGCAAGCAACAAACCATACAATTTAGGTGAATAAGCGGCCACTTAAATGTCTACGGTTGTCTATGTGGAGGTTGGGTTACCCCAACAATGCAATATAGGAATCCACAGATCGTGCCGTCCCAGCAGGGCTAGTGGGGCCAAGTATATCAAGACTAGATGAGCGCCGGTCCCTCGCAAGACCAGCGGGCTCTGCATGTCACCACCGGTCCCTCGTAAGGCCACCGTGCCGAGCATGCCATGTATACAATGTATAGTACATAAAGTAGCCGGATATTGCCATCCACCAGTACGAATGGTAACAATATCCGTGGCGGCCAGCCTACAGGTCATGACTAATGTCTGGGATAAGGCTGGTAATGCACGATCTCGGGATTCCGTTCCCCTCCAATGCTTCTACCAGTTTAAGTTGCCTAGATTAACCATACATTTATCCGGAATCACATGCCATGGTCACATGATCATCCTCCTAGATGTCGTACCTCAGTACGAGAACGCTAAGTAAGAATCAACCTCGGCACCTATAGTCCCAGTTGTGATCCATCCTTAGTGTTATGCAACAAGCAAGCAAGCAATCATAACCACGCTAAGACTATAGGCCAACTACCAGATACCTGTGCAGGTAATCATATAATATAGCTAGAATATCAAGATGGCATCGCAATACGATATAATCATGGAAGTAGCACCTCAAAGTGCCAGTAGACAAGGGGCACCGCAGTGCAAGGTCAGGGCCAGTACCTCAAAGGGTAACTGGACTTATAGAGGGCTCGGCTAGGTAAGCAAGTCTTCGACGATCAGGATCCAGGTTAACACGTCCATCGAGGTCCTCGAAACACACAATAAACAATTATTAGAATTAAATAATAAAATAATGATGAAAATCACGAAGAATGGCACAAGGCTATACCGTACGGGTCCCGCAAGCAGCACAGGGATCTGGCACGGAAACTGAGGCACGCAGACAAATACGGGCACGCAATCCGAGATGTACACGTATATCGAGATGCGTACAAGAATTGAGATGACTCGAGGATCGAGATGAACAGGAGACAACGTACACGTAAATCGAGATATGCACACAAATCGAGACGGCATAATACTAATGCGGTACGCAAATCGGAGCGAGCATGTAAATCAAGACAACATAAGATACAATATGACACGCAAATCGATACAGTAAGCAAATCGGTGCATACACGTAAATCGAGGTGGCACGGGTCACAAGGTAGGCAGAAAGGCCGAGACACAAAAATTGAGACGGTGCATAAATCTAGATGGCACGGTGCCCGAGACAGCACGGGGCTCGAGGCGTCCCGCTGCCTAAGACAGCACGTGGATCGGGGTACATAAAAACTGGGATGCGTGAATCGAGATAGCATACGGACCGAGCAGCACACTGCTCGAGACTGTACGTGCACCGAGGCACGCAGCCCGAAAAGTACGCAAACCGAGGCCAGCTCGCTGCTCGAGCAGCGCAGGGCCCAGGGGCGTCCTGCCGCTTGAGGCGGCGATGTCCCCGTGCGTGGCAGCTGCTCGCTAGAGGGAAGAGAAGAGGAAGGGGCGGAGGAGCTGAGGGAAGTTCGGCTAGGTGTGGCGAGCCGGCCGCCAGCGGAGGAGACGAAAAAAGAGGGGGAGCGGTTACCAGAGAGGTGATGGCAGCGGCGCCCAAGTCACGGCGGCGCTGGAGGCAACCCGCGGGGGCGCGATGCCCTGGACGGTCGGAGAAGATGGAAACGACGGCGATGGTGGTGGCTGCAGTGAGTGGCAGCGGACGCGGCTCTGGGAAGAGGGAGCTCGGGGAGGAGGCGGCCATGGCGAAGGGGGCGACTGCGGTGGAGATAGGGGCGGTCGCGGTGGTGGCGGGCGCCGGGAACAGCAAGAAAGGGAAAGATGAAGGTGGTGGCGGTGGGAAGTGACAGTGGTGGGTGATGGTGGCACAGGCGGCCATGGGAAGGAGGCCGAGAGGGAGGAGGAGGAGAGCTAAGAGCGAGTGAGAGAGAGAACTGAGAAAGTGGGAGAGAGAGAGGAAAGGGAATTTGAGAAGGGGGTGTGCTGTTCGTGGGAGAGAGAGGGAGAGAGGATTGTTTGATGTGAGGGGTGAGGGTGAGTGATGTGAGGGGTTAGGTAGGGGATTTAGATATTTTGGAGAGGGTAGATTTAGGATCAAGAAAATAATAGTAGCAATAATAAAAAATGGGAAAAATTCCCCTCTATTAATTAATAATAAAATTTTAACAATACCCAATTTCAAAAATCCTCCAAATACACAAATACAATCAAATACTATTTTCAAAAATAGGGATTTGACACCTGGTTCAGCTAGCTTCTACTTTACAGTCTTTATTGCCATGATTCTTCTTTTATTTAGTTACTTACTTTCCTTGTACTTTATCTGTCTCTCTATACCATCACCTGAATATAAACTGTCATATTCATCAATACAACTGTCTATAACTGCTTTATAGTTCTCTGTTATTTACTTGGGTTTTCTAGATGAGATATACTCGTTCCTGTCCTGACTGGACCTTTTGAAATATTACAGATACTTGCGCTGAGGACACATGCCCTACATATTATGGATCCGGAGACGGGATGGCTACCTTTGGCCCTGACACTCAGGAGTGATCGAGATTTAGTTTAGTAGGCTTGTATCTATTTTTCATGATGAACTTGTTGTATTTGATTTGAGATTTGTGTAGTATTTGAGATTTGTTGAGATTTTGTTATTATTTAGTAGTTGTCCTTCTATTCTTAGTTATTTCTTCTGTGTTATCTTATCGTGCTTAGACTGTGATTGAGTTACAATATCTTATACTTGTCCTCCATTCGGAGTTTATCATGATGAGTACATTATATACTGCATGAGTTGATGGTTAGATAGTGACCTGGAACAGCGTTCTACCGCCGACACTGCGGCGTAGGCTGGGCGCTGTCACGTACTCGTACCCTCACAGTGGGTGCGGGTCGTGACAAGCGTGCATCTAGCTGTAAAAAACTCTAGGTTCCATAATTCAATGAATGGTTGTAGTACAGGATTAAGTCACCAAATTATATAGGTCACTAAACTTATCTTTGACCAAATCTATGAAATATCTCTAAAATAAACTATACAAATGGATAGAGATAAGAACAGAGAAATTCATAGAACATTTATCTAAGAAACATGAAGGAGAATGGTACGAAGAATAATCGAGAGCCAAAGATGACAAGAATGAATCCAAACTCCTATAAACCTAGTTGTGGATGCATTCTTAAATATAATCCTGAATCAATTTACAAGCTCGCAATATGACTAATGTAAGTACTACCCCAACTTTGTATCTTTGTGAAGATGCGATCTACATGAGCCACCATAAAAATCACATCATGCCCCAACCCCAAAATATATAGGACCAAGATACGTAACAATGTACATCTATGTTTGAAGTTGACCCCAAACCAACTTTACATATTTGCTACCAGAATCAGACCAAACTATCCATAAACCTATCTCACACGTCTACCAATCTAACTATAAGAATATTAAATATAGAAGAAACAAATACGAAATAATAAAATAAGGGTATCAACTAATAATACTTGAAAACCTGCGATAACAATCCCAATAATCAAGGTAGAAGCTTAACAATAATCTAAAATAAAACCAAGTCCTCAGAGAGACATAACATGATACATAGTATACTACATTAAATATCATGCTAAGGAATCAACCAATAGAACATATAGAACCACTAAACAGTCTATGTGAAATACAATTGAGGACAACGTTCGAGTGCAAGGTCTCTCCGAACAAGGGTACAGGGGCAGCGAAGCTCATCCGTATCACTAACTACCATCATAAAAAAATTAGTAGCCTCTATGACTAATAACTGTCCTCCCCACCTAATAGTAATATTATCCAGGTCGAATCCACGACATGTCTAATTCGAAAACAAGTAATAAGTCCAAACAATCGTATACAATGTTTATCGGGACTATACGGACATCAAGTAAATATCACAAGTCAAATACGAGTCATCAATATGCAATACAACATAAATTCATAGGGTGACACCTAATTTATGTCAACATGAATAATTATGTAAGTAAACAGATAATGAAACATGATATATATATATATATATATATATATATATATATATATATATATATATATATAACAAGAATATCTAGAGAATGATTGATAAAAAGTATAGAGCTTGTAAATATTGTAAATCAGATAGGCAAGGTATACTTGCCTTATTTTCCAAAGCCGCTGAGTGTGCAAGTATAAAATTTGGTCAAAGTCTAAGCACACTAATAAGCTATGATCCACAAGAGACCTACCAAATCCGATTAAATAGAAGACCAAGAATTACATAAAGAAACATATATACAAATATAAACAAATTAGACAAGTTTCTTATTAGAGAAATTAGGTAGGTCTAGGCTGCCTACTATCTAGGTTATCATAGTCTCTATAATCCATACTTTTTCAATTATACTCTAATTTATAAGTTTTATAATTGACTTACAGGTTTGTATCTCGTAATTCGTGCAACAAAACCTACGACATATAAATTGAGATAATATGGCCAACTACAAGGTTATGGTCTTATCTTGATGATCCATACGATCACTTTGTCAATTTCAGTGATAAGAGATCATTGGAATCGACGGATCTCAATTTTGTTTACGCATTTTGAAATACAAAAATGCAACAAAATCAAACGATATTTAGATGCTATAAAACTTGGTATCCTAGGGTAAAAAGTCTCTGTGGCCACAATGGAGATGACAGATTAAATATCTAATGGCTGGATCTTCCAAAAAGGCCAAGACATCAAATCTAGACATCGGGTGGGGTCTTTGGTCGCATACAATGTATGGTTAGAATCTTAATGATCCAACAACATAAATAAAAATTAATACATAGGGTAAGAGTTACTTGAAGGTGGATATGGAATCAGAGGTTATGTCACAAAGACACGGCCTTGGAAAGTCTACTAGGATACTAGACTAAAGGAGGACAAGTCGGATTAATAAGCTCAATTTGGTCGATAAAACTTCGTCGTGGTCACATGATATTTTACATGAATGAAGTACATCATTCGCATACACAACAACAAAATCGAAATGAGAATCTGACAACTGGATTAGTCTCTATGGACGCACGAAGTCATCAATATGATCTGGAGTTGCTGTGTCCTTTCGTCACTCATATTGGACTCTTCTTACGGTGCATGATCATCGTCAGGAGTCAAGGAGAGGCTCTGGTGATGGAGGGGAGATATGGGAACTGGATAGTGGTTGTGGATTTTAATTTGGGGCACTGGAAGGTGTCAAACATAACCTATATGCTAACTGGACACAAGTATTGGCATTTTTATGACTGTGTCCAGGTTTTTACTGGATAAGGTGCTTTATCATGGTGTTGAGGAGTGTTGGGAACAATATCTTGTGGAAGAGAAATTTGTTAGGAGTCAGTTGGTGGTGGTCAATCAATATTTGGTGGTCGGGAAGGGTTTAGACATGACAAGGACACGCACGGGCACAACTTGGATACTAAGAAAGAAGGAGTTATTAGGGTTTAAAGGTGTCCACTTCTACTGTTCCTTATATAGGGGGAGAGAAAAGTTCAGGTTCGGTTCTGGTTCCTGAATCCTCACGGGATTCAGGTTTGAGAGTTTAACGCTGATCCACCAATAGATAAATTATCTCGCTGGATCAACGACCATGATGACTTAATTTAGTCTATAGGGTCGGGTTGGGTTCTACAAAGAAAGCAAGATCAAATAGTTGAGGTTATATGGTGAAACAAACTAAAGGTTGGATTGGTGCGAGCTGCTAGCTAATTAGCTAAGGACTGGATCGAGAATGGACAAGTCGGGCTGGGCTGAGTGTTTAAACAAAATAAATGGATAAAATAAACATTTTAATGGTGCAGATGGTCTAAGCTAAAGAATATGGGTTAATACATATTTAACTTTTTTTGGCATGCTGGTTCGGGCTGTTAGGCGGTTGGCTTGACCCGCAAGGCTATTATTTTATAGCTAAATTATTTATTTAAAATCTTATTAGTTGTCATAGCTGTATATCGTAAGTACGGTATCCGGGTTTAGGCATGGTTTGTATATATGAGTATTTATTTTTAACATTATGTTATTAGCATTATACTTGATAATTTTATTATGATAAATCCATTCATTTTTAAAATTAAATAAATTGTTACACAAGCCTTTGTAATTTTTGCAAAATTGTAAAATTTAATTGCCTCATACTTATACACTTGTCTCCATGCATGGAGAGCATGGGTAATTTAGTAAATTTTCTTTTGAGACACATGTCACCATGCATGGCATGAAAGGGTATTTAAGTCCTTTTACATTAATTTTATAATCATTATGTTGTATTAAAAAAAAAAAAAAAAAAAAAGAGAACTTAAATGGAAGGGAGAGAGAGAGCAACTCTTATCTCCATCTCTCTTCCTCTTCCTCTTCCTCTTCGGTTCCCCTAACCGAACCCCTCTCTCTCTCTCGGGTTCCTCTCTCTCTCCATCCACTCTTCATCTCTCTCACTCTCTCCATCTCTCTTACTCCCTCTCCCTCTCGGCCCCTCCTCCCGCACACCCACCGACGCCGGCCGCCGCCGGTTGGCCGCCCCCTCCTCCACGCCAACCTCCATCATCACCTCCAACATCACCATCATCATCTCTATCTCCATCTCCATCATCAAAACCTAAACCTAATTCCCATTTTTCTTCAAGAAGAAGAAGAAGAAGAATTTGAAGGAAGAGGAAGAAGAAATTGGAAGAGCAAGATCCAAGCCCTAATCCCCAAATCGATTTTTCCAAGGCAAGTCCTCCTTCCATTTTCTCCAATTCTAATTTGTGATATATTTTGCATATAGGTTTTGGTTAATGTTATTATACAAATTAAAATTTAAAATCTTGATTAATTCTGGGATTAATATATGTTGCTTAGAACATGGTTCTAAGACTTATTTATTAAGGTGTCACACCTATACGAAGAGTCGAATTCGATTTAGAATGTGTTCACAAATGCTGAATTAAATTTCAGCATGTGCAGTCTTTTCGTAGAGCAGTTTTGATCTACTAAATTTTCTCAAAATAAAAATATGTCTGAACAAAAATTAAAGATAACTCGAAGATCTTTCCAACGATATATGATGACAGAGATTTCGAGTTTATATGTAGGAGTTATGGGTCATACGATAGAGGTAAAATTCTGGAATGAAATCTGAAATTTATTTTACACAATTTCGTACAAACAGCTCTGACCTATTAAATCTGTCAAAAACCAGAACGTGTTGTACAAAACTGAGGAGGATTCAAGGATCTTTCGAACGATATAAAATTCGATGAATTTGGAGTTATATTGTAGGAGTTATTGACCATACAACGTCAACATAGAATTCTGAAATTAAATTCTGGAATGTTATATACACTATTTTGTAGATCAGTTTTGACCCATCAAACACTGTAAAAAAAATGAAGTATGCCTGTTAAGGGATATGTCAAGAATTTAATATGTTTTTCGGATATATATATAATATGATGGTATCTTTAATTATATGATAGGGATTATAATCCATGCCAAGTAAAGGTTTTTGGGTTGGGTTTTAGTATCGAATCCTAGAGTTGTTTGCTTGTGATTGACATGTATAAAAAAAAAAATTATAATGTAGATAGGTGTATATTATGATTTATTGATGTTTAAGGAATTGAAATGTTTGGTATACATATAAGTGATGTACACATTAGGAAATTAACTCATACACCAAGAAGGCAAAGTACATAAGTGGATAAATTGCTTAAATCATATAAGCTTATGCACCAACAATGGTTGTATTGTATAGAGAAGGAGGATTATACTCATGGGTATATATATATACACTTGTAAGTTACTAAATATCAAATTTGAAGGGGATACAAGGCAAGCTCTCCACACCCTTTTTGATTATTTTCATGCTATTCTAGTTTTAATTAAAAATCTGGAATTATTATCATTATGGATAAAAACTGAGTTTTTGATTATTGTGAGGGGCTTTGAGCCTAATATTTGGTAGAAGAAAAATTATGGACACTTTACATTAATTTTGAGTTTGCAATAAACCATGCATATGGTTCCCACATCCCTTAATATGGATTGTAGTTGCATGTGTTAACTTGGACATGTAGAATTGAGGAATTCATAATTTTAACATGCACTTCAATTATGTCCATATTTATACGGCATGATTAACTTGTTTAAATATGTGCTTTAAAAAGTCATTTTTTCCTTACAAAGTTCATATATACATACATGCATACTAATTTCAAGAAGAACTTGGTTTACTATGGTTGTCATTCATGAAAATACATACAAGTATCTTCAAAATAAGATTTTATGAAATATTTGATATTTATCTAAATTATATTAAATCTGCCCAGAAATTTATCCATGCTTAAGATGATCTTTTATCACAAACACATAGTTAGAATTGATATGTATGGATACCGGACCCATAGGATAGCATACTAGTTAACTTTTCAAAGTGTAAATGACCATTTTGTACACTTAAAAGTCAATTATGATATTGTAAGTTTAGATTTTGTGCTTAGTAGCTAGCATCAAGTTTACAGTATAACTTTATTTGATAAATTGAGTTCCTTGAACATTGGAGAGTATTTAGGAAAGGGGCAAGTGTCATAACATTTTGCTTGCCTGGACGCCAAAGTAAATAAATTATTGCTAAATCGCATTACTTTCTTTTATTATTGCGTGTTGCCGGTGTTGAGGGTTGCTCCACCGAAGGGGTCGGCGTACCCGGTTTTATATACTGCGTGTTGCCGGTGTTGAGGGTTGCTCCACCGAAGGGGTCGGCGTGCCCATTATTCTCTCCTTGTGTTTACATGTTCTGGAAATATTTCCGGGTCAGTAAATACAAAGGAGACTCTGCCGAAATTTTTGAGAATTTCTAGAGAAGTCCATTTTCGTGATTTCGGGCTCTTTAGAGACCTTTGTCTAAAGTTCTAGATCATTGGAACCATCATTCTCCGGTACTATGACATCGGAGGGATTCTTGGAAATCATTGTCCAATAAGACACCTTGGAATTTCCTTGGCTCCAAATATTTCTTGGACTATATTAGTTTCGGCAAGTACGAAACTATTACTTGAATTTGACTTGACTTTTAAGACTCCCGTTTAAAGGATGGTTCCTAAGGAATACGAATGACTAGATTAGGTCGCATGGGGTTTGGGAGAGAAACCTGGATCACACCCGGCTGACTTCTTTGCAATATGATTTTACATTTTTCGTACTGATCCGTCCCTGATACGGTGTTCGTGCGGCCGCGCGATCTTCACCGGGGTGAGGCTTAGCTCACCTTCTTGTTTTGCAATGGGGCATCTATGCCCTGAGTTTCAGCTCAGATTACCCATTTGTATCTATCACGTGTTTTGCAATGGGGCATCTATGCCCTGAGTTTCAGCTCAGATTACCCATTTGTATTAAATTCATTAGGCATCTATGCCCTGAGTTTCAGCTCAGACTACTAATGAATGGGTTCGATATTCTTGGAAAAGTTCAAGTCGTACGAACTTCCTTTTATAGCTCATGATTCGATGATTCGAGCCAGATGATTCGAAACTAACTCATGATGCTATCCTGGTTTAATCACATCAATATGTGATAGTACAGACGGCTGGAGAATCTAAGCACCACCCGTTTTGTACGAGCCTGATCCCGGACCAATGGGATTATTGTAGAGATGCTAGGCGTGGGTGTGTGATCCAGAGAGTTTCTCTAAATTTGCATTTAGGTTTAGAAAGTTTGTTTTTGGGTACTTGTGACATTAATGTGAGAACGACTCGCTTCTTGACTAGTATTATATGTATGAGCTTTAAAATGATCAAGTTTACTCCATTTTGTATTTACCTGCCTTATCATTCCACCTTCATAACTTGCTCCTTTGACCGAGGGCTTGCTCGTCGTATTGACGACCTAGTTTTGTTCACTAGGAAAGACGACGCTCCTGCAGAAATGCTACATCTGCCTAATGGTAACAAGGACGAGGCGTAGACTATCTGGAGAATCTCAAGAAACGGCCAACAACACTTGGAGGACAGTTAGATGTAATTTATCTCTTTGATGTAAATAACTTGTATATAATGTACTCTGAGGAACAATTGATGTATAATAATTATAGTTTATATCAATGAAATGTACTTAGTAATTCCTTGTATTTTCCATTCTGATAATCTACGGGCGACAATCGCGAATATGGATACTGGAGTATTCGTATGTCGCGTAGCCTGGGGATGTTGTTACATACTCGGCTCGCCGTATTCTGGGAGCGGGGCGTGACACGTCTTTTTGTTGGTGGCCCATGTAGGTCTGCAAAGAATGGAAAGTACAGGGTAAAGGGGTAGGTTAAGGTTAAAAGTATTAGAAATTTATATAGGTTAAAACCTAGATTTCAATCACACCCTAGAGATTCTCTTAAGAATAATTACCTGAGGATGGGCACTATCGGAAATAGTAGGAAGAATTAATGATATTGCATAGATTAGTATCATTTGCTATGCTATTTGACCTACCTATTATGCTTTTATTTGGGATACTTGTGGAAGGTACTAACTTGGAGTTTTATTTGGAAAATCTAGGATATGATGCAGGCCAAGTTTTAAGGAGACCTATATAAGTAAGCTATAAACCTAAGACATTCTTAGGAAAAGTCTACAAAGAACCGTAGGTTAGGGAATATTGCACAAGTTTCATCCCTAGATTGTGTTTCATTCCGTTGTCCTATAGGTCCTTACTTAATGGATGTTCTATAGTGATTTCATATAATTAGGAATCCTAAATTGAGATTGCCATTACAGGAATATATGATATTCAGGAAGCCATGGGTAGTATAAGGATAGATATGTCTCGAAATTTTGGTTAAAGTGAATTATAGAGAATTAGACGAGTATTCTTATTAAGAGTACATTGGTAAAGGAGCTATAAAAAAAAAAATCTTAAGGATCTTGTACTAGGTATCCTTAGTAAATAAAGACTTGATTTATCTAGAACTATATATAATCAGGAGTAGTAAAGAAAATAAGGACTGTCAATCCAATAGGCCAATGAGGACTACGGACTTCCATTTAGAGTGGGTATATTATGTCCTGTAGGATTGATATATATACAAATATAGCTTAGAAGGGATATTGGTACTTTAGTACTAGTAGTATCTTGTTTGAGGTATAGACATGATATACATATTATATATTATATATATATATATATATATAACTTCTAAAGTATAGCTCGACTCCTCAGTTTTGATTTTTATCCATCCCTAAATCTTGACTCGTCCCCATCCTTATCAAATTTCATATATCTATCTTTACAAATTCTCAGCTTTCTCTCTAAATTTCTCAATTATCTTGTTTTATCCAAGGTTTGCCAATTTGAATCTAGAATTGTATCTTCTCTTTTAATCTAATTCCATTCCAGCAGTATCCCCGAGTTTTGGGGAATCGTCTTCCATCTAAATATCTAGATATGTATTTCCCACTTAGTATTTTATTGGATTTCTTGTGAAACAATATTTTATTGGACTTTCTAAAATTGAATTTCATATGAATGAAAATTTGTTTAGTGTGTCCAGAATACAAAATCCTTCAATTGAATTATGAAATGAGAAGTTGTTGCAGCCATTCGGACTGGCCATCCAAATTGGCGAGGCACATATTCTCTAAACATGATTCAAGAAGTTAATAAAATTTCGGGGACCAGGACATGATTTTCGTAATGGATTTCAAAATTTTAATATTCAAAACTTGATTTTGTTTTACTATCGTTTGGATTTGAAATTTATTGACCTAAATAATTTAAAGTGACATATGGTGCTTTTGATATATTAGATATGTGAGTTTATCTTAAGTAGTATATATATATATTACTTTTGATTCTATGATAAAGTAATGCTGAAGATGTTTAGAAAAGTTGAAAAAAATCAAGTATTGATTCTTGAATATATTTTGGATTACTAAGAATAATTTGTCTGGTGATACATCTTTACAATCATAATTCATATTCATTCAATGGCGTGGTAGCAAGAAAGTGCAGCCATGAATCCTGATAGTGAAACGATATCTTGATTGCAGCCATGCGTACAATGGCGAGGCACAAGATTACTTATCACGTCAGAAAACAAGGAATGAGGAATATGATTTTGATTTACGGTGTTTGACTGACTTTATGGAAATTTCAAAATCATTTATGATTTCAAGTATCTTCATACTTTCCTAATTTTTTTATATAAAGCTGTTAATGAACTTAGATTATTACTTCATCTCTGTAAGGTGGGTAGAATATCTTTTCTCTCCTTGGTAATTGTTTTGAAAAGTTTATCTTTAAAATTTAAATTTCGAGGACGAAATTTTTGTAAGGTGAGTAGAGTGTCATAGCTGTATATCGTAAGTACGGTATCCGGGTTTAGGCATGGTTTGTATATATGAGTATTTATTTTTAACATTATGTTATTAGCATTATACTTGATAATTTTATTATGATAAATCCATTCATTTTTAAAATTAAATAAATTGTTACACAAGCCTTTGTAATTTTTGCAAAATTGTAAAATTTAATTGCCTCATACTTATACACTTGTCTCCATACATGGAGAGCATGGGTAATTTAGTAAATTTTCTTTTGAGACACATGTCACCATGCATGGCATGAAAGGGTATTTAAGTCTTTTACATTAATTTTATAATCATTATGTTGTATTAAAAAAAAAGAGAACTTAAATGGAAGGGAGAGAGAGAGCAACTCTTATCTCCATCTCTCTTCCTCTTCCTCTTCGGTTCCCCTAACCGAACCCCTCTCTCTCTCTCGGGTTCCTCTCTCTCTCCATCTACTCTTCATCTCTCTCACTCTCTCCATCTCTCTTACTCCCTCTCCCTCTCGGCCCCTCCTTCCGCACACCCACCGACGCCGGCCGCCGCCGGTTGGCCGCCCCCTCCTCCACGCCAACCTCCATCATCACCTCCAACATCACCATCATCATCTCTATCTCCATCTCCATCATCAAAACCTAAACCTAATCCCCATTTTTCTTCAAGAAGAAGAAGAAGAAGAATTTGAAGGAAGAGGAAGAAGAAATTGGAAGAGCAAGATCCAAGCCCTAATCCCCAAATCGATTTTTCCAAGGCAAGTCCTCCTTCCATTTTCTCCAATTCTAATTTGTGATATATTTTGCATATAGTTTTTGGTTAATGTTATTATACAAATTAAAATTTAAAATCTTGATTAATTCTGGGATTAATATATGTTGCTTAGAACATGGTTCTAAGACTTATTTATTAAGGTGTCACACCTATACGAAGAGTCGAATTCGATTTAGAATGTGTTCACAAATGCTGAATTAAATTTCAGCATGTGCAGTCTTTTCGTAGAGCAGTTTTGATCTACTAAATTTTCTCAAAATAAAAATATGTCTGAACAAAAATTAAAGATAACTCGAAGATCTTTCCAACGATATATGATGACAGAGATTTCGAGTTTATATGTAGGAGTTATGGGTCATACGATAGAGGTAAAATTCTGGAATGAAATCTGAAATTTATTTTACACAATTTCGTACAAACAGCTCTGACCTATTAAATCTGTCAAAAACCAGAACGTGTTGTACAAAACTGAGGAGGATTCAAGGATCTTTCGAACGATATAAAATTCGATGAATTTGGAGTTATATTGTAGGAGTTATTGACCATACAACGTCAACATAGAATTCTGAAATTAAATTCTGGAATGTTATATACACTATTTTGTAGATCAGTTTTGACCCATCAAACACTGTAAAAAAAAAATGAAGTATGCCTGTTAAGGGATATGTCAAGAATTTAATATGTTTTTCGGATATATATATAATATGATGGTATCTTTAATTATATGATAGGGATTATAATCCATGCCAAGTAAAGGTTTTCGGGTTGGGTTTTAGTATCGAATCCTAGAGTTGTTTGCTTGTGATTGACATGTATAAAAAAAAAATTATAATATAGATAGGTGTATATTATGATTTATTGATGTTTAAGGAATTGAAATGTTTGGTATACATATAAGTGATGTACACATTAGGAAATTAACTCATACACCAAGAAGGCAAAGTACATAAGTGGATAAATTGCTTAAATCATATAAGCTTATGCACCAACAATGGTTGTATTGTATAGAGAAGGAGGATTATACTCATGGGTATATATATATACACTTGTAAGTTACTAAATATCAAATTTGAAGGGGATACAAGGCAAGCTCTCCACACCCTTTTTGATTATTTTCATGCTATTCTAGTTTTAATTAAAAATCTGGAATTATTATCATTATGGATAAAAACTGAGTTTTTGATTATTGTGAGGGGCTTTGAGCCTAATATTTGGTAGAAGAAAAATTATGGACACTTTACATTAATTTTGAGTTTGCAATAAACCATGCATATGGTTCCCACATCCCTTAATATGGATTGTAGTTGCATGTGTTAACTTGGACATGTAGAATTGAGGAATTCATAATTTTAACATGCACTTCAATTATGTCCATATTTATACGGCATGATTAACTTGTTTAAATATGTGCTTTAAAAAGTCATTTTTTCCTTACAAAGTTCATATATACATACATGCATACTAATTTCAAGAAGAACTTGGTTTACTATGGTTGTCATTCATGAAAATACATACAAGTATCTTCAAAATAAGATTTTATGAAATATTTGACATTTATCTAAATTATATTAAATCTGCCCAGAAATTTATCCATGCTTAAGATGATCTTTTATCACAAACACATAGTTAGAATTGATATGTATGGATACCGGACCCATAGGATAGCATACTAGTTAACTTTTCAAAGTGTAAATGACCATTTTGTACACTTAAAAGTCAATTATGATATTGTAAGTTTAGATTTTGTGCTTAGTAGCTAGCATCAAGTTTACAGTATAACTTTATTTGATAAATTGAGTTCCTTGAACATTGGAGAGTATTTAGGAAAAGGGCAAGTGTCATAACATTTTGCTTGCCTGGACGCCAAGGTAAATAAATCATTGCTAAATCGCATTACTTTCTTTTATTATTGCGTGTTGCCGGTGTTGAGGGTTGCTCCACCGAAGGGGTCGGCGTACCCGGTTTTATATACTGCGTGTTGCCGGTGTTGAGGGTTGCTCCACCGAAGGGGTCGGCGTGCCTATTATTCTCTCCTTGTGTTTACATGTTCTGGAAATATTTCCGGGTCAGTAAATACAAAGGAGACTCTGTCGAAATTTTTGAGAATTTCTAGAGAAGTCCATTTTCGTGATTTCGGGCTCTTTAGAGACCTTTGTCTAAAGTTCTAGATCATTGGAACCATCATTCTCCGGTACTATGATATCAGAGGGATTCTTGGAAATCATTGTCCAATAAGACACCTTGGAATTGCCTTGGCTCCAAATATTTCTTGGACTATATTAGTTTCGGCAAGTACAAAACTATTACTTGAATTTGACTTGACTTTTAAGACTCCCGTTTAAAGGATGGTTCCTAAGGAATACGAATAACTAGATTAGGTCGCATGGGGTTTGGGAGAGAAACCTGGATCATACCCGGCTAACTTCTTTGTAATATGATTTTACATTTTTCGTACTGATCAGTCCCTGATACGGTGTTCGTGCGGCCGCGCGATCTTCACCGGGGTGAGGCTTAGCTCACCTTCTTGTTTTGCAATGGGGCATCTATGCCCTGTGTTTCAGCTCAGATTATCCATTTGCATCTATCACGTGTTTTGCAATGGGGCATCTATGCCCTGAGTTTCAGCTCAGATTACCCATTTGCATTAAATTCATTAGGCATCTATGCCCTGAGTTTCAGCTCAGACTACTAATGAATGGGTTCGATATTCTTGGAAAAGTTCAAGTCGTACGAACTTCCTTTTATAGCTCATGATTCGATGATTCGAGCCAGATGATTCGGAACTAACTCATGATGCTATCCTGGTTTAATCACATCAATATGTGATAGTACAGACGGCTGGAGAATCTAAGCACCACCCGTTTTGTGCGAGCCTGATCCCGGGCCAATGGGATTATTGTAGAGATGCTAGGCGTGGGTGTGTGATCCAGAGAGTTTCTCTAAATTTGCATTTAGGTTTAGAAAGTTTGTTTTTGGGTACTTGTGACATTAATGTGAGAACGACTCGCTTCTTGACTAGTATTATATGTATGAGCTTTAAAATGATCAAGTTTACTCCATTTTGTATTTACCTGCCTTATCATTCCACCTTCATAACTTGCTCCTTTGACCGAGGGCTTGCTCGTCGTATTGACGACCTAGTTTTGTTCACTAGAAAAGACGACGCTCCTGCAGAAATGCTACATCTGCCTAATGGTAACAAGGACGAGGCGTAGACTATCTGGAGAATCTCAAGAAACGGCCAACAACACTTGGAGGACAGTTAGATGTAATTTATCTCTTTGATGTAAATAACTTGTATATAATGTACTCTGAGGAACAATTGATGTATAATAATTATAGTTTATATCAATGAAATGTACTTAGTAATTCCTTGTATTTTCCATTCTGATAATCTACGGGCGACAATCGCGAATATGGATACTGGAGTATTCGTATGTCGCGTAGCCTGGGGATGTTGTTACATACTCGGCTCGCCGTATTCTGGGAGCGGGGCGTGACATTAGTAAATATAAAAAATGAAGTTAACTATTTACTTTATCCCTAATAATAGGATTAGGGACCCTAAAATTAATAAATAAATCATAAAAATCCTTAATCTTTTAGAAAATCCTAGGGCCATTTGATTATATGGGTCACGTTTGGGATTAATATCAAGTCAGGTTCTCTTATAGTTAATCCTAGAAGCATATAGATAATTAGTTTCCTTAGACAATTAATTCCAATAAATTACAAAAAAATCCCTCAAGCTCAATAATTTATGAATTTCTCTAGGATTGCCTCCTAGGTTAATTAAGCTCTTATTCTAGGAGATCTTACATATTTTAAGGTTTTGCAGAGTATGTTGGTTTAACTAACAAGTCTTTAACTCTTGAACTCTGTATAAATCAAAAATACCCTCTAACCCGTTTTTATATAATATTGGGATTTATTTTAAATTTTTTTAGAAGATACCGCATTTTATTTTACCCCCGTTTTAGCATGAGGTATTGGCCTCTTAAGTGTTGTTTTACTTCTCTGCCAACATGAGCTACATGGCTCTTTGTAGTTCTATGCTGCTATCATACGGACCAAACCTGATATCTCAAAACCTCATATGGGCAAGAAAATAAACACCAATTATCCTAGTTTCCTCCTTGAGGAATTTAAATCCCCAAAACTCTATTTTAAACCACTGTTATCAAAATATTTAAATTGGTGAGCTTTGATTGAAAATACTCTCTAACTACCTACACAAGCTTTGATCTAAAGGGTTCTCCGAATTTAACACAAGCTTTCATCTGAAGGCTTGCAGACTTCAAGTTCTTTCAATAACAATGGATGATCTTCATACAACATGTTGCACTAAAAAATATTGATACGTCTTACAAGGCAAGTTTAGCCCAGAGTAATCTTTGAACCCTACAACAACAAAAATTTGGTTTTGCTAACCAGTCAACGGATGGAGGTCGAAGGAGCATCACCCCTCATGGTGGTTTGGGGGCAAAGCCCCCAAAGGTAAACATATTTTCAGACTTGGTTATGGCGCAAAACCTATCCAATGCTGAATACATCAGTGAAGCAGCTAAACCGCTAAACCGCTAAACAGGGAAGTGCAGCAGAACCCATATCCCATTAAACCAAGCAGTACATAACCTTGCCATGGCACATAAGCATGTTAACCTAGGTATTGCCTATTCATTAATTATGAATATTATAACCTTATTAATAAAAATTTACATCCTATAAAGCTGTATCTCAATTAATGGGAACGTTATTCCTTGGAAGAGATAAAGTCGACCATATGGGTACTTCATTGATTAGACATTATGTCTTCCATCATGACGAGTAATGACATGGCATATGTATCATGCCCCAGAACCAAAATATTAGATGGTGGGGTGATACTAGGCCATCTACATACCACGGAGTACCCCCGTACCCTAATGTACGGTTATAGATGTAAGATAGACATATGAGTTATACTATAATGCTTCAGTAAACTACTAGATCAAACGTCCTAGGGGTCTTAATTTCAAACTATCTAGTAAATCAGCAATATATATAATCACTAGAGAAGAAAACAATAAGGCATGCCTAACTATTTATAAGGTATAATAATGACACAAGTAATACAAAAGGAATACTAGTAAGGCTATACAATCATACATGATCATATCTAGCTATAATATAGAATATATACAATCATGTTGCCCACATCGAGAGCCGACTCCCAATAACACATGCTTTGTGGCGAAATGCCTAATAAAATGTACAAATACATACTAATGGGTGAAAGATAAGAAACACACTTAGGGGCTTAGGAAATGGCCCCCCAGGTGTGAAGCATCGAGCAAAAGGTACGATAGTTCATTAGGCTCTGTTATGATATATGTTCCAAAAAAACCTAGTTTGGTTAAACCCAGATAACAAGTATTATAATTAAGATTCTAATTTAAAATTAGCACGAAAAAAGAAATGCATTAAAAGCAGTAAATAAATAAATACATAAAGGAAGTAAATATAACAAGTACTAATAAAGTGGAATAATAATAGAACTCATCCATCCACCTTTGCCAATCATGAACAACTTGATAGCATTAACTAACTTGTAGATTTATCACATTCCTGATTACTAACATATGCAAATGAGGTTTCAAAGAGACATGCAATTTGTCCAAGCTATCTAGGTTAAATGCTAATCAGTAATAAAATATACCTCACTCGGCGGTAAGCTAAAGTAATCAGTACAATTGTGCATCACTCGACAGTGCGCTAGAAAAGTGCCCCTCTTGATGGAGAGATCCAACTCCCTAAGTAAATCGGATAATAAGACTACACGAACCTAGAAACTTTGCATCTAAATAAACTATAGGTGATCATAATCTAATTATTAATTCATGATGTTTTCATTTGAATTCATGGCCATAGGCAATCCGTGGAATCTACCCTATCTATGGTTCTCCTCAAGGAAATTATAGACTCAACAATAATTTAGCATTCATAATTTGTTGCCCCTTTTCGATTTTAGTATTTTTTTTAATTCTGGTTATTTAAAATGTTCCAGCAAAGTGTATCGTATTCTATGGTTAGCATTTATTATATTTTTATTCTTGTATTTTAGTGTGATCAAATTTTTACTTCGAGTAATGAAATTATATACCAAGATTTCTTTAGTTTAGATGTTTTAGTATTGTATGTATAGGATACATGAACGATACTTGAAATTTGAAATCAAAATAAAGGCTTATGTAATTTAATTATATTTTTGGATTTCTTTCATAACCAAGATAAGTGGATATCCCACCCTGGACATTTAGAAACCCTAGTAGTATGCCATAACTCTTAGTTTAGGATCTAGATTAGAATGGATACTATTAGGCCCCTTTCCTACAACAGAATGGAGCAGGCAATATACGGTTGGTATACCATTATGTATTATTTTTTTAAGTTAGGAGTGTTTTTGGTCAATTAATCGATTGACCACAATTTTTTTTGCTTGAGTGTTATAAATACACTCATGAGCCCCCCCCCCTCTCTTTCTCTCTCCCATTTAATTTTAGCCCTAAACCTACGACCATCTTCAACCTACTTGCTTATTTTCTCTCTTCACTATCTACTTCCCTCCCTAAGAATAAAATAAAATAAAATGAATTAAAAGATAGAGGATGTACAAACAAAATAGTAGTTGACCTTATTTCATCCTAGGCTTATTAGGGTTAATTTTTCAAATCTGTATCCTAATTCTGCCACGTAATAATCCAAACCAACTCTGCCCATACGGCCATACATACCTAATATAAACTTTGCTTCATATATAAATTATTTCATTATCATTATCATCTTCTAATGAACCAAACTCTCTATAAAAATATAATGTAACACCAAACCAAAACTATTCGATCTCTATTCCTGGTAGAACCATGTCCATCACCCCACCAATCACTTATGTTCCCCATCTTCCCAGCCATGCCTCACCATCGCATGATGGCTTCAACCGATGCCCCTATAATCAAGACTCCATAGTCAAAGACTCATTCGTCATCGAGATGCCACAGTAAGACCCATGCCTATGCACGGCTCGACGGCATACCCTTGCTCAGGCCACAGATGACCAACGCCATCAGCCTCGTTCTATCGACGCCTTCAATATCAGTTATGTCCTTCCCCAGGGATGTCTATAACCCTACTCATCCCCGACTGCCAGGACATACGAGAACCACAGAACTCTCCTACTTCCTATCCATTATTAAATGAAGGCAGCCCCACCACGAAGGCCGTTGTGTTCCTGCCAGCTGCTATCGAAGAATAAAGAAGAAGCAAAAGCAGTAGGCGTTAACGCTCTAGTCCCCACGCTGATGATAATAACCTAGATCTTGCCAGCGTCTTCTACTTAAAAAATACAACAAAATCTAAATATTTTTTTTGTTACGAATATCATAGAATCCATCGCTTAACAGTAATATCAACAAAAAAATGACCAAATTTCTTTATCTCTACACTATGTCATTGATCTTCCGTCGCTAAGGTATCGCGGGACAGAAAATCAGAGAGATTAAATTGTTGCTTTCATTTAGTGAGGAAAGTAGAGAATAACTTTGATATACTCTTATATCAGACAACAAGTTTATCCTAATAACGATAACTACCATTAGTTAATAATATGTCTCTAGTTCGTCGCTGCCAAAAAATTAAGATTCTTTGTTGATCTATCACCCATTATTCGCTCATCCATCGTGATCCATCCAAATTTAAAGAAACCTTCTAAACCCAACCATTAACACAAAATAGAGATGAAAATAATATTAATATTGACAAGATAATATCCAAATAATCCGAACAAAACAATATCTAAACACTACCAAAATACAGTAAATTAGCGACCGATTATTAGCGACGAAAATTTTCCGTCGGCTTTCGCGACGGCTTTGTGGCAGCTAGCCGACGGATTACCGACGATAAGCCGTTACATTTTTTATTTTATTTTTAGGAGGAGGAAAGGTCGCACATCCGTCACTAGGGCGTCGGAGATATAGCGACGGATAATCAGCCGTCGCTATTTATTCGATTATTTGGCGAAAATTGTGTTGAGAATTGGCGGGACAATTCTTCCACTACGTAGCGATGGATATTCAGTCAGCAAGTATCAAATATAGCGACTAACGGGCGACGGATGTAGTCCGTCGCTAGTCCGTCGCTAAGTATACATTCCAGACTTAAATTGAAACGGCAGGGGAAACTTTTCGTATTCCCTCCAAATTCACTCTCTCTCCTCTCTCTCTCTCTCCCGCGGCTTCGGTGATCGGCGTCGGCATCCTCTCCTCTCTCTCTCCCGAAGGTAATCCCCTCTCTCTCTCTCTCGATCTCTCTCTCTCTCTCGTGGTGTCGTAGGGGCAGCGGGGGCAGCGGGCTTGGGGCGGGGGTGTCGGGGGTTGGGCGGCGGGCTTGGGGCGGGGGCGTCGGGGGCTGGGCGGCTGGCTTGGGGCGGGGGCGTCGGGGGCTGGGCGGCGGGCTTGGGGCGGGGGCGTCAGGGGCTGGGCGGCGGGTGTTATCCATATTGGGTGTTATCCATATTGGGGCGGCGGGCTTTGGTCGTGGGCGGCGAAGGGTTTTGCTTCTCAAATTCATCTGAGTTTATATATTGGCTAAATAATGTGTTATCCATATTGGGTGTTATCTATTAGTTTGGTGGTGTCTGGATTAGTAAATGTGAATATGGAGTTTGGGTTCATGGTGTAATATAGTTCACTGTGTCAAGGACAGTGCGAGTTCTTCATCTGCATAAGTCACTGAATAAGTGAAGTTTTTCCTGAAAACCGACCCTTAGAGTGTATCAGTTGTGTGCTTCTATATAGATGTATATATCTATACATCTAACTGTGATATACATATATATGTGTATGTGTGCTTTAGAGAGTGAGGAATGAAGGCAGGCCTACCACGCCTATTAGCATGCAGGACGGCTTGGGGTGTAATGTGTGAGTGTAGACATGGTAGGAATTATAGGTAATTAATGCTAGTGTAACTAGACTAAGGTAGTGCTTGCTAGATAGTAAGGACACTCTAGTATCCTAACCAAGTTAATTTTAGCCTAGATATTTAGGATATAGCTCCCATATCCTAGAAGTAGACTCTTGCAATTTAGAAATAGATAGATTGACTCAGTTTGATTAATTGACCTATAATGACTCTAAAACTTGATATGCTGCTGCAAGCATACAACACCACAAAAATATTTACTGACTCGTCAAGTTGAACCGTGTATAACATGCTCGACGCTTAAGAGGAATCATTTCGACTTAGTGGACTATCGAAGAATCGGTATCGGACTATCGGTATCGGTATCGGTATCTGTATCGAACTATCGGACTATCGGTATCGGTATCGAACTATCGGTATCACTAGCGGACTATCAGACTATCGGACTATCAGTATCGGTATCGAACTATCGGTATCGCACTATCGGTATCGGTATCGCACTATCGGTATCGGTATTCGGTATCGGTAACGGTATCGAACTATCGGTATCGAACTATTAGTAACAACTGTACTTAGATTTTTTTCTTCTCGAGCTAGAATACCAGCGGATCCACCAGTTACATGATTATATACTAATTCTGTTTAGTTTGTCTTACTATACGGATTTTTACATCCAATCTGTGATGGATCGTTATTTTTTTGATCGTACATGGATATACAAACGATAATACGAGAGCAAAATAGGTGTGAGTGACAATTTTCAGGCAGGCGTGGAAGTGTTTCTTAAGTATGCCATGAGCAAAGCTCAGTTTATGGATGGTAACAAAATCAAGTGTCCATGTCGTAATTGTCGCAATAGACGTTACGAAGAAGTGGCGAGTGTAAGAGATCATTTGACCCATAAGGGTTTCGTACGTGATTACGGCCTGTGGTCATCGCAAGGTAAACTATATGCGGAAAGACAGGTTGCGAATGCTGCTACTTATGCTTTTGATGATAATGCTGCAGCGAATTTTGTCGTCAATGACGACGAATGCTCTGTTGATTATGGAGAAGTGCAGAACCTTGCACGAGATATGGTGTACGACGCGGCAGGGCCTAATTTTGATCCGGAGGATCCTAATCCCGAGGCGAAGGAGTTCTATGATATGTTTCAGGATGTTGAAACTTTTTTATATCCTGGTTGTGAGCCACATTCCGTACTGTCAATGACGATGCGGTTGTTGAACATAAAGTCCGATTTTAACTTGCCACAAACTTGCTATGATCGGATTATACAACTAATGAAGGAGGTGTTACCGAAGGAATCAAAAGAGCTTCCAAAAAACTTCTATAAGTCGAAGATGATGGTCCGACAACTGGGACTGGGATACGACAAGATAGATTGTTGTCGCAACGGATGCATGTTGTACTACAAGGAGAACGAGGATGTAGAAAGTTGCAGCTTCTGTAATGCGGATCGTTACAAGCCAGTCAGGGGAAACGAAAAGTCAACTAGAAAACGACGTTCTTACAATTATATGCATTACTTGTCGATCACGAAGCGCTTGCAGAGGATGTATATGTCTCAGAATACAGTAGAACACATGATGTGGCACAACGAAGAACGCACAAAGGACGATGGAGAATTGTCACATCCTTCGGATGGAGAGGCGTGGAAATATTTCGATTTTTGCCATCCAGATTTTACTGTAGAGCCTAAAAATATACGCATGGGGCTATGTTCTGATGGCTTCGCCCCTTTCGGGCAGTCGGGATCTCAATACTCCTGCTGGCCGGTCATTCTGACCCCTTATAATCTGCCACCATGGATGTGTATGAAGACTCCTTATATGTTCTTGACAACTATCATACCGGGTCCCAAAAATCCGACGAAGAATATCGATATATATTTACAGCCGTTGGTGGATGAGCTGAAACAGCTGTGGGAGATCGGCGTCACGACCTATGATATTTCCAGGAAACAAAACTTTCAGATAAGAGGTTCACTGATGTGGACAATCAATAATTTTCCCGCATACGGTATGCTGTCGGGATGGAGTACTCACGGCACCCTGTCTTGTCCGATATGCATGCAAAATAGTAAGGCGTTCTGCCTTAAGCATGGAGGAAAAACTTCTTTCTTTGATTGTCATCGTCAATTTCTGCCCGCGAGTCATCCTTGGAGAAAGAACAAGGACGCGTTCAGAGCTGGAAAACAAGAATTTTCTCATTCGCCTGCCAGATTGTCGGGATACGATATTTAGGAAGATGTAAAGGACTTGCCCACTGTAATGAAGATCCATCGAACAATCGTGTCCATGGGTTCGGACAAACCCATAACTGGACCAAACGGAGTATCTTCTGGGACTTGCCTTATTGGAAAGATAATATTATAAGGCATAATCTTGATGTTATGCATATCAAAAAGAATGTGTTCGGAAATGTCTTCAATACCGTCATGGACATTAAAGGAAAGACGAAGGACAATCCAAAAGAAGGACAAGACATTGCCGAGATATACAAGCGTCCTTATCTGAACTTACTACAAAGGGGAGCTGCTGGACAATTAAGTAAGCCGATAGCACAATACACATTGAGCAAGGAAGATAGATTAATAATCTGCAAGTGGGTATCTACTTTAAGATTTTCCGACTGCTATGTGTCGAATTTGTCTAGATGCGTTGATCTCAATGAACGCAAGCTAACGGGAATAAAGAGTCTTGACTGCCACGTGTTTATGGAAAGATTACTGCCCATTGCTTTTGTCACTTCCCATTCCCAGAATACGTATTTTTAGAATGCATGTACTGTTTAAATGTAAATATTTTATATTTATCATGTATTGCTCTGTATTTAAATTCCTTTAATTTTATGTTAATTAATTTCCTGCAATTTCATTTCTGCACTTTACTTTCTACTTTTATACTCTGCTTTAGCTTTGCTATGGGTTCAGCTCAGATTGGTTTAATTATGTTGGTTCATCATGAACCGAAATAAACCCCCCACCTACCACCACCCCATTTAAAGCCCCAAACCCTTTCTCTCTCTTCATTACTTCTTTTTCTCATTACACTTCTTCTTCCTCATAACTCTCCCACCAACCTAAGAGAGCAAGGCAAGTGCCAACTTGTTTCTTGATGGATCCCTATTTTTATTGTTCCATCATCTTCCCTATTTGATTCTAAGTCTCTTTAGTACTTAGCATTTTTAATTTCTATGGCTTATTTGTTGTAGATCTAAGTATGATATATTTTCGGTTTTTCTTGGTTTCGATCTCTAAAACTTGGTTATTTTCGAAAACTAATAGTTCTATGTTGTAGAGAATTCAATTTCATTAAGTTTTGGCTTTTGTTTTGCTTGATTTTGACTTCGGATGAGGAAGTTATGGCCATAGCAAGTTTTTAGGACTTTCATGGCTGAACTGGCTGTTTGGGGACGATGAACCCCATGCGCCGGGAACCCCATGCGCCCGGGAGGCCATGCGCCGGGAGGCCATGCGCCGTGAAGTCCCGGCAACGCATTCTTTGACTCCGAGCGTGTCATGCACGTAGGTTCCTTACGCGCATGTACTTAAGATGCAACGTGAGTATCCCATGCGCCAATTGTGCAGGAATCACAGCCGCATTCCCACAGCGCATGAGTTTATTTATTTCCCAATCATTTTCCTCAGGCGCATGGATTATTTATTTTCCAATCTCATCTCACAGCCGCATTCCCACAGCACATGAGTTTATTTATTTCCCAATCATTTCCCTCAGGCGCATGGATTATTTATTTTTCAATCTCATCTCACAGCCGCATTCCCACAGCGCATGAGTTTATTTATTTCCCAATCTTATTCCTCAGCGCATGATATTATTTATTCCCCAATCATTTCCCTCAGGCGCATGATATTATTTATTTTCCAACCTTTTCCACAGCGCATGATATTATTTATTTTCCAATCATTTCCCTCAGGCGAATGATATTATTTATTTTCCAATCATTTTCCACAGCGCATGATATTATTTATTTCCCAATCATTCCTCAGGCGCATGAGATTTTTTATTTTCCAAACATTTCCCACAGCGCATGAGATTTATTTATTCTCCAATCATTTTCTACAGCGCATGAGATTATTTATTTCCCAATCATTATTTATTTCCTAATCATTCCTCAGGCGCATGAGATTCTTTATTTCCCAAACATTTCCCACAGCGCATGAGATTTATTTATTCCCCAATCATTTCCCACAGCGCATGAGATTATTTATTTCCCAATCATTATTTATTTCCCAATGTTTATTTCTCGAATTTGGCATTAATTAACATTGATTGTTATCTTGATTAATTATTGATCATGCGTTCCTAGATGGAACTAAGAGACTGGCTAGTCGTCTTATCGAATTAAATGGAATAAGACACGTTCATATTAAGTATGAACTACTATAATCGATTGGCCAATCCCGAACATTGACATACAGGCACACAATGCTGGCTTCAATTTATTAATTTATTTATTTTACTATAAAAGAAGCATGTGTACTTTATGGTCAAGGCATGATTGTTCCGTGGTTAGTTTGGATTGTTGCATTACGCTATGTAAGACCTACAACCTAACTGCACGGGCATCGTTGTAGAGTTGTGCATATCGTACCCCGTACGAAAGTACTCATTCTGAATGACCATGATCCACGGCATGGGATTTCACTCAACGTAGAGACTATTAAGTTAAATAAAAATAATGATTGCATGGAGAGAATGGATTCCCGAGTTCTTACATGGCAGCCCTCTTGGGACTAGTAGTGCCCGACAGGCCGGCTGGTCCCCACAGATACTGTAAACCTGCCACACGGGCATGGAGCGGTATCTGGTAATACTATTTATTGTATATTGTATATTGATGACGGACGTCCCACTGGGACTCGTCTAATTCATGATTGGCGCAATTGATTGATTGGATCGACTAGCCTTGCTTGTCCATAGTAAGAACTGAGAAATCTTTATTGCATAATTCCAGGATAACTTGGGTCTCATAGTAGTAAGCCGTAGGAGTTGGATGGCCGTTTAAGTTGATTTGTTTATGTACTGTACCTACTCTGTTACCTAACTGAGATGATCAGAGCATCAGGACATGACGGGCTAACTTCTGTCCTTGTTTGTTTGGGAGGTTGGTTCGAAGTGTCGTGATGTTATGTGAATCCCAGTAGCAAGCAGAGGTCTATTATTATATTCTCTTATTTTCTGGTTTAATGTCTCATATCGTGCTTCCTTGCGGTACTTGCTATTAGAGGTCTAACCTCTCTGGTTTTGCATGGCCAGATTTAGAGCCGGTTCCCGAGGACTCAGCTTACCTCTACCTCCAAGATAGTCAATACTAGAGGAATGATCGCAGGAGGACTCGAGTGGGTTCCTTACTTCCCCGCTCATTTTGTTACTTACTTTATATTTTGCCGTTTGGCACCGACATGTTAGTCGGATTGTCTTGCACTTACTTTTACATAATTGTAATTAAGTCAGACTGTAGCTGATAACAATTGTGTATATGTTGCTATATCATCTGGCTATATTTTGTAAAACCAGATCTCAAGAACATTTTGACTAAGCGTTTGGGACGCCTTATTGCTTATTCTTAAATGTTCTCTATTATTGCTTCTTGTTTGAATGATTGAGACAATAGATATGAAGTGACCATAGCGAGACTTTCATGTAGTATGCACCCCCTCGTCTTTTAGACAGCATTGATCGTATTATACGGTATTCATCTACCCGTAATACGTAGCTGGCTGAGTCATTCCCCCGCTCTCCAGTATTTTGGTTCTGGGGCGTGACAAGGTTTTAGTGGTGGCCCATGCAGGTCTGGTTTCAGACTTGTGGGGTGTTTTAATTTATAGGATGTCTTAATCACACATGTTTCCCCTTGATCTCCTGATCCGTTACTCTCGACTCTAGCTTGACATTCCGGTATCCTTTGACTTCATTGATCTTTCCTGTCCGATCGTTTGATTGTTCTTTTGTCCCTTTTCTTAGGGGCACTTCGTCCGTATCTGCCAGGACTGGACAACAACAACAACAAGAGCAACACGGACAACCTGACCATGTTGGTCAGCAACAAGGGCCGGTACTAACTCAAGAGGCTATCCAAGAAGAAGTGATAGTGGAAGCAGCAGCTGGGTCGCAGTATCCGGATGTTCCACCACCACCAACAGTTCCACCTACTCCTGCGGAAATGGACACACCGGCTCTTTTGGATATCATGAGAGGAATGATGGCTACTCAGCAACATCAGATGTTAGTCCAGCAGTGCATGCACGCTCAGTTGCAAGAGCAGAATATGCTCCTCAACCAAGGATTGCAGACAGCTTTAGAAAGAGGGGCAAGGACAGATTTAGGAGCATCAGCCAGGTTTTGCAAGTACAATCCCCGTCGTTTCGAGGGCACGGAGGATGCCATCTCAGCAGATGCATGGCTTAAAGATATGGAGGCTATTCTGACAGCAGCGAAGGTGCCGGCAGAAGAACGTGTGGATCTAGTGAAGTTGTTACTTCAGGATCTCGTACGTGATTGGTGGGAATCAGAGGAAGTGGACATCAGGCGTCCTGTGGCTTGGGACGATTTCACAGCAAGATTCAAGACCAAGTACTATGGGGTTGTGGCGCAGTTTGAGCTACAACAGAAGTTTATCAACCTCAGGCAGGCCGGCAAGACTGTAGATGCTTATGCAGCAGAGTTCTGCAGATTGAGTAGGTTCGCCCCGGAGATGGTAGCAACAGAGAGACAGAGAGCTATGAGGTTCCAGCAAGGGTTTCACCTTGAGCTCTTGCAATTGATAGAGGGGCACAATTACCAGACTTTTGATAAAGTATTGACGGTGACTCGAAGGCATGAGATAACCGTTCAGAGGATTGCGGCCAGGACTGGGGGTCAGAAGAGATCCCACAGTCAGATTGAAGGAGGAGGAGGAGCAGCGCCCCGAATAACAGCACCATCCCATGGCATTCGCATCCACGATGTGGCAATGCGAGGGCCAGCACCACCACCCAGGCAGTAGCAACAGCAACAGAGAAAGAACCAGCAACCCCCAGCGGGCTGCACTTATTGCGAAAAGATAGGGCACACTAGAGATGTGTGTCGGACATTGAACGGACTGTGCTTGATATGTGGAAATCCAGGTCATCGGGTTACCACTTGTCCCATGAATTCGAGGTCAGGAGGACCAGTGCAACAGTTTCCTGCTCTGCCAGCACCAGGGGCAGGCCAGTATCGAGGACCAGCGGTAGCAGTAAGGCCGTTGGCGCAGCGTCCATTAGTACCGCAGGCTCAGATGTTTCGGCAGCAGGGACCGCCGATGCAGCAACACCAGCATAGACCACCCCAACATCATCAAGGAAGGGGCCAGCAACAGCATCAGGCTAGGCCGCAGCATGGAAATCGGCAAGGAGGTCGAGGGCAAGCATTCACTTTGTCCTTGGAACAGGCATTGGCATCGGGAGATGTTGTGGCAGGTAACATTCTCGTCGCCTCATATCCCGCAGTAGCATTGTTTGATTCGGAAGCATCCCATTCGTTTATATCTGCACGATTTGCGACACAACTAGGAACGGAGTTCGAGGCATTGCCAGAAAGGTTGAATATACTCACTGGTAATGGGCTCGTAGGAGTTAGTCGAGTTATTCTAGCATGTGGCATTGTAGTTTGCGGGCATTCCTTACCCGCCCGGTTGATAGAATTTTCTGTTGGAAATTTCGACGTTATCTTAGGCATGGACTGGCTGAAAGACAGTCATGCGACAATAGATTGTCGTAGAGGGAGTGTATCTTTTGATATTCCAGGCATGAAGAGATTCACCTTAGTCAGATCAGAGGCAACTCAGCAAGAGCAGAGAGTAATAACGGCAATGGAAGAAGTTCAAGTTTCGAAGGTAGTTGAAGAGTTCCTAGACATATTTCCTGAAGAACTTCCAGGTCTGCCACCAGTTAGAGATATTGAGTTCAGCATAGAATTGGCACCTGGAACTAAACCGATATCAGATCGAGTTTACAGAATGGCAGACTCAGAGCAGGCCAAGGTATATCAACACATAGAGGAACTGAAGGAGAAGAAGTTCATCCAAGCTAGCGTGTCACCATGGGCAGCACCAGTGGTACTTGTAGGGAAGAAGGATGGGTCATCCAGATTGTGCATTGATTACAGGAAGCTTAACGCGGCAACAGTGAAGAACAAGTACCCACTACCCAGGATCGATGACTTATTTGATCAGTTGAACAAAGCTAGAGTTTTCTCCAAGATAGATCTTCATTCAGGGTATCATCAAGTGAGGGTTCGGAAGGAAGACATTCCGAAGACAGCATTCAGGTCGAAGTATGGGCATTATGAGTTCTTAGTAATGCCGTTTGGTTTGACCAATGCTCCAGCAATATTTATGGATTTGATGAACTACATCTTTATGCCATACTTAGATCAGTTTGTCGTTGTGTTTCTTGACGACATTCTCGTATACTCTGCTAGTGAAGAGGAGCATGAAGACCACCTCAGGAAAGTGTTACAGGTTCTGAGAGAGAACCAGTTGTATGCCAAGCTCAGCAAGTGTGAGATCTGGACGAATCATATTTCATTTTTGGGTCATATCATATCAGGAGCTGGAGTTGCAGTAGATCCCAAGAAGGTAGAAGCAGTAGAGAGTTGGCCAGTACCCAAGACCGTAGCTGATGTACGGAGTTTCTTGGGATTGGCGGGTTATTACAGAAGGTTCGTGTCAGACTTTGCAAGGCTTTCAGCACCCATGACCCGCTTGACACGGAAGGATGTACCATTCGTCTGGTCGGCAGAATACCAGACATCATTTGAGAATCTGAAGCAGAAGTTGATATCAGCGCCTATTCCTACATTGCCAGTTGGACCCGGAGGTTTTACCGTTTATTGTGATGCGTCAGGTAAAGGACTTGGATGTGTCCTCATACAGCATGGGAAGGTGATAGCATACGCATCTAGGCAACTTCGGGACCACGAGAAGAATTATCCAACTCATGATTTGGAGTTGGCGGCAGTAGTATTTGCTTTGAAGCTATGGAGGCATTACTTATATGGTGATCGAGTGGACATGTACACAGACCACAAAAGTCTGAAGTACATTTTTACTCAGAAGGAACTGAACATGAGGCAGAAAAGATGGTTGGAGTTGATTAAGGACTATGACGTGGAGCTTCAGTATCACCCAGGCAAGGCTAATTGGTAGCAGATAATCTCAGCAGGAGAGGCGGCGCATTTATGTTGACAACACAGAGGCATATTTGGCATCAAGGTTATACTTCCTAGTGATGTAGGAGTTCTGGCGAGTCTACAAGTTCAATCCAACTTGGTAGATAGGATCAAGGCAGCTCAGGCACAAGACCCAAGGATTCAGAAGCTTAGGACAGAATGTGAGTCAGGACTCAGGAAGGAGATGAGAATTCATAAAGATGGTACACTTAGGTTTGGGTCACGTCTATGTGTGCCTAGTGGAGATATCAGACAGGAGGTTATGGCAGAAGCTCACAGCTCTCAGTATTCTATTCACCCTGGAGGGACCAAGATGTACCAAGATATCAAGCAGCACTTCTGGTGGAACGGGATGAAGAGGGAGATAGCTAGGTTCGTTTCCCGTTGCTTGGTATGTCAGCAAGTGAAGGCAGAACAGCAGAGGCCAGCTGGATTATTGCAACCACTTCCTATTCCGGAATGGAAATGGGAACATATTACAATGGACTTTGTGACCGGTTTACCAAGATCACCAAGTGGTAAAAATGCTATTTGGGTGATAGTAGATCGGCTTACAAAGGTGGCGCACTTTCTTCCTTTTAGAATAGGTCAATCTACGGAAAAGTTGGCAGAATTGTATATGCAGCAGATAGTCAGGCAGCATGGGGTCCCTGTCAGTATTGTGTCAGACAGAGATACCCGTTTTACATCACATTTTTGGAAGAGCTTACATCATAGCTTGGGTACCAAGTTAAGATTTAGCACGGCTTACCATCCACAGACGGACGGGCAATCAGAAAGAACAATTCAGACTTTAGATGACATATTGCGAGCTTGTACCCTAGATTTTGGAGGATCTTGGGAGAGCCACCTACACTTGGTCGAGTTCTCATACAACAACAGTTATCAAGCCAGTATCCAGATGGCGCCGTTTGAAGCACTATATGGTAAGAAGTGTAGGTCGCCACTAGCATGGGATGATATCGGGGAGAGAAAGATGTTAGGCCCGAAAATGATTGTTCAGACAGTTGAATTGGTCAAAGGAATTAGAGAGCGACTTCGAGTTGCACAGGATCGGAATCGTCATTGGGCGGACCAGCATCGTAGGCCGCTAGAGTTTTCTGTTGGGGACCACGTGTTCTTGAGGATCTCACCTACCCGTGGGGTCATTAGGTTTGGCGTTCGCGGGAAGTTGAGTCCGCGATACGTAGGACCATTTGTTATTCTTGATAGGATAGGCGATGTTGCTTATCGTTTATCCCTTCCACCTTCGTTACGAGAGGTGCATGACGTATTTCATGTATCTCAGTTGCGAAGGTATGTATCAGAGTACCTGAGCCATATCCTTGATCATTCTGAGCTGGTTGTTGGTACCAACCTATCTTACGAGAAACAGCCTGTGTCTATTTTGGACCGAAGAGAGAAGGTACTCAAGAACCGAACAATTAGCCTTGTCCGGGTTGCTTGGGGTCATCACTCTTTAGGGGAGTCAATGTGGGAACGTGAGGATGATATCCGATCACGGTATCCGCACCTGTTTGACTCACAAGGTATATCTCTTTCTGTATACCTTGACTGTCTTAAACTCCTCATGCTTGCCACCTTACGAGTAGAATTGCTTGGTATTGTAGAATGTTCAACATAGATATGTTACATACTATTGACATTGTAGAATGATTGCTTACTTAAATTGCTTATACCTAGAGTAGTTCAGCTCTGATGTTTCTATCATGCTTGGATTTGAAATTCCGAGGACGGAATTTTTCTAAGGAGGGTAGAGATGTCACTTCCCATTCCCAGAATACGTATTTTTAGAATGCATGTACTGTTTAAATGTAAATATTTTATATTTATCATGTATTGCTCTGTATTTAAATTCTTTTAATTTTATGTTAATTAATTTCCTGCAATTTCATTTCTGCACTTTACTTTCTGCTTTTATACTCTGCTTTAGCTTTGCTATGGGTTCAGCTCAGATTGGTTTAATTATGTTGGTTCATCATGAACCGAAATAAATCCCCCACCTACCACCACCCCATTTAAAGCCCCAAACCCTTTCTCTCTCTTCATTACTTCTTTTTCTCATTACTCTTCTTCTTCCTCATAACTCTCCCACCAACCTAAGAGAGCAAGACAAGTGCCAACTTGCTTCTTGATGGATCCCTATTTTTATTGTTCCATCATCTTCCCTATTTGATTCTAAGTCTCTTTAGTACTTAGCATTTTTAATTTCCATGGCTTATTTGTTGTAGATCTAAGTTTGATACATTTTCGGTTTTTCTTGGTTTTGATCTCTAAAACTTGGTTATTTTCGAAAACTAATAGTTCTATATTGTAGAGAATTCAATTTCATTAAGTTTTGGCTTTTGTTTCGCTTGATTTCGACTTCGGATGAGGAAGTTATGGCCATAGCAAGTTTTTAGGACTTTCATGGCTGAACTGGCTGTTTGGGGACGATGAACCCCATGCGCCGGAAATCCCATGCGCCCGGGAGGCCATGCGCCGGGAGGCCATGCGCCGTGAAGTCCCGGTAACGCATTCTTTGACTCCGAGCGTGTCCTGCACGTAGGTTCCTTATGCGCATGTACTGAAGACGCAACGTGAGTATCCCATGCGCCAATTGTGCAGGAATCACAGCCGCATTCCCACAGCGCATGAGTTTATTTATTTCCCAATCATTTCCCTCAGGCGCATGGATTATTTATTTCCCAATCTCATCTCACAGCCGCATTCCCACAGCGCATGAGTTTATTTATTTCCCAATCATTTCCCTCAGGCGCATGGATTATTTATTTTCCAATCTCATCTCACAGCCGCATTCCCACAGCGCATGAGTTTATTTATTTCCCAATCTTATTCCTCAGCGCATGATATTATTTATTCCCCAATCATTTCCCTCAGGCGCATGATATTATTTATTTTCCAACCTTTCCTACAGCGCATGATATTATTTATTTTCCAATCATTTCCCTCAGGCGCATGATATTATTTATTTTCCAATCATTTCCCACAGCGCATGATATTATTTATTTCCCAATTATTCCTCAGGTGCATGAGATTCTTTATTTCCCAAACATTTTCCACAGCGCATGAGATTTATTTATTCCCCAATCATTTCCTACAGCGCATGAGATTATTTATTTCCCAATCATTATTTATTTCCCAATCATTCCTCAGGCGCATGAGATTCTTTATTTCCTAAACATTTCTCACAGCGCATGAGATTTATTTATTCCCCAATTATTTCCCACAGCGCATGAGATTATTTATTTCCCAATCATTATTTATTTCCCAATGTTTATTTCCCGAATTTGGCATTAATTAACATTGATTGTTATCTTGATTAATTATTGATCATGCGTTCCTAGATGGAACTAAGAGACTGGCTAGTCGTCTTATCGAATTAAATGGAATAAGACACGTTCATATTAAGTATGAACTACTATAATCGATTGTCCAATCCCAAACATTGACATACAGGCACACAATACAGGCTTTAATTTATTAATTTATTTATTTTACTATAAAAAAAGCATGTGTACTTTATGGTCAAGGCATAATTGTTCCGTGGTTAGTTTGGATTGTTGCATTACGCTATGTAAGACCTACAACCTAACCGCACGGGCATCGTTGTAGAGTTGTGCATATCGTACCCCGTACGAAAGTACTCATTCCGAATGACCATGATCCACGGCATGGGATTTCACTCAACGTAGAGACTATTAAGTTAAATAAAAATAATGATTGCATGGAGAGAATGGATTTCCGAGTTCTTACATGGCAGCCCTCTTGGGACTAGTAGTGCCCGACAGGCCGGCTGGTCCCCACAGATACTGCAAACCTGCCACACGGGCATGGAGCGGTATCTGGTAATACTATTTATTGTATATTGTATATTGATGACGGGCGTCCCGCTGGGACTCGTCTAATTCATGATTGGCGCAATTGATTGATTGGATCGACTAGCCTTGCTTGTCCATAGTAAGAACTGAGAAATCTTTATTGCATAATTCCAGGATAACTTGGGACTCACAGTAGTAAGCCGTAGGAGTTGGATGGCCGTTTAAGTTGATTTGTTTATGTACTGTACCTACTCTGTTACCTAACTGAGATGATCAGAGCATCAGGACATGACGGGCCAACTTCTGTCCTTGTTTGGTTGGGAGGTTGGTTCGAAGTGTCGTGATGTTATGTGAATCCCAGTAGCAAGCAGAGGTCTATTATTATATTCTCTTATTTTCTGGTTTAATGTCTCATATCGTGCTTCCTTGCGGTACTTGCTATTAGAGGTCTAACCTCTCTGGTTTTGTATGGCCAGATTTAGAGCCGGTTCCCGAGGACTCAGCTTACCTCTACCTCCAAGATGGTCAATACTAGAGGAATGATCGCAGGAGGACTCGAGTGGGTTCCTTACTTCCCTGCTCGTTTTGTTACTTACTTTATATTTTGCCGTTTGGCACCGACATGTTAGTCGGATTGTCTTGCACTTACTTTTACATAATTGTAATTAAGTCAGACTGCAGCTGATAACAATTGTTTATATGTTGCTATATCATCTGGCTATATTTTGTAAAGCCAGATCTCAAGAATATTTTGACTAAGCGTTTGGGACGCCTTATTGCTTTATTCTTAAATGTTCTCTATTATTGCTTCTTGTTTGAATGATTGAGACAATAGATATGAAGTGACCATAGCGAGACTTTCATGTAGTATGCACCCCCTCGTCTTTTAGATAGCATTGATCGTATTATATGGTATTCATCTACCCGTAATACGTAGCTGGCTGAGTCATTCCTCCGCTCTCCAGTATTCTGGTTCTGGGGCGTGACAGCTTTGAAAGAGTTGTTGCCTTCTGCTGTATGGGTTCCGTTGGCCGAACTATCAATATTCTTTATGGATATTTGTTCAACTAAGTTGACTGTGCAACACATGGTTGAACTTGAGGAGAAGATTATCTTAACAATTTGTAAGTTGGAGAAAATATTTTCTCCTGGCTTCTTCGACAGCATGGAGCATCTACCGATTCATCTAGCAAACGAAGCCCGTGTCGGTGCATCTGTTCATTATACGATGGATGTACCCATTTGAAAGGTACATAAAAATCGATATAATTTAAGTTGAATTTCAGTGGGTTTTAAAATTCTATCTTAATTCTCAAGATAATTTGTCTCTCTAGATACCTACACCATCTAAAGAAGAAAGTTGGCAACAAGGCTCATATTGTGAGCACCCTAAATTTTGGGTTGATTTTTTTTCATTATATTTTAATTTTCTGATTGGGGGTAATTTTGAAATTTCGTGTTTATAATTATTTTAATAATGATATTTAATTCATGATATGATTTTTGGTGATTTTAAATCATTTTAACATTATTTAAATCAATGACTTGTGGTTTTGACGTTTTGCTAGTGAAACCCTAAAGACTGTTTGACCTAGAGCCTAACCATATGATTATGATATTTTAATGTCATTTTTGGCCTAAGAATATTTTTGCATTTGACCTCTTTGAATTATTTTGATATTATTTTATTATTTATGATATTGTTTTGGGGTTATTTGAGTCGGGTTCGAATTTTAACTCAATCCGACTTGAAACGGGGACCCGGGGGTAGTTTGACTCTAGTGGGACCCACACACTAGTTAGACATGGCCCACATGATATTAATTTTAGTCCACATGATAGAAATATTTTAGTTAGAGGTTAGACTAATTATTATGGATAAGGTTAGTGTGATTAAAGACTTTAGAATGACTAATTTAGCCCCAACCAATTAGCCCTTTCCTAATACTCATAGAATAGGTTAGTAGGGGCTTTTGGACTTTTCCTAATAGGACAAAACTACCTTTATGGCCAGCCACAATAAGGATAGGGTTGAGCCTCCCATTTGTCATTATCCATCTATTTTTCTCTCTCTTGTTCTTCCCCAAATTCCTAGAGAGCAATCCCTAGCAATTTCTCCACCAAATCCTTCCATTTCACCACCAAATCTTCTTCTTTCCTTCTCCATTCTAGTCAAGGAGGAAGCTACCCAAGTTTGGGAGGATTCGGAGCTCGTTCGTGTCCTTTTGGAATCTCTACGTGTCGGTGTCGCTCCGGGAAGGTTTTTCTTCGATTCGATCTACCGGGAGGTATAAATCCCTTCTCCTTTTCATTTCCTCATGCATATAGGTCTATTTTGAACCCATAGGAATGACCCCCATGGTTGTATCTCCATTTGTGTCTATTTTGTGTCCATTTGGAGGTCATAGGAGTGTCATTTGTATTGTGGATGTGTTCATGTTACATATATAGATTTATATATATATATTGTAATGAGAGTGTATCTATATTTATATATGTAATAAATGGTTCATGATGATTATATAATCAAGTTTGTGAGTGTGGTTCCTCATATTATTATTGCTATTATTGTTGTGGATAATTAGGATATATATTGTGTATTCTTTTGGCTCAAACTATCTAAATCCGTCATGATTTTTATCCACGTTTTTAATTTCAGCCCTAACTTCGAAATGTCATAACTTCTAGCTCAAAGCTCGGTTTAATCTCCTATTTTTTTTAAAAGAAGCGTATTGAAGTTAGCTTTCCACAAACATGTATTAATAGGCCTAATTCTTTCTATAACTTTCTGGAGAATTATTTGAGTGTCAGTTGTACGAAAAACAAACGCGTTCTCGGTGTTTTCGCGATTCCGGGAGTTTCCGGAAACGAAAACGCGATCCGTTTAAAGTTTCGGAAAGCTAGCACATAGATCTATAACATACTTTAATCATAGATTTTAATTCATGCTGAGATGGTATAGTATTCATTATTAGTAGGAGTTACTATTCGGCATATGCATTTTGTGCACCCTTGTGTGTAATATAATGTTCTATTTGATTTTAACCCATGTTAATGTATATACATTATGTAACTAAATAGAGAATGCAAGCATGAGTAAATGTTTAAATAAATGATGTATGAGGTGTAAGTATCCTATCTAATGTAAGCATGTATAAGTATGGCTTGTAATGAATATGTAGGTTCCATAGTATGTAATGTATGGTGCATATAGTAGTGCAAAAGAATAAATGAATGATGAATGAATGCAAGCATGAATGTAATGTAATAATAGATGTAATGTATGCAATATACAAGTTAATGAGATATAATGTTCTATGTTAACACAAATCCTATATTACCTCATGTACCCCCTTACACTATGTTGACACTATCACACTTGACACATTGTTCACTTACACTTTGACACTCTTTGATATGTATACACTATGTATGCCCATTTAACCCTCACTTGCCCCTTTGCCATGTTCACATACACACACATAGCCTCTTAAATAAGTATTTATGAATATAGTTAACTTAGCTATGTATGTATATTATATATATGTTAGCATATTGTGTTGTAATATATAAGTTTATATAACCATTTGAAATGCCATGATTATAGACCTAATGTTGAATACTAATATATGCATGCTTATATATGTGTAGACATATATAGCTTAAAGTAATAGATTACCTAGTGTATATCCAATGTGAATTCTTGCCTATTTGAGTATTGAATAATTGCATGCTATATAGAGTTGGGTGTATGTTGGCTTGTATAGCCTTGTATTGATGTGTGCTTGCTAGGATAGTCTTGGTTAGGCCTAGTAAGACTTACTGGGTTAGGACATGACCTAGTTTGACCTAGTTTGACTAGTGCAGTTGACCAGAGTTGACCAAGGGTTGACTTTGGCCTAGCTTGACCTAGATTGACTTTGGCCTAGCTTGACCTAGATTCATGTAGAATGCATTGTAGTGCTTTATATTACCCTTCTGGACATGTTGTGACTTGTGCTGTTCTAATTAGGAGCCAGACACCTCTCCTCGGACAGTATATTTACTTTGGACATTCAGACATCAGGCGAGTACATTCTCTGACCGTTTCATACTTGTATGGATTTACATTCTTGCTCTAGATTACTGTACTTGATGCTGACACGACTGTTATCATGGATTGGTACTATATGGATCTTCTTTTGAGATGTTATCTCCTTGTATTCACTAAATATATATTGTGACGTGCGTTTCACTTCCATATTGTATTTATTGAATACCCATATCCTTGTATACTCATTGTGCATATTGTACTCTCATTATCATATGAGCCCCAGGGATAGACCATTGTACACTATTGTATAACATTGTACATCCATTGTATAACATTGTACACTATTGTATAAGATAACGTAACTGGAGTAGATCCTTGTGTATTGATTGGGGAGGGGGAGTAGAATTGGTTATGTACTCAAATCCTATTGTACAATATTGTATAACTATTGTATATATCTATTGTACACCCACGTACAATGGAATTACCATTGTATTTTCCTAGCCCGTTTACATAACCAGATTGTACTCTAAATCACATGTTACTTACAGTTCTTACTTATCATATTTAGATATTTCCTGTTATTAAATCTCTACTGTTTTCTATACATTCTTCTTTCAGCGTTTCATGTACTTACTCTATTGCATGCTTTATATTTTCTAACTCGATATGAACTGCGTGAGATGTTTTGTGCTCGCTTCCGTCCTGACTGGACCTGTTGATAAATTTTACAGATAGCCTGGACGTGCCTGCTAGCCTAGAGGAGACACATTAGAGGTTGTTTAGGTAGTTATTTCATTTTGTTTGGAGTTGTATTTTACTTTATGGAATACTGTATTGAGTTTTGAGATGTATTTATGGGTTTATGTATCATAGACACTTAGACTTCTATCTCCTGTATCTCTTTTGGATTTCATGTTTTATCTATCTTTATCATGCTCTACCTTAGATGTGATTGAGACTGTATCTGCTATGTCACCCCCATTCGGGGAGTATAAACTGTTTAGTCTTATATTGTTATATGCATTGAGACTTAGGACAGCGTTCTACCGCCGACACTGCGGCGTAGGCTGGGCGTTGTTACGTACTCGTACCCTCACGGTGGGTGCAGGTCGTGACACGTTTTTAGTGGTGGCCCATGCAGGTCGAGTTTATGTAGTGGTATTCGAACTAGAGTACCACTACAGCCTGCACTAGGAATAGGATATATTTTGAAGATACTCAATCACAGTTAGGAACCCTTGAGAGATTCCTGGGACGACCCTTGAGAATCTTGTTTAACTCCGATTTGAAAACTCTTTTCTTTTTTTCTTGATTTGATTTATCTTTACTTTCTGCTATTGAATTTGATTTTGATGGATTATTATTGAATTTGAGTTTGTATTTATTGATTTTGATGAAGATTGTTGAAATTTGAAGCTTGATGTTAGCTATAGCATCCGAGTTTATAGTTATATGATTTGAAGGATTTTGTTCATTTCTGAATTTTGATGTTCGTTGATAAATTTGATTTTTTTTGGTATTCATTGTTGATTTAATTTAATTTTTGGCAAGATGAAATTATATGGGCTAGGTCATCTAAGTTATGGAAATCTTGTCTTCTATAGTCACATTAGCCAGCATGGTGAGGACATATAGTCTGATTTTGGATATATTTCTCGGGTGTGGAAATTTAAGGTTTTCGCAGCCAAGCTAGCGGCATCGCGAAAATGTTAAATACCATGATTCTAGAGGTATGTGCATAAGTCAAGGACTCTGTGATTATCGTAGCCTTGCTCACTAGTATGATGAGAATTTAGAGTACCATAATTTTGGATAGACGCATATGATTATCAGATTGTACCTTAAATATTTTCGAACATGTTGTTGCTACTTTTGTTTCAGTCATTCAAAAAAAAAAAGAAGGAATTATTGTTGTTTTGTTTTGTTTTGTTTTGTTTCTCATTGTTTACTTAGGATGTAGCTTTAGCTATTTTTATAAACCTTGTGTAACTTCTTACAAAAATTTATTTCTTCTTAATACAATAAACCAATGATTTTGCTAGGCCTTATTTTGGATTTGGTATTATAATTCTTGTTTAAAAAAAATGGGTCGCTCTTTTAAATAGATAAGCAGAACAGATTCTATTATCATTCTTTTCCTGCCAATATTTTTACTACCATCATTCCTTGTCTTATATACCTGTCCTGATTATATCAATTCCCTGTCTCATATATAATTCTGTCAGCTATACCTTGAAAACTCTTGAATCTTTATATCATTTTTATCTGAGAAATGTTGAGGAAGTGATATAAATCATCTAGTTCGAAAATGATGTAATTGGTTATCATATGATGATTTTGTAGGAATCAGAGTGTTGGATGTTAAATATGAAAAATTTGAAATGGAGATGTGGTAAAGGTTTAAAATGAAATCGAGGGATAAATGTTATCAATTTAGAAACAATCACAGTGGGTTATGAATAATCCATGGATGTATTTCAAAACTAATGAGGATGTTTAAGGTCAACCTAGTTTTGAGAACTTAAAAATCTTTGTTATTGATTCTTGGAAACTATTACAAGGCTATGTAGAAATTTAAAGATGGAAAGGAGAATTTAATCGAATAAAATGATTATACAAAATTGAACTAGATATTGTAAGATGGTGACTAGAGACAGAGAGAACACAAGAATTTTACGTTATAGAAATTATTTTAGATGATTGGAAGAAAATTGTAGAATTCAAAAAAATATATTTGAAGGTGAACGTTGAAGAAAATATGAAGGTTGATTTATAAAAAAAGAATAAATTTTGTGTGACATAGTGGTATTGGAGTTTAGTGAATACAAGACTCGATTTAAACAAGTCCAAGGATTCCATAAACTGGATTTAGAGGTTTTGGATCTAATTTAAAACGAGGTGAAGGAATTTGAAATTTTGATTAAATGAATAAGTGTTGACTCCTAAAAAGAGGGGTATGTTTCGTGGAAAATGTTTTGGAACTTAAAGATTTTGTCTATGGTGATTGTGGTAAAGGTTTAGATGACTGAAGGTTATAAAATTTTGATGATAGTTATATAGAGGTTGATTTTCATATTGGGACTTGTGAGAAAAAAAAAGAATATGGTTTAGCAAATGATAAACTGATAGTATTAGAGAGGGATGATTTGCTGACTTCGTATGAAATCTTTTTCTGTTTTCTCTAACAGGAGTTTTTCAATATCATTGAATCCTAGTTTCCTTAATCCGACCAAATCGACTTCGATTATCTTTTCTTATCATATTTATATCTTGGGTTGTACTTAATTGAATTAAATTTGATTGTGACCTGAATCTCTATCCTTGTATGCTCGATCTCAGACTTTGTTGAACCTGTCCTCCATATTGCCTAAATCTTGATTTCCCCCAATTTGATCAACTTAGATCGTATCAAGACTAAATATTCTTAATACGTATTGTGATTGGGAATTTTTCATGGAATTGGCTTTCATTCCTTAACTTTGATTTTGATTTTCTTTTTTTTTTCTGAGCCCTTTAAGGATAATGGGTAGTTACTTTTCTTTATTTTTATGATAAGTATCAGTTTTCATATAGGATGGTAGACTGCCTTACAGTTTTGATGGTTTGTTGTTTTTGTAACTTTTGTTTAGCACCCTAGATTGCTTGTGTGTTTTGATACCCTATGACCGTTTCGGTTTAGCATGACTAGAATACCTAGATGAGACTTTCACTACCACCGTATGCCATGACCCTGTATGTCGTCCTTTTGATGGTATGATTTATTTAAGTTCTGTGATTTGATTGTGGGAGTTTGACCTAGAAGGATTACGAACATTTTAATTTCGAGGACGAAATTTTTATAAGGTGGGTAGGATGTGAGCACCTTAAATTTTGGGTTGATTTTTTTCTTCATTTTATTTTAATTTTCTGATTGGGGGTAATTTTGAAATTTCGTGTTTATAATTATTTTAATAATGATATTTAATTCATGATATGATTTTTGGTGATTTTAAATTATTTTAACATTATTTAAATCAATGACTTGTGGTTTTGACGTTTTGCTAGTGAAACCCTAAAGACTGTTTGACCTAGAGCCTAACCATGTGATTATGATATTTTAATGCCATTTTTGGCCTAAGGATATTTTTGCATTTGACCTCTTTGAATTATTTTGATATTATTTTATTATTTATGATATTGTTTTGGGGTTATTTGAGTCGGGTTCGAATTTCAACTCAATTCGACTTGAAACGGGGACCCGGGGGTAGTTTGACTCTAGTGGGACCCACACACTAGTTAGGCATGGCCCACATGATATTAATTTTAGTCCACATCATAGAAATATTTTAGTTAGAGGTTAGACTAATTATTATGGATAAGGTTAGTGTGATTAGAGACTTTAGAATGACTAATTTAGCCCCAACCAATTAGCCCTTTCCTAATACTCATAGAATAGGTTAGTAGGGGCTTTTGGACTTTTCCTAATAGGACAAAACCACCTTTATGGCCAGCCACAATAAGGATAGGGTTGAGCCTCCCATTTGTCATTATCCATCTATTTTTCTCTCTCTTGTTCTTCCCCAAATTCCTAGAGAGCAATCCCTAGCAATTTCTCCACCAAATCCTTCCATTTCACCACCAAATCTTCTTTTTTCCTTCTCCATTCTAGTCAAGGAGGAAGCTACCCAAGTATGGGAGGATTCAGAGCTCGTTCGTGTCCTTTTGGAATCTCTACGTGTTGGTGTCGCTCCGGGAAGGTTTTTCTTCGATTCGATCTACCGGGAGGTATAAATCCCTTCTCCTTTTCATTTTCTCATGCATATAGGTCTATTTTGAACCCATAGAAATGACTCCCATGGTTGTATCTCCATTTGTGTCTATTTTGTGTCCATTTGGAGGTCATAGGAGTGTCATTTGTATTGTGGATGTGTTCATGTTACATATATAGATTTATATATATATATTGTAATGAGAGTGTATCTATATTTATATATGTAATAAATGGTTCATGATGATTATATAATCAAGTTTGTGAGTGTGGTTCCTCATATTATTATTGCTATTATTGTTGTGGATAATTAGGATATATATTGTGTATTCTTTTGGCTCAAACTATCTAAATCCGTCATGATTTTTATCCACGTTTTTAATTTCAACCCTAACTTCGAAATGTCATAACTTCTAGCTCAAAGCTCGGTTTAATCTCCTTTTTTTTTAAAAGAAGCGTATTGAAGTTAGCTTTCCAAAATCATGTATTAATAGGCCTAATTCTTTCTGTAACTTTCTGGAAAATTATTTGAGTGTCAGCTGTACGAAAAACAAACGCGTTCTCGGTGTTTTTGCGATTCCGGGAGTTTTCGAAAATGAAAACGCGATCCGTTTAAAGTTTCGGAAAGCTAACACATAGATCTATAACATACTTTTATCATAGAGTTTAATTCATGCTGAGATGGTACAGTATTCATTATTAGTAGGAGTTACTATTCGGCATATGCATTTTGTGCACCTTTGTGTGTAATATAATGTTCTATTTGATTTTAACCCATGTTAATGTATATACATTATGTAACTAAATAGAGAATTCAAGCATGAGTAAATGTTTAAATAAATAATGTATGAGGTGTAAGTATCCTATCTAATGTAAGCATGTATAAGTATGGCTTGTAATGAATATGTAGGTTCCATAGTATGTAATGTATGGTGCATATAGTAGTGCAAGAGAATAAATGAATGATGAATGAATGTAAGCATGAATGTAATGTAATAATAGATGTAATGTATGCAATATACAAGTTAATGAGATGTAATGTTCTATGTTAACACAAATCCTATATTACCTCATGTACCCCCTTACACTATGTTGACACTATCACACTTGACACATTGTTCACTTACACTTTGACACTCTTTGATATGTATACACTATGTATGCCCATTTAACCCTCACTTGCCCCTTTGCCATGTTCACATACACACATATAGCCTCTTAAATAAGTATTTCTGAATATAGTTAACTTAGCTATGTATGTATATTATATATATGTTAGCATATTATGTTGTAATATATAAGTTTATATAACCATTTGAAATGCCATGATTATAGACCTAATGTTGAATACTAATATATGCATGTTTATATATGTGTAGACATATATAGCTTAAAGTAATAGATTACCTAGTGTATATCCAATGTGAATTCTTGCCTATTTGAGTATTGAATAATTGCATACTATATAGAGTTGGGTGTATATTGGCTTGTATAGCCTTGTATTGATGTGTGCTTGCTAGGATAGTCTTGGTTAGGCCTAGTAAGACTTACTGGATTAGGACATGACCTAGTTTGACCTAGATTGACTAGTGCAGTTGACCAGAGTTGACCAAGGGTTGACTTTGGCCTAGCTTGACCTAGATTCATGTAGAATGTATTGTAGTGCTTTATATTACCCTTCTGGACATGTTGTGACTTGTGCTGTTCTAATTAGGAGCCAGACACCTCTCCTCGGACAGTATATTTACTTTGGACATTCAGACATCAGACGAGTACATTCTCTGACCGTTTCATACTTGTATGGATTTACATTCTTGCTCTAGATTACTGTACTTGATGCTGACATGACTGTTATCACGGATTGGTACTATATGGATCTTCTTTTGAGATGTTATCACCTTGTATTCACTAAATACATATTGTGACGTGCGTTTCACTTCCATATTGTATTTATTGAATACCCATATCCTTGTATACTCATTGTGCATATTGTACTCTCATTATCATATGAGCCCCAGGGATAGACCATTGTACACTATTGTATAATATTGTACATCCATTGTATAACATTGTATACTATTGTATAAGATAACGTAACTGGAGTAGATCCTTGTGTATTGATTGGGGAGGGGGAGTAGAATTGGTTATGTACTCAAATCCTATTGTACAACATTGTATAACTATTGTATATGTCTATTATACACCCACGTACAATGGAGTTACCATTGCATTTTCCTAGCCCGTTTACATAACCAGATTGTACTCTAAATCACATGTTCCTTACAGTTCTTACTTATCATATTTAGATATTTTCTGTTATTAAATCTCTACTATTTTCTATACATTCTTCTTTCAGCGTTTTATGTACTTACTCTATTGCATGCTTTATATTTTCTAACTCGATATGAACTGCGTGAGATGTTTTGTGCTCGTTTTCGTCCTGACTAGACCTGTTGATAAATTTTACAGATAGCCTGGACGTGCCTGCTAGCCTAGAGGAGACACATTAGAGGTTGTTTAGGTAGTTATTTCATTTTGTCTGGAGTTGTATTTTACTTTGTGGAATACTGTATTGAGTTTTGAGATGTATTTATGGGTTTATGTATCATAGACACTTAGACTTCTATCTCCTGTATCTCTTTTGAATTTCATGTTTTATCTATCTTTATCATGCTCTACCTTAGATGTGATTGAGACTGTATCTGCTATGTCACCTCCATTCGGGGAGTATAAACTGTTTAGTCTTATACTGTTATATGCATTGAGACTTAGGACAGCGTTCTACCGCCGACACTGCGGCGTAGGCTGGGCGTTGTTACGTACTCGTACCCTCACGGTGGGTGCGGGTCGTGACACATATAGAGGCTTCGATATGCGAAGCATATCTTATCGAAGAGGTGTCAAACTTTTGCTCCATTTATTTCGATACTCATGTTAAGACAAATCGAAATAGACCTCAAAGGAATGACGAGGACGTTGAGGATGGAGGAATATTCAATGTAAGGGGCAAGCCTGTTGGGGCTAGTAAAAGACGGTGGTTGACAGACGACGAGTATGATGCCGCTCACCGATATGTCTTGTTAAACTGTGACATACAAGAAGTGAAAGATTTGGAGAAGTAAGTCAGTACACTTGCACTCATTATAATCTCGAATTTGATGAAGTAAGTGACTACACTTATATATTCTTATTTTCTCTAATAGTGTATTTAGAGATGAAGTCAAAATGATGACACCCGATATTACCGATGAGGGACTTCAAAGAGAGGTTGATTGTATATTTCCGTCATGGTTTCGCAAATACGTAAGTAACTGTGATTATAATTGAGATTATAAATATATAATCTAAAACATTTAAATTATAAATATTTGTTTACAGGTTTTATTGCCTGAAATAATACTCACTCATGAGAGTGTTCGTTATCTGGCATTGGGACCGAAGAAGCAAATAAAGACTTGGCCAGGCTATGTCGTTAATGGCTTCAGGTTTAAGTCAACTCAGAATGCTATAAATATCGAATTTATCAATGACGGCATCAGTACCAAGGATTCCGGTGTTTGCATAAGGGGCACCATCTATGACGACGAGCCAGACTTTGACTATTATGGAGTGCTTCGGGGTATTGTAGATTTATAATATACTGGCCCATATGATATGCATATTGTGATGTTCAAATGTGAGTGGTTCGATACGACACCAAATATCGGTTGGAGAATCGATAAACAATTTGGATTTGTCGATATAAATCATCGCAGGAGGTATAGAGGGTTCGATACATTTGCGATAACAAATCATGCTGTTCAAGTCTACTATACAAGCTACCCAAGGCGTCGTAGAGATTGATTTGACTGGTGGACAGTATGCAAGATTAAATCTAGAAATACATTCAACGTTGGAGACCCAGCATACCAAGAGGACTAGATCGAAAAGTCCCAATACTTGGGACAACACTCAGATACAATGGATGTTGAAGATATTGTTGAGGAAAATAGAGGGAAGGAAGAGGTTGATACATAAGACTTAGTTGTCAACCAGGGGAGAAAGAGGCATCTTGTCCCAAATATTGAGGCAGAAGAAGAAGAAGAAGAAGAAGAAGAAGAAAAAGAAGAATTTGATGGGGATGAGGATACAGATGAAATCGACGATGAAGATAAGGATGAGGATGAGGATGAGGAGGATGATGATGAAGACGAGGCTGAGGATGAGAACGAAGACAATGATTAGGTTAAATATTATTGTATATTAAAAATACTTCCAATTACGTGAATTAAGTTTGACCTCATAAAAGCAATTACGTTAATTCATGTTTTTTTCCTTCGATTATTTACTTATTGCAGATGGCACTCCTAGTTTTTTTCGTCGCGGCGACACTCGTCTCCCTACTGGTGGTATGTATATTTTAGTTTAGAATTTTATATCCATTTATACATTTATATTGTTAATTATGTTTATGTGTTCTATTTATAGGTCATGATGGCTGGCCGTGGTCGTGGTGCTGGTGGTGGTCGTGGTGGTGGTGGTGGTCGTGGTGGTGGTCGTGGTCGTGGTCGTAGTGGTGCTGGTGGTCGTGGTCGCATTCAAAATTCTCGAGATGTGACCCCTCGAGTGACCCCGACCCGGAGAGTACCCCGGGCACAGACGCATCCTGCCGTCGATCGACCACTTCATCGAGGCATGAGTCCGGATCTGCTAGCGGATCCATTCCGCTATCGGAACCACCAGCAGCGGATCCACCAGTGGATCCCCCAGTTACTGCATAGTGGGCCCCAGAGTACCCCCATACTCGATTCCATCCAGTTACTGGGGAGTACATGCGCGGACCCGCGGATCCTCCGACGGCACCAGAGAGGCCGAGAGACGAGTTCCGACGAGAGCTGTGGCCCGCGGGGACCTCGTAAGTAAATTTAAGATAATTTATTAAATTTCTTTCATTTATTCAAGTTAATAATCCAGTCATTTCTTTTTTGTAGGTTTTTTCCGTTTAATGTTGCCAGGGCTCTTGGAGAAATTATCAGGGCTAACTTCCATGGTCCCTACCTCAACTTTTTGTCGGTGCCCCCAAACGTGAAGTACGTCTGGCTCGACGAGATGAGGGTATATATCTATATCTTCTGGTTAATTATTAGTTACTCTTTAATCAACTATTTTTTAAATTACGTGATAATTGAATTTCTATGTTAGACGACGTACTGGTGGCCCCCCATCGCGAGGACGCGATCCGCAGGACCTACAGAAGCGCTGCCTCGAAGAAGATACGGGATATGATTCATGACCTGAAAATGGGGCATACGAGGCCGAATTGGATTCGGCAGGAGTATTATGAGGACCTCTTAGGTATGATGGATACTCCTGCGTACAAGGAAAAATCGGAAAAGGCGAAGGCGAACCGACAGGCCGCGGGGCTTCATACGGGGGGATCAAGGCCCCACGCAGCGACGCTTGCAGATCTGGTGAGATACCGTAAATTTATTTCACTATCGAATTAGGTATTATTAATATACGGAGTTAATTAAGTTCTACGAAAATTTCGTATGCAGGCCCAACGGGCGGTAAAGGAGGGAAGGGCGCCAGAATCGGTCACAATGCACGACGTGTTCCAGCATACGCGCAAAAGACGGAAGGACAGGAGCTTCGTCGACGAAAGGGCCAAGGAGACTGATGTAAGTACTTATGTTTATGAAATTTACGTTAGAATTAAAAGTATTCGGACTATAACTTAGGTAAACTTAGGATTCACACTTAACTTAGTGAAACATAGGATTTAGATTACAACTTAGGTAAATCTTATAATATAAACACATTCATTTGATAGGCTGCGTATCGTGAGGCCCTTAGTCGGGCTCAGTTAACTGACACCGAGGATGTCGGTGAAACGACGCCCGCCCGGACGCCCTCTTCTTTGGCCGCTCGCAACGACTTGTTCGTAGATACCGTCGGCGACTTTAAGAAAGGGCTCCTGTACGGAGTCGGCTCCCTAGGGCCGTTGCACATGGCGACGCAGAGATTTCCACCGACACCGCCTCCTCCCGTGGCCCCGGCAGACGATGATGTTAGGTCGCAGCTTACGCAGCTGCACGAGGCGGTGTCGTCCTTACGGGAGCAATTTGCCACGTACTTTCTGCCTCCGTCTGCTGCTGCCGGTCGTCTGCTGATGGTGTCGGTCCGTCTTCTACTGGTCCGTCGACTGCTGGTGTCGGTCCTTCTTCCATGGGTCATCTTTCTTTCAACCCTAATGCCCCTATTGTACCGCCGCCGACTGTGACGGCACTCCTGGATCTCATGTTGTCAGAGCAACTACGCCGACTTCCGAGCAGTATCTACGATGGCTTGCCGCCGTACCTAGTGGAGGAGTATATTCGTCGGTCGCAGCAGGGATTACCACCACCGGGCAATTGAACTCCTCCTCCTCCTTAAAATATTGTAATTAAGAAAATTTAGAATATTTGTGGCAATTTTGGATTATTTGTGCTATTATCGGATTATAATGACGGATATTAGGTTACTCTTCAGGATAACTGATGTCTATTTTATATTAATTTGGATTGGTCTATGTGATTCTTGGATAATTGGTGTGCATTAAATTCGTATGTGCATATTTGGTCTATGTGATTCTTGGATAATTGGTGTGCATTATATATTTGGTCTATGTGATTGTTGGATAATTGGTGTGCATTATATATTGGTTTGGTTTATGCATATTTTTGTGAACAGGGAAAGTGCTGCAATTTTTTTCCAAAAAATCTCAGTTAGCGACGGACTAGTGACCGGTTAGCGACGGATATTTCCAGTTTCCGACTAATTTTTGATGGAACTGTCGTCGCTACCTGGAGATTTGAAACTGTTTCCAGGTAGCGACGGGTGGTCGACGAAATATTCGTCGGCATGGTTCTGGTGGTATATAGTTCGACGGCATAGCGACGGCAAATCCGTTGCCGAGGCGACGGATAATCAGTCGCTCTCTCGACGGCGTAGCGACGGACACTCCGTCGACAAGGTTCTGGAAATGTGGGACATTTCCAGAACCATGGCGACGGATAATCAGCCACTAATCAGTCGCTCTGTCGATGGCGTAGCGACGGAGTACCGACGGCTACTCCGTCGCCATGGTTCTGGAAATCCCAAGCATTTTCAGAACATGGTCGACGGATAATCCGTCAGTTTGCCGTCGCTAATCCGTCCTTTGTTATCGACGGCCATCGACGGACTAGCAACGGAACGATACACTCTGATACGCTATTACGACGATGTGCCGACGGACCATTACGTCGCTATTGTCCACACAGTTCAGTATTTAATACTTGAAATAGACGAAAGTCTGTCGAAAAGTAGTCGCTAATGCTTCGTTTTGTGAAGTCGACATGTCGTCGCTATTCCGTCGCTTGACGACTACGTAGCGACGGACAGTTATTAGCGACGAGCTGATTGCCGACGAATTTTTTTGGCCAAAATCCGTCAATGATCGGTCGCTAACCGAAATTCCCGTCGGACGGGCGATGGATCTGGCCGTCGCTAAATCGACAAATTTTGGAAGTGAAACAAGCACACATATAGTAGGCTAGTGTCACAACAATAGTAATATCCATATCAATACAATAAAATATAATATCACAATAGTAGAATACGAATAATCATGATATAGTATCAATAAACCCTCAGAATATATCAATACATCCCTCATGATATAGTATCAATACATCCCTCAAAATACATCATAAATAACATTATTTTCTCTCTCATCGCTTGCTTGCGCTGACTATAGGAGCTTAAATCTTAAGATCTAAGGGTATGATTTTCGAATCTTCCTTGGTGGTGGAGTAGAAGCTAGGCTTGGAAGCAAACCTAGGCTATCATGTCTTTGAATATGGCTAATCGATTATGTTTAACATTATGATATCACTAGTATTTATATAATCATATTATTTTTTATACATAAACTCAGCATTGTCCTATTGTGAATTATATATCATAGTGCTTTGTTCGTCTAACATGCATTTGTAGAGAAGTGGTAAAAAAGATCAAACCAGGACATGCAAAAAAGAAATCATGATGAGTCAAAGGCAACGTTATATCAGAAGCTTTCTCTGAACTGCCTACGACATCTCTAGGGCCTCATACTCGAGGGTTTCGCTGCCCGATCAGCGGACAGGGTCAAGGGGCTGTCATGCCCCGCACCCAGTTGTTCAGGTATGAGTTGTGAGCGCGTTCAGCCTACACCGTAGAATCAACGGTAGTGGTCTGTTCTAGACTCAATAACCTTTAAATGTTCAAAATAATCAATCTTTGCTCAATAAAAAATAACTAATAGCGTGCCCAATATAAAATCATTACATTATCACACATTTTACTATTTCAAAAACATTGGGTTTCATGGGCAGTGGAAAGAGATTCAAATTTTCAGATCTGTTTGTCTTTTTACGGCTGTCGTCAAAGGAAAAAAAATTCATGATTCAAGAAGTTTGTAGCTTGCTTTATATCCTTATGTTTTATTATGTATTTTTATAACTATTTGAGTCTATGAATTATGTAAGTCGAGTCGCAAAATTGACACTAGGAAGCTTAAACCCCAACCTAATATATAAACTCAAGTCCACTCAAATTAGCCTGAACCCAAACCAAAAAAAATTCTAGAAATAGGGTAACCGAACTCGGACCTAGTTCTGCACAAACTCGAACTTCCCAAAACCAGAATCCCTAGCCAGCCTCTTCTTTCTTAAGACTAGGCTCTAACGTTTGAATTTATGAATGTTAGGGGACAAAACTCTGCCGAACTCGGTCGCCTGCTAGCCTATAAATAGACCTTGAATTATTCACTTGAAACACATCAATTCATTCTAAACCTTCTTTTTTATTATGAGCTTTAAGATTTTCATCACCAAGAAGCCAACTTCCAGCCTTCTAGTGTGCCAAAGTTGCAATTTCAATTAGAAGTCTGTTCAAGTTGTAAAGCATGAATTTTCAAGTGTTGCTCTTTACACTTGTTGTTTGAAGTCGTCAATCCCTTCATATCAAAAACTTGAGGTTGTTGAAGCCGTCATTCTCTTCAAATCAGAGCACGGAGTGTATATACCAAAAGTGCTCGAGACTAGATTAGTCCTCCGCGAGGGAGACTAGTATACATCATGGTGTTTGTATTTAGTATTCTAAACTCTATACCTTCTATATATCTACGTTTTACTGCTAAATTTTTTAGTTGGTTCATTGCCTTACTTTTATTAGGGGATTATTGACACATACTCTATTCATTGCCTAGTTATCTTCAATTGCTATCAGAGCTAGATTCTCTTCTATAGGCTTTACATCCTAAAAGTAGAACACATGGCAACTATGATATCTATCTTCACTAGTGAAGGCTAGTCCACAAATCAACATTCTCTATTTGATGGAACCAACTACACGTATTGGAAAACACGAATAAGTTTCTATCTTAAGTCACTAGGCTTTGACATCTGGTCAAACGTTATTGACGACTACAAAAAGCCAGCTAGAATAGTTATGGTAACTTGATAGAAAAGCCTAATGATATAAACATGGATTTGGAAAAGAAACAACTTAGTCATGATTCTAGAGCCATCAATGCTTTGTTCTGTGCTGTAGACATGAGTGTTTAATAGGTATCTACTTGTACCACTTCACGCGAGATATGAAAACTTCTTGATGACTCACGAGCTAGACCTCGAAGAATTTGAAGAGTCGACTCCCAAAGAGAAGGCCATCACACTTAAGGCACATCATAGAAGAGCTTCAGACGATACATATGAAGATGACGAAACAAATAATGATAAACTGGCACAAATTTCTAGAAACTTCAAGAGATTTATAAAGTATGAGAAATTAAAACACAAGAAGAAAGAACTTGAAGAAGAACCAATATGATACAACTGCAGAAGACTAGGTCACATACAAAAAGACTGTCCTAAAGTGAAAAAGGGCAACCGGTATGAATAATCGAACGAAGAAAAATTGTCGTCTCACAAGTACGCTAAGACGAGCATATGGTGTGAAGCGAAGTAAGCGGCTCCGAGGAAGAAAATATTCTTGCAACACTACAAACCTGTGCTTAATGCATTCACAGATCAGGTAACGACAAACCCCATGCATGAAGATTTTACAGTTGATGAACTCTATGATGAATTTAGTGATCTTCTTGAAGATCACAAGAAAGTTGTAGATAAGTATAAGCAAGCTAGAAAATATATTCTATCATACAAACTTGAGAATGAAAAGCTTACTTGCTTATTTAATGATGTTAGAGACAATTCTTCTCATGATAATTCTGCTGAGATCTCCATACACAAGCTTAGATTGCATGAGACACTTGAATGCATTGAGAAAAACACTCATGAAAATGCTAAACTTAAGGAGGAATTAGAATCAAAAAATGTAACGCCTATTTTTGGATTTTCAAAATTATTTTTTTACTTTCTAATTATTTATTTTATATAAATATCGTTGTTCGAAATATTTTCTCTTTAAACGTTTAAACATTATTTTATTTTCATATTTGTATTTCAAAAACTAGATTTATGGTCTGAAAGTCCTAAATTGTTTTTATAATTAACTATTATTATTGACATGACACAAGATATTGGTCTTTCAAAAGTTGGTTTCGAAAATGATCTTAAAGATTAATATTTTGCAATAACAGAAATGTTTGACAAATTACATTTTTAAAATAAGGTTTTAAGATTTATGAAAATATTATTCAAATTATTTTTTAATAGCAAATATTATTTTTTATTATCATGATGACTCATTGTTTGATTAAATTTGATTTACTAGTTTTAAAATATTTATTGTTATCCTTGACCAATAAATGATTGATAATTTATTTATAAATAAGATTTAAATTTTATCATTTAATTGTTATGATAACATTAAATATTATTTTAAAGTTATTATGTTGATCACTTATTTGATTTAGATTTGAATTCGTATGATTAAAATTATTTGATAATATTAAATGTTGATTTATATTAGTTATTATTATCTACTAATGGATTATGACTAAATTAATTTGGATTTAAAAGTTTATTTGATTTAAACTAAATGTGAGAAGATTTATCCACTTGTCCATTTAAGCCTTTCATCTCCTATTTAAGGAGAGCCTTTTCTTAAAATTTTCTCCAAATAATTTCTATCCTACTAGCCACAACCATCACCATCTACACACAACATCCATCATCGTAGCCATTGAGTCGTGCACTGTGTATCCACCACCCCCTCTCAACTATTTCTCCTTTTACATCTACAATTTCTTGTCGTGTCCGACAACCTGGACACGTCGACACAATTCCACGAAGACCGTCTATGCCCGTGTCACAAAGGACACAACCCGATCCCAAATCCCAAAACCCTAACCCTAGCTGCCGGCTGCTAGCATCGGCGACCCCAACCGCATCGGCCATACCCGCCGGCCACCACACCACTCGACCACTATCGCCAGAGCCATCCACCATCACCACGTAGCCAACTCAGGCCAAATCCTACTGCCAATATCATCATCTTCATCCACCACCTCCATAACCACCGAGCACCACCATACCTTATCTGTAACTCCTCTCGACGAAACCCTCATACATCTGGACCCATCGTCAGTCACCGTGTTGTGCCTCCAGATCCCCGTGCCTTCCAAGCAGCGTCGCATGCGCCGCCCTCCGTAGCCGTCACCCCTCTGACCACTGGTGACCCCTTGACCTCGCAGACGCTACTCGACCTCGACCCGTCGACTTCGCTCGTGCCGCTGTCCATCAGCGCCAGATATGTGTCGGTTCCACAGATTCGACCCAGCTGCCATCACCTCCACCGTCTCTTCTGACCTAGGCAAAAGGCATCATCGTCGGCCACGCCTAAATCCTTGCCTGCTAGCTTATTTCCGATCAGCGCATGGACCACCCCAGCAACCGTACCGCCTAGTCGCCGGAACCATGAATGGTGAGCCTCCCATCTCACTTGACCTCCTTCTCCCTCCCGTTCTCTTCTCTCCCTCTACCTCCCTTTCCTCTATAAAATTCTCACTCTCTGTTCTTAATCTCTCTCTCCCTACCCCCCTCGTATATAGTTAGTTTTAGTTTTTTTTGTTATTTTTCTGTGGGCTGAAGCCCAGTAGCAGTCTCGGGCCTGATATATAAGCCCAAAGTTAATGTGTTTGATATATTTTTGGGTTTTACATGGGTCCAATATTTGGGCTTTATCTATGGGCTTTCTAAAATAAAAATAAAAATAAAAATAAGAATAAAATGAGAATTATTTTGGGCTGAGCTGACCTATGATTTTGGTTTTAAAATATTTAGTTAGTTTAATTATGAAGGGATTTAAGCTATATTTAAATAATTATGGTTGGGTCATGAGCTCTACTTATATGTTTTGAGCTTTAAGCCCAATAGATTTAAATATAATTTGACTTAATTAGTTTTGACCTTGGGACCTAAATAATCTTTTGGTATTTTATATAATAGTTTCTAAATTATATCAAAACGTTGTTTTGACTAAATATTATTAATGGATTTTATAAGTTTTTGATAGCTATAAATATTTTCTAAATATCATTTTTGCCAAATATTATTAATTAGATTTATTCTAAATATAAATCCTATAGAGCTATAAATATTTTCTTAATCTAAATATATTTGAGCATGAAATCTATTCTTAATCAAATTCCCTCTTAAATTATATTATTTTTGATCATGACTAATCAAGTCATGTCTTTCCTTTATGAATCTGGACTTCTTCATATCAACCCTAGCTAATCGGACTATTTTGGACTCAATAGAATTAGTCGTACTACTGCGAGCCCGTGATTTGGAAGTGCTCATTCACAATTAGGCTGATTTGATTTTAGAAGAATGATTAGGTCTAGGACTATGTATACTTAGGGCAACCAATGGATTTTTTTTGTATTCATTGCTTGGGTAGTTAATGTTGTTACATAGGCTACATGACTAAGATAGTGATATACATTGAATTTTGAGATACCCCATTTGATTAATTTAAAATATTTTATGTGATAATATTGTGATTTGATAAAATAGCTAACCAAAGGTGGGTATGGTTTCCGATTGACAAATTGAGGCATTGAGGTTAGTCGTTTGTTGAAGATGAAAATTGTTAGCTTTTGGTGTCTATGAGGCTTAAATTTCTATGTGATTTGATGAACTTATTGCTAAGATAAGGTTGAAAATTTTGAAGTGGTTTTTTATTTATATTATGATAAATAAAATTGAGGTATGATTTAAAAATTTATTGAATTTGAATTTCAAGGAGATTATGAAAAGGTTGAATTTGAATTTGAATTTATTTTGAGGAATTTAAATTTTTTGACCGATTAAATTTTGAGGATAATTATCAATTTAATAAAGAGTTGAGAATTTGATAGAGACAATAATGAGGAATTGCTAAATCACGATCTTAAATTGAGTTACTAATTTAAAATTTTAGTGATTGAAATTGAAGAGATTTTATTTTGAGGTTAAATTTTATGTATGATAAGTATTGAGTAGCGATTTAAACCTTCATGATTGAAGGATTTTTGAAATGTTCTTGAGGATTCGAATTTGTAAGATTGATTGATGATAGGATTAGATGTCATACTCCTCCAAGCTATATCCGTTGATCGTGTTCTTTCACTTTCATCATTCTTGATCAATTTTTCTATTAAGAAATTTTTATTATCTTTTCACCTCATTGATCATTATTATTAATAAATTTTCTATCCTTCTTCTTGTTACTTCTGACCTATTGCATCCATTAAACATGGGATTTCACCTAGAAACGTGTTACTCTAGCATAACTCATAACTAAAAATCTTGTCTTCTATTTGAATCTTGTTATGCTTCTTACCTTTCGGAATGGTCGAATCTCTGAAATAAGGAATTGATTATCTTGTGGCAACGATATATCTTTAGTCTAGTAATGATATCTTAAAGGTTAAGCTGGAATTGATGAAAATCAAGAGGTTAATTGTTGGATAGTTGATGATGTATTGGTGGAGATTAATTAAAGTTATGGAAGTCAAAAAAAATTCAAGAATAAATATAAGAAATTGAGGAGTTCCACTAGATAGCGGGATTGGATGATCGAAGGTAATTGAAAATGTATCGTCAATTTAATTATGGATAAGAAATCTTTTCGTAGTAAGGCTGAAACAATTAGATTATAGTAAATATGATTTGAATTTAAGTGAATAATTTTGGAAATATTTGGAAAGATATTTATGCTATGTTGGAGTATTGGGGAGAACCTAAATTATTGAAGAAGAAAAAAATCGTTGAAGATTTGCAAATAACAATAATGAGAAATTGTTGACATCTAAATTTTGAGGATAAAATTATAAGGTGTGTAGAAGTTGTCGAGTTTGAAAAAAAGAAAAAAAAATTGATGATGATATTGAAAGTTTTGCGACATAATTTTAAAACTATAAAAGATAATGTTGGTTGATTTTGAGGAAGTTTTAAATGTTTAGAGGTTATAAATTATGCGAAGATTATAAGAAATTGCACAGTGGGTTGATAGGAGTAAAGAATGAATGATTAAGAGATGATAGAACATGAAAATTTTGGGATTTTCGTAATAGAAATTTACAAACAAAGATCACAAATTGTGGAGCTTTGAAAAATAGATCTAGATGGTGAATTTGAAACTTTTAAGTGAGTGAGCTCGATAATGGATTGCGAGATAAAAAAGAAAAATAAAGAGAATGAGGAGTTATAATCAAAAGTAGATATGAAAACATTGCCTTCATATAGTAAAGAAGTCCAGGGATCAAGGCTATACGAGGATGCAAAGGTTGTAGATTATCACCATCTTTGTCAACCTTCATTACTGGTGTTAGTCACATATTCTTTAATGCCTATCAAATTAGATACTTCTAATTGCCTATGACTTCAACGAAATTCCTTGATCTCTTGAACGACTCTTCGGAGACTAGAGAAGCTTATTGCACCTTCCGATAGAAAATTCAAATATTTTCTTGCCTCACTAATATCGTTGCTAGATTAAGAGTTCTAGTGAGCTTCGACCTAGAAATTTTATTTTATCCATCAAATACTTGATTAATTCTTTCATATTTCCACAAATACTTATTCTAATTTCCAACGAATTCTAAAACTAGCACATCTCAATATCTTCGTGCTAGAACTGTATCTTGAATTGTTCCAACTATCATCTAAATCATTTATTTTACCTTGCTATGTAATCCTCTTTATCATTATATTAAATGGAAAAGTTCCCTTTGATTCAAACCCAATTTATAACAGAACAAAATGCCATAGTCATGTCCTAGTCTTGTCTTACTATCAAAATTTTCTATTTTCTTCTTTCTCAATGTTACGCCCGAGAACCAGAATATTGGAGAGCGGGGGACAGACATAGCCAGCTACGTACATTGAAGTGCAACCTACCTCATAATACGGTCATGGCTATCTAGATGCATGAGGGTTTATCTACAAGCCAACTGTCTCTTATGGTCAAGAACAAACCTAGTTTCTCAATCTCAAGCAAGCAAATAATTATTACAAGATGTTAGATCATCAGACATACAAAGTAAGGCATCCCAAACATTACATATTTAGATGATCATGAAGCTAGTTATACAAAATACGAAGACTAGCAAGAGTTAAGTCATACATGATCAACCTTAGGATTTGCCAATCATATAACAGCCCTTAAGCAGACAAAAATTAAGTTTCAACATGAGCTAACACTTGTTCGGTGGCTAAACGCCTCAAAAGAATAATTTACAATAGAGTGAGAGAGCAAAATAAGAAACTCACTCGTTGTCAGGGTTACGCCTGGTGTTCACCATCTGGCTGGAAAGCAGGTAGATCCTCGAGTGCAAATCTAGCCGTACAAAACCAGCTGGGTTAGACCCCAGAAAGAGCAAGTGCCAGAAGGGAGGTTCCACTTAGAAACTAAAACCAGCATATAATAAAAGAAGAACCGATAAAAGAGCGTAGTTAAATAACATGAGAGACTGAGTTAACATAAAATATTAGCTTGCAGTAGGAGGAACAAGAGGTGGAATATAATTCTCATGTTAATCATAAGACGATTCATTCAAGCATGGCCAATCAAGTCCTACGGCTTGCTATTCTTAGCTAACTAGGGTTATCACAAGCTTAGTTACTAACAAGATGCAATGAGATGTTCCCGCAGTCACAAGCCCTAAAGACTATCCAGGTTATCCAGGTGAGGGTTACAAGAGTTATCAAGATTACTGGTGTACTTTAGTGCTTATGATTCAAGAAGTGTAACACATGACTGTGTGCTTGAAATGTGTCCTACTCATCGGCAGGCTACAAGTCCACAGTGTGGTCGGAATAACGAGATTGCCTATAATTGGAAAATCTCTCTATATAAACTACTTGATCAATCTAGTCATTAACCTAGTCAGATTCATTATGGATCCCTGACCGTGGTAACCAGGAATCTATGTCCTAGTCATGATACAAGATGAGACATGTAGCTTGTATTGATACAATCAGGAAAATCAACCATGGAGTCAAGACAAGAGTTCTACTAGCAAGACAGAAATAGCCGTCGCAATATCATCTAAGATTATACCTATCATGTCAGGTTTACTTGTCACTTCTCAGGAGTAATTGTCAGGAGTGCGCCTCGACGGGCCACTATCAAGAATTACCAAGGCAGGTCATATACCATATCGAGTTCGTGTTAAGTCAAGTCAAGTCCAGTCAAATCTTATCAAGCTCAAGCTCTATCATGCTCAACAAGTCATTAAGTCGGGTCGTCACAAGGCAAGTCAAGTACAGGGTACATGCAAGGATCACAACATTACATTACTTCTAAGAACCACACAAAACAATCATGGAAAAAGAACAAAAAGTTCTTGGTGAGAAAAGGCATATGGGTCAAAGGGGCTAGGTGGCAAATGGTGCCAGGGGACAAGTGGTGCCAGGGGTCAAATTGTAGTACCCCGTCCCGCTCAGTCAATCGGAGGAATCAGAATGCTAACGACGTTCGGACTTAGCCTTGCAACGGCTGCTCGAAGACATCGTTCGGTCGAGGCGACCGCTCGCTCAGGTGGGGTAGTTTCGGTGAACTTGCCTCATCTTAGCCCTCACATAATAAATCGTATGTTTTTAACTTGCACAAGTAGGCTTGATAATAAAAGAGACGAATTCACATAGCTAAAGAGAATAATCCTGACGGGTCGAATTGAGTTAGAATATGGAAAGGTCCAACGGTCGGCTTAGAGTTGGTGCACGACGTGCTTTAAAAATGACACTCGGTCCTTCGTCCCGTGGTTTGGAAGAAGAAAAGTTGGTTGAGTAGGCAAAGTTATGATCGTAACCTAAGTCATAGGCGTCGTCCGCATGAATGCTTCATAAAGCATGTACGGTTCCATCGTCCAAGGCTTGGCATAGCCTTGGCTTGCCCATGAGTTAAGTGCGTTGAGCGGCTTGTGACCTAAGTCTAGGCACCCGAGTGACTTGGTCGTTTAAGTCGAATGCGTGCACGGCACGATCCATTAAGGCAAGCTTGACGCAGCCTTTGCTCGTTAAGTTGTTGCAAAGTTAAGTTAGGCAAAGTTATGCCGGTCGACCAAAGATATTACAAGTACCGTCCCGCTCTTTTGCGATTTTTCAAAGTTAAGTAGTCCCACGATCTCAAGGCCCATCATATAAAGCATGACTCGGGCGGTAGTGTTGCGTAGAACACGGTTGGCTTAAGGCACAATGCAAGGACTTAGTATTTAAGGCACGAGCTACAGTTGGTTTCAAGTCGAGTTTAGAAAAAGGGCTATCAAATGGGCATTCCTAAGTTGAGTAAAAAGGATATGGCATCAAGGGAGAAGGCTCACGACCGTGGGTCGTCGAGGGATCTCAAGGATAGACGTCTTGAACATGGTTTTGAAAGAGATGGTAACACTGAAAGAAGGATGACTATGTGAGACGTCAGTTAGAGTCGAGTCTTGCATGGTCATGGACAACTTGTACAAGATAAAAAGGAAGGGTTTCCTCGGATCGACAACCTGGGGCCACAGGACCAATCCGGCCAAGGAGAAAACAGGTATAGTGCCAAGTAGAGGCAACAGGTATTCGGTAGACGGTCATTGGGGCTCGTTACTTGCTTTGACTGGACCATCATATACGCCAGCTATGAGTCCAGGATGGCTTGTTCTGCCAGTGACCTGTGTTCACATAGATGTCAGCATAAAGGTGGCTATCTGCGCGTATGCCTTTGGAATTGAGTCGAGTCGAAGGTGTATACAAGTTAGAACATGATACTTGGGGCCTAAGATGTGGCTTCAATATAGGCGACATGCTTGGCACATGAGTGTGGCGTCGAGTCGTAAGTCTTGGCATATAAGTTGCATCTGTTAGAGAATGAGTTGTCTGGAGTTTAAGTCAGGAACCGCCGCAAGGCAAAGTCGGTCGACACAAGTTCAGAAGTCTTGATTGGGTCAATTGGTGATAAAAATAGCAAGGGCCGCGAAGCGGCGACATGGTTAAGTCAGATTGAGTGGCGAGGCACAGCACAATGAAGGAGGTAGCACGGTCACATGGAAATAGAGTTTTATCGTGTAGTTGCGTCTCTGATTTTAAGCCGTAAGGCAAATACGACTTGATAGGTTAACATTTTTGAGTTAACGTTGTTGGTACAAAGCACGGGATGGTCTAGAGACACAGAATAGGCCAAGGCGTCGGTCCTAAAACTGATCCTAAGGCAAGAGTAGAAAGACAATTAATAAGAAGGGACTTTGTTGCACAAAGTAAATCAAACATGTCGGTTTTGTATGGGTGGGCGAGGAGCTCATTCCACCAGTACAGTTGAGTACTGATACCCACATAGTTTTCATGTGCAGGCACAGGTAGAAGCTCGAGGCGTGGAGCTCGCTTGGATGTATTGAGGCACGGAGTTCCTTGGCGACTCGAAGCGTACGGCCGCACAGAGTCAAGACTTATACGGGACATAATGTATAGATGCCGCCTTTCATAGCATCCGCTGGCTCAAGACTGTATTTGAGAGATGAGAGAGAGCTGAGTGATCTTGTAATATGAGAAGAGTGAGCTTGAGTGACTGGTAATCTTGGCCTTGCGTCCCATTGTAACCTTTGTTTCAATATCAATAAAGAGCTTTCTGTTGAATAACTTGTGTTTGTTCTAAATTTCTGCTGCATATTTCAATGTCTCTGCTTGGGACTTCTGTGCGACGACCTCGTCGCAGCCGCTGAAATCAGCCGTTATGGAACCCGCCTTGCACGAGCACAATCTAGGCTCGTGCGGCATCACACCTTAGCGAGGACGATCGCTCCTACGGGAGCAGGGCGTGACATAATGGTATCAGAGCACGGCTTTACGTCCTTGGACTATCGATTGAATTCTTTAACTCCGTTGTTTCCGCAAACTCTGTTGCTTCCGCAAGTTGATATAGTTGGTGCGCTCTCTCTCAAATGTTCCATGGATGTCCATACAATAAGTCTAACAATTTTGCAAAACATAGAAGAACAGTTTTTGTCAAAATAAAAAGATGGTTCGCGTAAGCACGGTTGGCTAAGTCGGGCTGGGCTTATACACCAAGGATTGTGTCGACCTTAGCAAAGTCGAGTGCAGGATTCGTAATGTTTCGAGCTAGAATGAGTTGAACTCGATTGAGTAAAGTGAGATGACTATCGATAGGGGTGCTATCGAGCGACGATATCGTCGGTGCGATATAGATGAGCGTGCTTGGAAATTGAAGAATTGTTCGAACGAAAAACTTGATGAAGTCGATTTTGATTCGAATGATAGTTGAAAATTTGTTGAATGACTCCATCCCTGAGTGGTGTATGCGATAGCCTCAGGAATGTCAATCGGTCGATTGAGGATTCGGGTGTCGGTGTGTCTATCAGCAAGCGTCGTATTATGCAAAGCCTTAGATTGAGTGTCGTTGAACAAGTGTAGTCTTGAGATTTGACAAGTTGATTCGAACAACTTAGAAATTGACGTGTACAGAACGTGCACGAGATTGAGGATGGCACGAGTATGAAACACGAAAATGATTGAGTAGGTAAAATCGAATCGAGAAAAAGTTAGGGTGTACGAATGGATGACTTGATCGAGGAAATTGATACGGATCGTATACAAAAAGTTAGCACGACAGGTAGATAGCGTGCATGAAAAAGTTGAATTTTGAACTTACGCAATGACTTTGAGGATTGGAATGAATGTTGCTCGATGATTTGACTTAGCAAGGAATGATGCGAATTGAGAAAATACGTTGGTCGATGACTTAAGATGGACGAATGAACGATATGTGAATTTGGTTTAAGGAAATTGATGTTGTGAATGAATCGAGGGATAATGATCGAACTTAAATTTGAATGTTGAGGAGATTATCCAGTCGGACGATAGCATCATTCGCACGACTCGAAATTGGTTGCAAAGGAAGATCGTCAGGTTACACATATTGTCGATGGTATTGAGGCGTATTAAAGATCGATATGCGATAACTCGGGGGTACTTTGACTCGACGAATAACAATCGTGCAAGTGTTATTGTTCAGTTAGATGCCATACTTAGGATTTTGATTGAGATGAATGTTGGATGAAAATAATTGTGTCTTGAGGGTTACGTGGATAACGACAGCGTCGAAATTCTTGTCTTACGCGAGCGCAACTCCAGCCTCGCACATGCGTTGCATCGAATTTGGGGTGATCGTTCCGCGTGAGCGCTGACATGGTGATTCATGTCGCAGGAATGATCGAACTCGGAAAATCAAGATGCGGCAACTTTGATTGTCTCGACTTGTCGGTTTGATACGAAAGAAAATTGAGGATGTTAGGACTTGCGATTGATAAATGAAATAAACTTGAGGATTGAGTAGGTCCAATCCGCACAGCGAGAATGAATTAGTCTAGACTCGAACAAGAGTTACGTCCCGATGAGGATGATTATCCCACGGAAGCGTGCATGGTGATTCATGCCCACCGTGGATAATCTGACTCGCGTGAGATCGGGGTGCAATGTATTGTTAAGTCAGATGACCTTGTGACCGATTTCGTGAATTGGAATAAATGACTTAGGGAATATGGAATGTGAATTATGGTTTAGCGATGAATTGTGTCGTAGCGTGCTTGAATTGAGAAGGATTGATAGGCGAACTATATCGAACGTGTTTGAAGGGATAGACTATACAAGATGACTTATTGAATGAGCGATTTTGATACGTCGTGAAATTGGTTGAATGTGAGTTATCATAGGATGGCTTTGCTGAATGACTCGGACCCCGTGCGACAAATGTTGGGATGTGTGTAGGCAATCTATGCTCGAAGTTTAGAAATCAGAGTGATGCAAACTTGGGTAGAAAATCTCGTACTATCAATTTGGTTTGACCTTAGGATGGGGTCAGCGTTGATATTGTTGTTTGGGAATTATGATTCCAGTACTGACGGAAAGACATAGCCTAGCGGTTAGGCAGACGTCTGAGTACGAAGGGGTAGGATTTGTGGAGGCACCACTCGCGAGTATCGATTGACATGCATGTATATCAGGGACGCTTGAATATGTGCAAAATCCGACTCGAGTGGTGATGGCGGGATTTGCTTTCACGAGGCTTGGTTGAAATGCATGTATTTTGGGGATGCCTAAAATATGTGCATGATCCAACTAAGTGATACGTTGAATCAAGTGAGACTTGAGGAACGGGGAAGTGTCGAGGATTTTGAGATCGTAAGGTTTGAAGAAAGGATTGAGGGTAGCACGAGCGTGGCTCGGATTTGAGAAATGCATAGAAGAAATGTGTGCAAGAAACATATAAGAGTACTCAGTTAGTTTCGAGGACGAAACTTTTTTTGAGTGGTGTATGATGTAGTGCCCCGTCCAGCTCAGTCAATCGGTGGAATCAGAACGCTAACGGCATTTGGACTTAGCCTTGCCACGGCTGCTCGAAGACATCGCTCGGTCGAGGCGACCGCTCGCTCAGGTGGGGTAGTTTCGGTGAACTTGCCTCATCTTAGCCCTCACATAATAAATCGCATGTTTTCAACTTGCACAAGTAGGCTTGATAATAAAAGAGACGAATTCACATAGCTAAAGGGAATAATTTCGACGGGTCGAATTGAGTTAGAATATAGAAAGGTCCAACGATCGGCTTAGAGTTGGTGCACGACGTGCTTTAAAAATGACACTCGGTCCTTCGTCCCGTGGCTTGGAAGAAGGAAAGTTGTTTGAGTAGGCGAAGTTATGATCGTAGCCAAAGTCATAGGCGTCGCCCGCATGAATGCTTCATAAAGCATGCACGGTCCCATCGTCCAAGGCTTGGCATAGCCTTGGCTTGCCCATGAGTTAAGTGCGTTGAGCGGCTTGTGACCTAAGTCTAGGCACCCGAGTGACTTGGTCGTTCAAGTCGAATGCGTGCACGGCACGATCCATTAAGGCAAGCTTGACGCAGCCTTTGCTCGTTAAGTTGTTACGAAGTTAAGTTAGGCAAAGTTATGTCGGTCGACCATAGACATTACAAGTACCGTCCCGCTCTTTCACGATTTTTTAAAGTTAAGTAGTCCCACGATCTCAAGGCCCATCATATAAAGCATGACTCAGGCGGTAGTATTGCGTAGAACACGGTTGGCTTAAGGCACAATGTACGGACTTAGTGTTTAAGGCACGAGCTACAGTTGGTTTCAAGTCGAGTTTAGAAAAAAGGGCTATCAAATGGGTATTCCTAAGTTGAGTAAAAAGGATATGGCATCAAGGGAGAAGGCTCGCGACCGTGGGTCATCGAGGGATCTCAAGGATAGAAGTCTTGAACATGGTTTTGAAAGAGATGGTAACACTGAAAGAATGATGACTGTATGAGAAATCAGTTTGAGTCGAGTCTTGCATGGTCATGGACAACTTGTACAAGGTAAAAAGGAAGGATTTCCTCGGATCGACAACCTGGGGCCACAGGACCGATCCGGCCTATGAGGAAACATGTATAGCTGTGTCAAGTAGAGGCAACAGGTATTCGGTAGACGGTCATTGGGGCTCGCTACTTGCTTTGACCGGACCATCCTATACGCCAGCTATGAGTCCAGGATGGCTTGTTCTGCCAGTGACCCATGTTCATATAGATGTCGGCATAAAGGCGGCTATCCGTACGTATGCCTTTTGAATTGAGTCGAGTCGAAGGTGTATACAAGTTAGAACATGATGCTTGGGGCCTAAGATGTGGCTTCAATATAGACGACATGCATGGCACATGAGTGTGGCGTCGAGTCGTAAGTCTTGGCATATAAGTTGCATGTGTTGGAGAATAAGTTGTCTGGAGTTTAAGTCAGGATTAACCGCCGCAAGGCAAAGTCGATCGACACAAGTTCAGAAGTCTTGATTGGGTCAGTTGGTGATAAAAATAGCAAGGGCCGCGAGGCGGCGACATGGTTAAGTCAGATTGAGTGGCGAGGCACGACACAATGAAGGAGGTAGCACGGTCACATGGAAATGGAGTCTCATCGTGTAGTTACGTCTCTGATTTTAAGCCGTAAGGCAAACACGACTTGATAGGTTAACGTTGTTGAGTTAACGTTGTTGGTGCAAAGCACGGGATGGTCTAGAGACACAGAATAGGCCAAGGCGTCGGTCCTAAAACTGATCCTAAAGCAAGAGTAGAAAGACAATTGATAAGAAGGGACTACGTTGCACAAAGTAAATCAAACGTGTTGGTTTTGTATGGGTGGGCCAGGAGCTCATTCCACCAGTATAGTTGAGTACTGACACCCACATAGTTTTCATGTGCAGGCACAGGTAGAAGCTCGTAGCGCGGAGCTCGCTTGGATGCGTCGAGGTACGGAGTTCCTTGGCGACTCGAAGCGAGCGGCCGCATGGAGTCAAGACTTATACGGGACATAATATATTAACGTCGCCTTCCGTAGCATCTACTGGCTCAAGACTGTATTTGAGAGAAGAGAGAGAGCTGAGTGATCTTGTAATATGAGAAGAGTGAGCTTGAGTGACTTGTAATCTTGGCCTTGCGCCCCATTGTAACCTTTGTTTCAATATTAATAAAGAGCTTTCTGTTGAATAATTTGTGTTTGTTATAAATTTTTGCTGCATGTTTCAATGTCTCTGCTTGGGACTTCTGTGCGACGACCTCGTCGCAGCCGCTGAAATCGGCCGTTATGGAACCCGTCTTGTACGAGCGCAATCTAGGCTCGTGTGACATCACGCCTTAGCGAGGACGATCGCTCCTACGGGAGCGGGGCGTGACACAAGTGGTGTCAGGCTAGGAGCCAGGTTGCGCCAGAAGCCAGGTTGCGCCAGAAGCCAGGTTGAAAGGCGCGACGCTAAAGAGCGTGCGCAACCGAGATGACGCGACGCTAAAAAGCGTACGCACACACTGTTCCTCTTCCCCAACCAGCATAAAAATGTTTGGTTGAACCCATGAACTTCAAAAGTCACAACTTCCATAAAACAAGTAAAAAATCTAACTTTTGAAAGGTCAAAATTGGGTAGAACGAGATTTTCTACAACATGAAGCAACTAGTTTTCGAAAATACCAAGTTTTACTAGATCATAACAAAGAAATAGAGAAAATATCAAAACTTAGATCTATAAAAATATACCCAACAAAACCAAAAATACCAAGTTCTAAAGAGACTTAGAATCTTGCAAAGAAGAGAATAGAACATTAAAACTTGAGATCCATCATGAAGCAAGTTGCACATGCCTTGGGCTTCTTTGGTAGGTGGGAGGAGTAAATAAAGAAGATGAAGAAGTAAATGAGAAATAATGGAGGAGAGAGAGAGGAGTTGGTTTTTATACAAACCCTTCTCATCTCAAACAAAAACAAACCAAGTCAAGCCAAGCCAAGCCAAGTTGAACCAAACTGAATTAAACCAAGGCAAGATTAAATAAAGATTAGGCTAAACAAGACAAGTCAAAATACGGGTCACCTGACAAATGTCAGAAATCCGTAAACATATACTAAAAATTCGTATAACAGAAAATGGAAGTGACAACTCTACCCACCTTAAAAGAATTTCGTCCTCAGAATTTAATTAAGAAGCTAGAGGTTTCGGGGCAAGCTACACTAACTACATGCAATCTACGACTAACAGTTAATCAAGCAATCGTTCATTCAAGTAAGGATTTAAAAGCATAAGTCATAAGGAAGACATTATACCTTATAAGTCAAACATGTGTGGATATCGCAATCGGATACATCCTCACGTTTCCAAGTTGGCTCACCCAAAGAGTAATGACCCCAAGCAACACGGACTAAACTAATAGTCTTGTTCTTGAGTACTTTCTCTCTCGTCCAATATGGATACGGGCCTTTCCTCATACGAAAGGTTGGTACCAACAACCAATTCTGAATGATCAAGGATATGACTCAGATCCGGGATATACCATCGCAATTGGGATACATGGAATATGTCATGTACCTCACGTAATAACGGCAGATGAGCTAGACGATATGACACATCACCTACTCGCTTGAGAATATCAAACGACCCTATATACCTAGGACTAAACTTTCCTCGTACGCCGAATCGAGTGACTCCACGGGTAGGCGAGATCCTAAGGAGTACATAGTCGCCGATAGAAAACTCAAGAGGACGCCAATTAGAATCGGCCCAATAGTGCTGACGATCTTGTGCAACCCGAAGATAATCTCTAACTTGTCTGACCACTTCAATAGTCCGAGTAACCATTTCTGGACCAAGCATCTGCCTCTCACCTACATCATCCCAGACTAAAGGTGATCTGTACTTCCTGCCATATAGTACCTCAAATAGGGCCATCTGGATACTGGCATAGAAACTGTTATTATAGGAGAACTCTATTAAGTATAGGTGATCTTTCCACCAACCATCGAAGTCAAGTGTACAGGATCATAACATATCTTCGAGAGTTTGAATTGTGCGCTCTGACTGACCATCTGTCTACGGATGATAAGCTGAACTAAACTTAAGATGAGTCCCCAAACTCTCTTGAAGACTCCGCCAAAAATACGATATAAATCTTGAATCTCTATCTGATACGATACTGACTGGCACTCCATACAATCTGACTATCTGTCTAAAATACCTCTTTTCTAGCTGGTCTGTTGACTGACCAATTCTGAAAGAAAGAAAATGAGATACCTTAGTAAATCGGTCAACAATAACCCATATAGTATCTCTTCCAGCTGGGGATTTAGGTAACCCAGATACAAAATCTATGGTAATATGTTTCCATTTCCATTCTGGGATCGGTAAAGGTTGAAGAAGTCCAGCTGGTCTTTGATGTTTAGTTTTAACTTGTTGGCAAAATAAACAACAAGAGACAAACCGAGCTATCTCCCTCTTCATGCCATTCTACTAGAAATGCTGACGGATATCATGATACATCTTCGTGCTACCGGGATGAATTGAATACTGTAAACTTTGAGCTTCTGCTATGATCTCTTACCTAATGTCCCCACTGGGTACACAAAGACGCCTTCCATGTTGGAGCGTACCATCTTTGTGAATACATAACTCTGCTCTTCATCCTGCCTCATATTCTGCCCTAAGCTACTGAAGCGTAGAATTTGTTGACTGAGCTATCTTGATTCTCTCTACTCTGCTGGACTGAACTTGTATACTGGCCATCAATGCCACATTGGTAGGGAGAACTATCTCTATATCCATCTTTTGAAGATCTGCTAACAACTCTGGCCGTGCTGTTAGAAAATAAGCTTCTGCTCTTCTACTCAACGCATTTGCAACTACGTTGGCCTTCCCAGGATGATATTGTAGGTCGATGTCATAATCTACCAATAGCTCTAGCCACCTTCTCTGATACCTGTTAAGATCCTTCTAGGTAAACACATACTTAAGACTCTTGTGGTCGGTGAAAATCTTTACCCGATCTCCATACAAGTAATGCCACCAAAGCTTAAGTGCAAAAACTACCGCTGCTAGCTCCAAGTCATGGGTTGGATAATTCCTCTCATGATCACGAAGCTGACATGATGTGTAAGCTACTACCTTGCCATGCTGCATTAAGACGCATCCCAATCCTCTGCCTGAAGCGTCACAAAAAACTAAGAATCCTCCAGTCCCATCTGGAAGCGTAAGGATGGGTGCCTTCATCAATGTTTGCTTCAACTTCTCGAATGAACTCTGACACTCTGTTGTCCAAGCAAACTGCACATCCTTGCAGGTCAACTGCGTCAATGATGCAGAAATCTGAGCAAAGTCTGATACAAATCATCGGTAATAGCCCGCCAATCCTAGAAAACTGCGAACCTATACGACGGTACTGGGTACTGCCATGTCTCTATAGCTATTATCTTCTGGGGGTCCACTTCCACTCCAACTCTGGTGATGATGTGACCTAAGTATGAAATATGATCAAGCCAAAATTTACACTTGCTGAACTTCGCATACAGCTGGTGCTCTCTGAGAATCTGAAGGACTACTCGGAGATGCTGCTCATGCTCTGCTTTACTCTTGCTATAGACTATGATGTCGTCTATAAACACTCACAAACTGATCCAAATAGGATATGAAGATACGATTCATGAGATCCATGAATACTGCTGGCGCATTGATCGCTCTGAATGGCATAACGAGAAACTCTCAATGCACATATCTAGATCTGAATGCCGTCTTCGGGATGTCTCGCTCTCTGACTTTGATCTGATAATACCCGACTGCAAGTCAATCTTCGAGAATATTGCTGTCCCACTGAGTTGATCGAATAAGTCATCTATCTTTGGTAGAGGATATTTGTTCTTGATTGTTACAGAATTCAAGGTACGATAATCAACACATAATCTTGACATACCATCCTTCTTTTTCACAAGAAGCATCGGGGCTCCCCAAGGTGATCCACTAGCACGAATGAATCCCTTGGTTCTGAGTTCTTCAATCATCTTGTACAAGATTTCCAATTCTGATGGTGCCATTCTGTAGACTCTCTCTGATACTGGTGCCGTTCCTGGAATCAAATCAATAGTGAACTCTATCTCTCTTTCTGGTGGCATGTCTGGAAGCTCCTCAGGAAATACATCAGAAAATTCTTCTACTACTCTGGAAAACTGAACTGCTTCTGCTACTGCCATTTGTAAGACTGGTGGAGAAGGTTCTACTTCGCCTCTGGAAAATAAAAACTCTTTTTCGCCGGGAATACCAAAAATAATTCTACCAACATGACAGTCTATTCTTGCATTTTGATCCTTCAACCAATCCATTCCTAGGACTACATCATAGTCGACCATCGAAAATTCTATCAATCTAGCGGGAACTCTCTACCGCTAACTACGATTCAACACAAAAAAAAGACTCTATCTACTCCCACAAGACCGTTACCAGTAAATATATTGAGCCTTACTGATAATTACTCGGGCTCTAGTCCTATCTGTGTTGCGAATCGTACAGACATAAATGAATGCGATGCACCCGAATCAAATAATACTGATGCTGGAAAAGAGTTGACGAGAATGGTACCTGTCATCACCTCACCTGATGCCAATTCTTCTGCTACTGACAGAGCCATAGCTTGACCCTGTCCTCTTGGTGCTGGTCCTCTTTGGTGGTGACCTCTCGGCCTGTTCTAAATATGAGCTTGGGCCTGAGCATACTGTTGAGCCTGAGGCGGTAACGGCCTCGGAGGCTGGTACTGCTACTGCATTGGTGCTGGTGTCCTAACCGATGGACTGGTTAGGGTTGATGAAGATGAACTGGCTCTATACGGACAAGACCCGATTCTGTGATCCGGTGCCCCACAAGCCAAGCACAATCCCTGTGCTCTGCGATATTCTGACACCACGTGCCCAGGCTTCCCACATTGAGATCAGCCCATTGCGGAAGATTGCTTCTACCTCTATTGCTGAGGGTACATCGGTGTCGACTGCTGAACCGTCGAAACAGTCGTCGCCCTCCTAGGAGCTCCAATAGTCAAAGCCCTAGCTGCCGAGGCTGGTGCTGATGACTGAGATAACTGTCCATGAGGCCTGTTTCGTCCTCCAGTTCGATCTACTATCCTCTGGGAGGTATATTCATGCCGCCTTGCTGCTCGTAAAACTGTATCAAATGTCTGGTTCTCAAACTGCTCCACAACTAGAATAATCTCTAGGTGGAGTCCCTGCTGGAATCGCTATGTTCAGTCAAATTCGGTCGCCACCAAGGTGAGAGCAAACCAACCAAGTCTACAAAACTCGGCCGTATATCCATCGACCGTCCTTCCTATCTGCTTGAGATTGCTAAACCTTGTCTGTAGATCATACCAAGCTACTTCATCAAAGTACTTCGTCTGAAATTTATCACTGAATACCACCCATAAGGTAGACATCACCAAACCGACTGCTAGTATTGCCTACCAGCTGCGGTCTAAGTTCAATAATTGTAGGTACACAACGGCCACCTTCTCTTCCTCTGGAATTTGAACTGTCTCCAGAATAACCTCTATATCCTGTAGCCAAGCATCGGTAGCAATAGCATCTTCACTGCCGTCAAAGAAAGGTGGGTTCAGGCGCTTGAAGTTGTTAGCCATATTGTTCCCTTGATAGCCAACTCTACCCATAGCATCTTGTACTGTCTGCTGCAGGACATCGTCCCTACAGTCTTGTGATGCAAGCAAGTCTCGGATGAGTCCTATCATGACTCTATTGTCAGGCTCTACAGGCGGGACTGGTTAAACTGGTGGCTCTGGATCCTCGAATGCATGACTCGGGATGCTGCTCCAGAGTGCTGGACTTGGTCCCCAGGTTGCTGCTAGTTTACTGGAGGTGCTCCACCCGGCTGATCGGTAGGACCAGAAATAATACCATTGAAGAAAATGATATAAGGAACAATAAGGACGGACCAAGATTGATTAAGGATAGAAGCACCTTATCATGTCAGGTTTCAGGAGGATTAACAAATACGAGTAGAGATCAAGAGAGAATGCTGATTGAGATTTATTCAGTAAAACTCTCACACATCTTGATTTACAAGACCTGCATGGACCACCACTTTAACCGTTTCACACCCCAGAACCAGAATACTGGAGAGTGGGGGACAGACACAGCTAGCTACGTACATTGAAGTGCAACCCACCTCGCAATATGGTCACGACTGTCTAGATGCATGAGGGCTTATCTACAAGCCAACAGTCTCTTATGGTCAAGAATAAGCCTAATATCTTAATCTCAAGCAAGCAAATAATTAATACAACATGTTAGATCAACAGATATACAAAGTAAGGTGTCCCAAACATTACATATTCAGATGATCATGAAGCTAGTTGTAGAAGCATGGAAAATATTAGAATAATGATCCATGCGGCTCCGGATACAAAGCCCATGCGGCTCATATGGGAGCTGTCTTATACAGTTCAAAGGAAGACTCTCTGTCTCATGCGGCTCGAGAGTGTATGCAGTTCAGCAGGAATATGCGGCTCGATCCATGCCACGTGTCCCCTTGCGATCCTTCCCTACAGCTGGCCCTTTGAATAATGGCCTCATTTAATGCTCTGACACGATTTGACGACTGTGGCGGCTCTGGCATAAAGTGTCATAATGGCTCTGCCATAATGACAGACTCTTCGGGAAAAGAAGAAGATCTCTGACCCGATCCGTCAGAAATCCTAGGTTGCCACGTGGCAACATCTCATGCGGCTTAAATAGATAACAGCTCCATGCGGCTCACTAAGAAGTCACTCTATTTGACTAGCAGAAATCAGCCACATGCGGCCCACTGAGAGCTCAGTCCCTGCGGATCAATACAACGTTAGCTCATGCGGCTCGCAAAGATTATGCATATGCGGCTCATTGAGAGTTCATTCCCTGCAGTTCGATGAAGCATTGTCCTATGCGGCTCACGAAGAGTATCTCCCTGCGGTTCAAGTGTTGCCCATCCTATGCGGCTCTGGCAGGACCCATAATCGAAACACGTGGCATCGGATCAATCAACGATTTAACCGAATCTCAACAAATATATCTGACATCATCATCATAATTACTGAGATCAAGGCATATCATTTATCATCAAGCCAATGGGACACGTGGCGAGCAATCGAGCATTGGTATAATCAATCATGAAGATTTAAAGCAATCAACATTAATTGCTCAAAAGATTCGGTGCTATCCTCATTGATGGCCGAGATTCATTATAATCAGGACCAAGGGTTCAGATAGATTGAAGGAGCGCCAACATTCCAAAATAATGATCATTAGCAAACCCTAATGATCATACCTCACTCTTATAAATAGCCAGCATCAGTTCATTGTACAAGGGCCGGCAACAAAAAGAATAAAAAAAATATACAGAGTCAGAGAGAGAATACACAGAGAGAGAGAGAGAGAGAAGCCAGGAGAGAAACAGAGGAGCAAAAAGAGCACTTCTTCGTCAACGCCAACCATCTTTTTACAAGGAGCCAAGGCTGTATACCGATCGTCCAAGGAGTAAGGCAGGGATGCCGTCGCCTTCCCGAGCCTCTATCGTCACCCCCCAGAATCTAAAATAAATAATTGTACTTAGACTGCTGTACCTAGGTTTTTGTCCCTAGGCTTTCTTTGTACAAGCGAGTTTGTATTGTGAGTCTAAGTTCAGTCCTCCGATAATTGTTCTATACTTTTACAATCAATGGCAAACACGATGGCGACTCTGCTGGGGACTAACTTCTCCATGGCTGAGGAGTTGGTGACGCAATCGGATGCAGCCAAACTTGGCTCCATACAACAGAAGATGGTCGTCCGCTTCGACCAACAGGCGTTCGAGGAGATGCTCTCTGAAGGCAGCGCTGGCCCGATCCAGAAGCGCATCCGCACCACGAAGGCTGCAAAGAGTGGAGGCCAAAATCATTTGATCCTCCTCAAGTCTTCAATGAGATACCCTCTGTTGCTCAAAATGGCGAGAAGGACTCTCCTGCGGCCCTACTTCAAACCGTAGACAAATCTACGCGATCCGAGTCGCAGAAGGGTATTAGCCACAGGGAGAAAGCCCATGCGGCTACATCCGCCAACCGCATGAAGAAAACTCATACGACCACATCTGTCAGCCGTATGACTTATGCGGCTATAGTTGCCAACCGCATGGATGAGACTCATGCGGTTATCAAAGTCAATCGTTTGCAGAAAACCCATGCGGCCACAGATGCCAACCGCATGCGGCCAGCCTGCACGGTCGTGACTCCTAGCCGCACGAGAACTCAGCCGACGACAGAAGACAATCGCATGCAGACAGCCTGCACGGTTTTCAATCCCAGTCGTATAGCATCCGCTCCATGCTCCTCTCGATCAGTTTTTGACCGTCTCTCGTACGGTCCGAACCCTGATGATTCTCCAAACTCTGTGGTATTCAACTTGGATTCTTCTTATTATGCACCCACAGGTGCTAAGAAGAAGAAGTCCAGGGCAGCGCGGGCTCATCAAGTCCAGATAGCTGCCCCAACCTCTGACGATCGGGGGGTCCCGCTGATTATCACGTAGGTCTCTGATGGTAAGTTGTATCGAACCGCTCAAGTCCAGTCCCCAGCGGCAAACGGACAAAGTGGTTTCTCTGACCTGCGTGAGGCTGTCCTCCACAAATGCAAGGAAAGAGAAGGGGCCTCGGCGTACAAAGAGTCCTCACATGGACGTCACTGCACCCAGATCATCGTCAACTGCTGCTGCAACAACACGGCAGTGACGGAAGATCGGCCGTCCGTCTTCCAAAGATTACAGCATCCGAACTCGGAAGACGAAGCACCTCCTGTTGTCTCCTGCAATTCCGTGCAGAAAGTCCCCGCCGAGGGGAAAGAAAAGAAGACAAGCATTTCCAGCCCAAAAATATCAACCACTATAGCCAAGAAATTGTCGGCTAAACGGTTGCCCTCCACCGGGGTATACCAACACACCCGTTCGAAGACAAAATCTGCTGCAATGGACGATTCATCACCGATGAGGGTCGAGGGAGCTGGGGGTAGCACTCCTCCGAGCATCCACAATAATCCGATGTTTCAAGGAGACAAGCCCGGAAAAACAACTCTCCTATCAGGTGCAATAGATGCTGATGTCCCTGAGGACATCCGTTACTTTCAAGATGAAGCAAGCTCCGAAGCTGGGGGTACTGTTCCTTCTGAATCCGAACCCGAAGAGAATATTCTCACCTACCCCGATGATTTCTCAATGCATGGGTACGACTCGGAGGGCGCACCCTCCACCGTCCCGTCCGTCACTTCTCACGTAAGGACGGTATTCATGACAGACAACAGTCAAGGTAGCTCCAATGATCGCCAACGTATCGACACTTTGGAGGCCATACTGCACGCCTTGGTCAAGTCTGTAGACGAGATCAAAGCGGCGCTTCCTACTCTGCAGGAAGTGACACCTGGCCAGACAAGTGCGGGTCCTCCAGTCAACGTAGATTCAAATTCGACGGCACCGAACCCGGGCAATAATCCTCCCGAAGTAACGGCTCCGACTGCGACAAATGAGACCCGAGAAGTAAGGAGAGAAGTTCAAGAGCTCCGAGCCATGTTCCACGCCCGAGAAAACTCTCAAGACTTCAGAATTCGACAACCATATCCTGCTGAATGGAGGGATGTTCCATTCCTACCAAGATATAAGCCATTCAATATCAACCCCTATGATGGCAAGACCTCAGCAAGTCGGTATATCACTTACTTCGAGGTCACCACCGACCATTTGCCCCATGATGACGCTATCCTCACGCGGTTATTCATCGGGGCATTGGAAGGAGTCGCCTTCGACTGGTACCGCAACCTGCCAGACAATTGCATCCACTCCTTCGCTGGCTTCAAACGCTTGTTCTTGGAGAGGTTCTACGAGGTAGGACAGGACATCACAATGTCTACCCTCATGGACGTCATCCAAGGAGAGAAAGAGCTGACGAGGAATTACATTGAACGGTTTCGCCAAACCGCAATGAAGTTACCATCTGGCAATCCGGATTCTTCTCTGATTGAAATTTGCCAAAAGAGACTACTCCCGACAATTAGTCTCTGGATGGGCAAAAGTCAATTCAAGGACTGGAAGGCTTTTATCATCAGTGCTACAAGTGCCGAAGAACGATTTAAGAAGGCCCGCCAGCTGGGGTTGCATATCTCAGAGGGAGAGAACAAGGGCAAGCGTCCCAGCACCAACACCGACAACGGGGGTAGCCCCTCCAACAATCGGAACAATAGAGGCAAGCAGGCTATGGTGGCCGATACGGCCCAGAAGCCCGAGTCACAACCAACAGACAAACCATGGCCTCAAATCACTTATTCTTTTGAAGATGGCCACGTCAAGCCTATCTTGGACATGCTTATACAAGGAGATAGAATTCAGCTCCCTCCGCCAAGACGGGAGCCTCAGCCGGCTGACTTGAAGAACCCAAAATTCTGCCATTACCACCGTTACGTCCACCATGCTACACACGACTGCTACCAACTGAAACGGTACATCCAAAACCTTATCGATTCGAACGCTCTAGCCATCAATTTTGAGGAGGTAACCGTAGCAGCCAACATGGTATCCGTACAATTCGGCAGCTTCCCGCCAACAGAGACTCAAGACGATGTTATATCCATCCCTCTGGCAACAATAGAAATTGCTAATCTTTTGTCTGCTCGAGATCAAGCTGCCAATCTTGTACCTCTCACTACATCGCGAGGAGAAATTATGTGGGTCTATCCGGACTTGGTCTACGAGGTAACTCAGCCCACAACGAAGAAGAGAAGCAGAAAAGTCAGATCCTGCCGCACCGTCTCGGCAGATGAAGAAGAAGTCACGGCCGTTGTTACTCGATCTGGAGCACAATCTCAGCCCGTGGCTGAGAACCCGACTGATGATCATCCGCCTACTTCTACTGACACTCTGGGACCGGCTCAGCCTTCGACGACCGACAAGCCTAAGCCGAAGGAGACTCGCTTCGACAAATCCCTTCGAAAGGAGACACCTCAGGGGCTGGAGAGGCCCTACAACTTCGATATCTTGGCACAATTGGCCAATACACCGGCCAAATTGTCCTTATACGAACTCCTAAGGCTCTCAAAGGATGTCCGCACAGCTTTGAGTGATGCACTCCAAAACGCCGACGCGTACTTGGCTCAGGTCAACCTCACGGAAGATAACCAACCTGCAGATCTCCAAGATAGTGCGTGTACGGGAGCGATGCCCAATATCGTCTTCTCTCCGCAGGATATGCTCATCAAAACTAACCTGCACGATCGACCGTTATACTACACTGGATACATTGGCGACGTAAAGGTGGACCGAATGCATATTGATCCTGGGTCTTCCATAAGCATCATTCCAAAGGGTCTGCTACATCATCTTCGCATTCCGATGCATCGCCTGATGCCTACAAGCACTGCCATTAGCGGTTTCAATTCGGGCAGGAGCTACCCAATCGGGAAGATCTGTCTAAAATGCCAGATTGGCGATCTCCAATCAGAAGTCACCTGCTACGTCATAGACGCCGACACTTCTTACAACATCCTTTTGGGGCGGCCTTGGATACACGATTACATGATCGTGCCTTCCACACTGCACCAATGTTTCAAATATGTCGATAAGCATGGCTTCGTGAGGACGGAATTTGCTGATATCGATCCCTTCAAGGGAGTCGAATCTTATTACTCGGACTCCTGCTTATACGAAAAGTCGAAGAGGCACCTGGATGGAGGAGACGCACAAGCTCATACTGAGATAGCCACGGGATCAGAAGGACCCCTGACGATCCACCTCCAAGCTCGCAAACCGGGCAAGTCTGCACCCCTCACCGCCACTCTGCGGAAGGACGCGATCAGCCTCTCGGCGCAAGAGGAGCAGATGACAATCCGACTGCCGAGATCCGGCCAAGTGCCGAGACCCACGATGGAGCCACTAAGAATCAGGTTACCAAGAGTCAGTCAACCACAAACAGGGGAGCTCAACCCCTCGGACAGGCCATTGACAATACGCCTTCCCAAGAAAGGTTGTCGCCTCGATGCAAGGTCTGACACTTCCAACGAACCAGCCACTCCTCGCTCCGCATCGAATGCCAAACTGGGGGTCGCCAGTCTACCAACTACTCCACGCTCTGCTCCATCAACTGGACCACTGACGATCAAGCTTCCTAGGTCGTCCTCTCAGTCTTCGTTCACACAGGGGGTAGTCGAAGAGGAACCAGAGCTAGCCAAGTATGTGGCCGTCCACACTAATGTCCCCTCCGCTGATGATGTAATCCCCCTAGAAAAGATACCTTACTTCATCAATAAAGGGTTATCTTTGAACTACATCGAGCTCAATAAGCTATGTACGATGTATGCTATGGAACACGGCATAGGCGCTCACCTACACACACAGGTGACAAATGTGTACACCTCAATCCAGCTTACTCCAATAGAAGACGCCTACCGAATACACAAGGGAGGGGATCATCCAGTCATCTTTGGCCGGACGAACAACCCTCATTCCCGCACCATAGAAGAAGACGACCTCGGGTCAGATGCCGGGAGACTGCCTCTGTATCTCTATAGCCCTCAATCCAAATATCTCATGCAAAAACAGGGGTATGATCTAGAGACGACGCCAGGATTGAACTATGACACTGGGCGACGATTACCTTTGAAGTCGCCAGCCCCGGCGGGCAAACCATGGAACTACTATAACAAAACTCGATGCGGGTTAGGGTATGTAACGCCTACTACGACCCCGGAAAGTTCAGATGAAGAATGTGACTGGCAGTCGTATTCAACCGGATCGCCAACTTCCGACTCAGATACCAGCATCGAAGATGTGTTCAGGCAAGTCATGTCAGTCAACATGACGTTCGTCGACGCTTACGAGGAAGACGAAGACATCCCCGAAATCCTCGAGCTAGAGCCTTGGGCCCAGCAATTAGACGCGCAATAGGAAAAGCGATTCGAACTGAGAGAACCTCCTACTGAAGATAAGGTCATACAAGTGGATCTCGGTAGCGAATCTTCTCCAAAACCGATCTTCATCAGTGAAAGCCTAACCAACGAAGAACGGGAGTCGCTGTTAGAACTTGTCAGGGAGTACATTGATGTGTTCGCCTGGAGCTATGAAGACATGCCAGGGTTAAATCCTGACATCGCTCTTCATAAACTCAATATTCGGCCAGATGTGAAGCCAGTCAAATAACAACAGCGACGCTTTCGCCCAAGCATCATGGACGCGATCGAAGCTGAAGTCAATAAACTAATAGCCAGCGGCTTCATTCGTGAGGAGCAACATCCCGATTGGGTCGCCAATATAGTACCTGTCCTCAAGAAGAATAGGAAAATTCGAATCTGCATCGACTTCCGTAATCTGAATGAGGTATGCCCCAAAGATGAATTCCCCCTTCCTATCACAGACATCATGATCGACAACACCTGCGGCTTTGAGCGTATGTCATTCATGGATGGCTTCTCGGGATACAACCAAATCAAGATGTCTCCCGACGACGAAAAGCATACATCATTCCGAACACCGATTGGAACGTACTGCTACACAGTCATGCCTTTTGGTTTAAAGAATGCTGGCGCCACATATCAAAGAGCTATGAGCATCATCTTCAGAGACCACTTACGCAAGACGGTGGAGTGCTATGTTGATGATATAGCCGTCAAGAGCTGTAGCAAAGGAGACCATCTACAGGATCTAAGGACGGTATTCGACCTAATGCGGACGCACAATTTGAAGATGAACCCTACGAAGTCCTTCCTGGGCGTATCTAGCAGAAAGTTCTTAGGCTTCATCATCACTGCAAAGGGTATCCATGTAGACCCCGAGAAGACAAAAGCAATCATGGAGATGGGTCCCCCGAGAAATCTCCGCGAACTCAGAGGCCTTCAGGGAAGGCTAGCTTACATCAGAAGGTTCATTTCCAACCTCTCCGGGCGATGCCGACCATTTATGCACCTCATGAAGAAAGGAATCTCATTCGTGTGGGACGAAGAATGCCAGCGTACTTTTGATAGCATCAAAGAATATCTATCAAATCCTCCGGTCTTGGTAGCCCCAGTCCCTGGAAAACCATTTTTGCTCTATGTACGAGCAATGGAACACTCCCTCGGTGCTCTGCTGGCACAGAATAACGATGCAGGCCATAAACAGGCCATATATTACCTCAGCCGAATGATGATTGGACCAGAGCACCGATACACCACTGTGGAGAAGGAATGCCTCGCTCTGGTGTTCGCCATTCAGAAAATGCGGCACTATGTCATCGGACAAACGATACATGTGATCTCATGAGTTAACCCTCTCAGGGTCCTCATGACTAAACCAGGGGCACTCAGCTCTCGCCTCGCTACATGGGCAATACTGCTGTCCCCTTATCATATGATCTTCGTCCCCCAAAAGGCAGTCAAAGGTCAAGCCCTGGCAGATTTCTTGGCAGCCCACCCAGGCTCGGAGTCCTCCAGGATATACGAAGAGATCCCAGATAAGGTCGCCGACTCGCATACAACCTCCCACGAAAATATATGGCAAATGTTCTTCGACGGCGCTTCGAGGACTGGACCTAAAGACAATATAGTCGTCGGAGTCGGAGTAGTACTAATCTCTCCTTCCGGATTGGTGATTAACCGCGCTTATTCCCTCACTGAACCCTGTTCTAACAATGTGGCCGAGTACAACGCTCTGGTCATTGGCCTCCAACTTGCACAAGAGCTGGGGGTAGAATACCTTGAAGCATACGGCGATTCCCAACTAATCGTCAATCAGATCCGGGGTTCGTACGAGGTACGCCATGAAGACATGATCCCTTATCATCAAATAGCGATCAATATCATCTCAGCATTTGAGGGGTTCTTCATCGAGCACGTCCCCAGACTCCAAAATATTGAAGCCGATGCCCTAGGTGGTCTCGCCGCTTCCCTAGCAGGTCCGAATTATGATCGGCAATCAGTGGAAGTGATAGGCCATGAACTGGTCTGTCCCAAAAACAATGTGCAATTCGTCGCAAGTTATTCCGCACAGACGATCGATGACGCCCCAGATTGGAGACAACCATTCATCGACTTCGTCGTCTACGACATCCTGCCTGAGAACCCAAAGGAAGCTACTTCCATCAGAAGGCGTTCCCTCAGATTCTTCTACGATACAGAGACGAAAATGCTGTATCGCCGCTCCTACGACGGATTACTGCTTCGGTGTCTGTCAAACGCAGAAGCCAAAGAAGCTGTACGAGAAGCCCATGACGGTGTTTGCGGGGCCCACCAGCCCGGCCCGAAACTGCAAGACCGCCTTCGTCGAATGGGCTACTATTGGCCCACAATGGTGGCAGACGCGATAGATTATGCTAGAAAATACAAAGCTTGCCAAGTCCACGCGGACTTCATCCACCAACCCTCTAAATTTTTACATCCGACAGTGGCGTCCTGGCCATTCGAAGCATGGGGAATGGATATCATTGGTCCAATCACCCCACCTTCCTCCCGAGGACATCGCTTCATACTCGCGATCACTGATTACTTCTCTAAATGGGCGAAAGCTGTTCCACTCGCAGAAGTCAAGACTTCAAACGTGATCAGCTTCCTTAAACACCACGTCATCTACCGCTTTGGACTGCCCCGAAGGATCATCCATGATAATGGTCCGCAGTTTACAAGCCACGCATTCTATCGGTTTTGCGATAAGCACCGTATTCAGAATATCGCCTCGATGCCGTACAACCCGGCAGCAAATGGGTTAGCAGAGGCGTTCAACAAAACAATCATCAAACTTCTCAAGAAGTTTGTCTCCTCCAACAAACGTGACTGGAACGACAAGCTCGGCGAGTGCTTATGGGCTTACCGCACCACGGTCCGAACAGCCACCGGAAATACACCGTTCTTCCTGGTATACGGAAGTGAGGCAGTCCGCCCCTTGGAGACACAGATCCCCTCACTACGTGTCGCCCTTACACACCAATTGACAACCGATGATAACTATCGACGTCGACTGCAAGAGTTAGAGGCCTTAGATGAAAAGCGCCTCCTAGCTCAGCAAAGGATCGAGCTATACCAAGCACGTATCTCAAGAACCTTCAACAAGAAGGTCAAAATCAGAACATTCCAGGTAGGCGATCTCGTCTTGGCAGTCCGGAGGCCAATGGTCATGACTCACAAGACCACCGGCAAATTCCAGCCAAAGTGGGAGGGCCCATTTATCATTGAGACGGTATTCTCCAACGGTGCCTACCACCTTGCAAAGCAAAACGGAGACTTGCTCATGCTGCCCGTCAACGGCAAATTCTTGAAGAAATATTATGTCTAAACGACATTCCCTACAAGTTCATCGAGTCATGTACCCGCTGGTACCACTGAACTCACACCCTCAGCATTTCAGATCATCGAGTCATATACCCTTTAGTACCACTGAACCCCACAACATTTCAGATTATCGAGCCATGTACCAGCTGGTGCCCCTGAACTTACATTTCGGTCACTCTTACAGATAGTAAGTCACGTATGATTATACCTCTGAACTTTCTTCCTGGAAGAGATCCTCCCTCATGATCCACTACCCGCACTCCCAGTGCACAAAAAAGGTAGCCGATCCACCAATTTCCGAAACTACCATGTCCTCATTACCTCTGAGTCGTCTTCACTTCCACCAAAAATAAACTGCCCCCTCGCATAGAACTTCCACGTTCTCCTACCTCTGAGTCGTTCTATGTACCCACTCTTCATTGAGCCCACTCCTGTCATATCCTCATTACCTCTGAATGGGAAGGCTCCGTCGAAGAAATCGTCATATTTGCCATGTCCACATTACCTCTGAGCAAGTATGCCGGTCCTCTTTCAACCTATTATCTGTACCCACAACCGGAGTATGACAAGGATAATAGGTCCACAAATGTTCTCTGTTGACCACAAATGTCCTCTGTTGACCACAAATGTCCTCTATTGACCACAAATATCCGCTACAAATAGCTTCCGTAAAGTCTCCCCTGCCATGTTCTCATTACCTCTGAGCAGGAAGATTTCACGGTAAAACCTTCACGTTTGCCATGTCATCATAACCTCTGAGCAAATGTGATTGGTTTCCTTTCATCCCATTATCCGTATCCTGAACCAGGGTACGCCAAGGATAATAGGTCCACAAATATCCCTTACTAAGCCTCTTAGCATAAATCCACCATCTTACCATGCCCCGGGAGCCTAGCTGCTCTACGGCATTCCTTCCCCCAATACCAAAAACACCCATGACCACTTCGCCATGGTTGCTCCAAACATCCAAACTTGTTATCCGTACCTAAAGCCCAGGTACACCTAGGGTAACAGGTCCACAAATAATCCCCCAGCAAGTCCGGTTCCATAAACACCGCAAGTACAAGAAAGAAAAGATGAGTTAAAACATGCTCATTTATTCAAAAATCAAAAGGGCTACATCAGCAGGGATCACATCCCTTACAAAAATTAAAAGAGAAAAGAAAAAAAAAAGAAGACAGAGGATGGATCACTGCTCTGGAGCACATAACGCCATGAGACGGTCCTTTATCAAGGCAACCGATCGCTCAAGCCTCTGTTTGGCTCGACGCTCCGCCTCCTGGTTCAGCACCGCCGCATCCTCCAGATGAGCATGGGTTTGCCAGTTGTCCTCAAACTTCTTGAAGGCCCGCTCCAGGTTGACAGAAGATCGGGAAACCCTCTCGGCCTCCCGAGCAATCGACTCCTGTTCTACATGAGCAGCCTCCCGCTCTGACTCTAAAAAGGCCAACTCCTTCTGGAGTGCGAGAATCCGCTCCTTCGTGTCAGCTATTCCACGAGAGGCAGATTCTTCTCGGGCCCTACAAGCCTGACTCCGACGACCCAGTCGGTCATAGGAGACGGAGAACTTGTCAAGGTCCCCCTGCACAGTCGGCCCGGCAGTTTCTCGAGCGAGCTTGATCCTGTCCCGAGCAGCAACCAGGAAGCCCCGCTCCCGTTCGATCGCAGCAGGCAAGCCAGCCTGCCGTACTGCCAGCAGTTGGGTCACAAGCTAGTCAGCCTCCGTCAGCTTAGGCTCCAGGAACGCGGCTAACCCCACCCCGCCAGGAAGACCCTTCAGAGTGTCGATCTGACCCCGAGCTCCCCGCAGAGACAGAGAAAAAGGGATCCCCCGTTCCACGGCAGCGTTTACACCCCTCCCTAAGTGACGATAGAAGATGTCAACCACATCCTGAGTCACCTCGTTCAGAGCCTCCGAGGAAGCCGGTGTCAACGGGAGTGTGGCTGGTAGCGCGAAAGAAGACGTGACAGAATCTACCGCTCCTGCCACAAGAGAAACCTACTCTGTACGGAAGGACGCTTGAACATCGGCCAACTCCTTCTCAGCGGCCCGCAGAATTTGGATGCTCGGCAGAGCCGAGATGTTGATCTCCGGAGCTGTATAAGCAGCCGAAGACGAGGCCCGGGCCAGCACCAACTCCATCCCCATCTGCCCAGAGCTGGCAGGATGTCCCTCAACATGCGATGACAAAGGAGAGGAAACGCTCCTCTCGCCCAGATCATGGCAGACCGGGCCTTCCCCGAAAACATCTGCGGCAGGAGGTAAAGGGTCAGGACCTGCAGGGCCAAGGCAACCATGAATCGACTTGACCCGAAGGATATGGTGATAGAGCAAATAAGCCCCCTCGGTGGTCAATATGTGGCTCAGCTTATCAGTAGAGGAGTGTGGAGGCTGGGGTTCGCCTACAGCCATCACAACCTCTTCACCAACAGCCTCCGAGTCGGGAATATTAGACACATCCGCCCTTGCATCCTCAGGAGGAGAGGCACCGAGAATGGTGTCGTCTTGCTGAAGTTCAACAATCTCGGAGACGGGCCCAAGTAAACTATCGTCACCCCGGGCTGGGACCTCAGTGGCTTGGGAATCCTCGGCCGCCGCTGAGAGAGCCCCCGCAGAGAGAACCGCGGCACACATGTCGCTAATCAAAGCAGCAAGGGCCGGATTAACTACTGGGGCAGTAGATGGTTCAGGAGAGCCTGGTTCGTCAGATACCTACAAAGAGAAATGATCAAGTCATATCTTCAGGAGGAAAGAAAACCGCAACAAAGATATAATTCCGACTTAGTCTTACCTCCGGAGTAGCGTCTGTACCTTCACCCTTCTCGGTGATAAGTGATCCACGAGACCTAACAGCGGCTCTCTTCACGAAAAAGGTCGCTCCACTGTCAAAAGACTCGGGTCTGACCCGTTTATGCGAGGGGCCAGACACGACTGAAGGTTGTTCTTCTCTCACTACTCCCTCTTGCGTAGTAAGCAACAGATCTTCCACCGGGTCGTCGGGTGTGGGAAGCGGTTGATCCGCTACTTCTTCACCTCCACCAGAGAGGGAGCCTTTACTGTCATTATCATCCTCATCCTCAGCCGACTCGGAAGGTTCTGATTCAGGGAGGGGGACCTGGAGCGCCAGTTGCTTTCTAGCCTTAGCCCCTTTGGGCTTCTCCTCTAAGCCGGTACCCACGATGAAACTGGTACTCGGATCAAAGTTGACATGAGGCTTGTTCGCCATAACGTGATACAAAGCAGCCACGTACAAAATTTCCTTCGGCGCCTTAGCATCGGGAACCGAGAAGCTGACCCGAGTATGATAAGCGTCGTAATAATTCCACGCTCGGACGCCGTCAAGAACGCTGCCTTCAAAACCCAAACAAGGGTTGGGACAATCCAGGAACAACTGGCTATAACCAAACTGGCGGGAAAACCTGCTAGGTAGATAAGGTTCCAAGTACACATTATCTCGGTTGCGATAAACCAGGTGCGCGGGGCGGATATTGTGCAACCAAGCAAGCATATCCGGAGACAGAAAATGAGAAGGTCCAGTACCATCAATGTGTACTTTCCTCACTTCCTTATCAGAAAAAGGAGGAATATACACAAAGAGGTCACACCCATCCACTCTTGCCAGCGCCCTCCGACAGGCTGGCATAGTGTTGTATTTCCAAGATCGGTTATGGCATTTGAAGAGGAAAGCATCTTCGGCTGTAGCATCTTCCGCTACCCCAAGTCCCAGCAAAGACTTGTAGTGCATCGCCAACCACCCCATCAGGTAGTGGAAGGGCAGTTCTACGCGCTTAAAATCCAAAGTCTTCTCGCGAGCGATGACCTTGGATGAGAATGTTCGCAGACCACGGTGTATGCTGCACACCATAGCAGGAAGGAGGGCCAGTCTAACTCCGAATACTAGTTTAATGGCAGGGAGGATGAAATGACGACCAATCCTCTCGATAGAACCCGCTCCTCCCGAGACTACGCAGTTCCGTAGCCATATCATTAAAAATCCAGCCAGAAGCGCCTTCTCCGACATCTGTATGGTCTCGTAGTGAAAATAACTAAGAGAGTCAGCTTGACTCCCGAATATATTGCTCTTGGATCGCGACTTCTTGACACTTGACATCAGATCCCTTACCTCTGCATGCGTTCGAGGGGCTCAGGGAGTAACTTCGCCAGAAGGATCAACTCTAAAAAGATAATTAATCCAGGATGTGGTTTGGGGAGCGGTCCCCTCGGAGCTATCCGTCGTTTTTATAGCCATCTGATGACAAGCACTATGGTGGCACAACAACTCCCGATACACCGCAACAGAACCCGGGAGTTGCCTGTCCAAGGCCTCGAACTCCTCATTCGATGTGGTATACACCTCGAAAGGCTCATTCCCCCATGGAAGCTTAGAGACAATATACATCTCGTGAAGAGCAAGCCCCAGCTCCCCTACTGGTGCAAAGAACGTCCCCGTTCGCCGACCATACATCTCCAAGAGTGCTACGAACAGTGGTTTATTAATGGGAAGCCCGTGACAAGTGCCCCGAATGGCATGGTAAAGCCCCACCTCCCGCAAGAATGTTCCATAGGTCTGCAAAACCCAAGTAGTCAACTGGGCCCACGTAGAGGTGGGCTTTATCCAGTTCGGCAGTGCCAGCCTACCAACAGGATAAGACTTCTTGCGAACAAGCCGATTCAGGAAAGTATCAGCTTGAGTAAGTGTGAAGTTGGGACCGTATACATTCATGAAAGCGCCCGGGGCCAAACCCATCATATACCGAAGGACGGAATCCTTACCCGCATACGCTAATCGCATATTCGGATTATAATGGATGTTGCCCATCAACATCCCTGATTGAGTGGGGGTTAAGTTACACACCATCTTCCGGTCCAGCAACACCATATTGAACCATGACAAAGGATAATGATGTTCCATGAGAGGAATATGGATTGCCACCCCATCCAAAGAAAAATCCCAGTTCTCGGAAATCTCTAAAACCCGAGGATTCTTGATGATTAAAGCATCACCGAAAAGGAATAAAGGCTTCAGGTATTTTCCATCCAGCTTCCCAGTATTCATCATGGAATGGAGGTAATGGAGGGTCTGATCCTCAATAGCCTTCAACCTCTCCGAAGGCTCATCAGTAGGGAATTGATTCAATACATGCTTAATTAAGTCGTCAAGACGCACGCCCAGGGCGAACTGATTCGAACCCACTATAAGCTCCCCAGCAGGATTTACGGGCAGATTCACTGGAGAAAGACGAAAGAAACGAGGTTAGGAGATAGTAAAAAAACAGAAGCATTGGAAAGATCATCTGAGTCTATATGGCTCGGGTCGTCATAGCCTCATGCGGCTCAGCAATAGATACGCCCATGCGGTTCGGTGCATCATATCCTCATGCGGCTCCACGTTAGCCGAGTCCATACGACTCAAATTCAGACGAGCTTATGGACCCATGCGGTTTAGGATAAGCACGCCTACGAAGCCAGACTCATGCGAGCGGATGCGGATACAAGCAAGCGAGTTTATGCGGTTCAAAAAGTGAACAAGCTCATGCGGCCCCATGGGGCAAAAGGCTTATGCGGTTACATCAATAAGCCCCGTACATGCGGCTTGTGCATAAAGTATGCAGCAGAGCTATGGCAACAATTAGGGTTTTTCAGACGACCCTTACCAGCGATAGGCGGGTGAACGTCGGGATGGATAGAACGCACAGCAGCTGGCGGAGGAGTGACCACGTTCATCGCTACGGTCGTCGTAGAAGCAACCGCCTTATCCTTCGCGGCCTTCGACACAGCAGCCTTCTTGGGAGCCATTGTCGATCCTTGAAGGAAGAAGACGAAGAGCAAAGACGGCAACAGGGAATTCGAGCACAGAAAGAGGGTAAAGAAATCCCCAAGCGACTAAAAGACTCCTATTTATAGGTAAAAGAGGTCCATAAAAACAAACAGACATCTCGAATTACGCGCCGCCTCAAAAGATAAAGGCAAAACGCTTCGGTTAAGGCAAAACCGACCCTTGGGGTCCTCCCCCAAAAAGATGGCATTAATTTAAATCAAGGGCACTTAATGAAGATTTGCACACGTGGTCAGGACACGTGGCAAAGAGCCTATGCGGACAGATGAATCTATGCGGCTGGGACACTTATGCGGTATAAACGGGACCATGCTTCTTATTCAAAGTGTTTCAATTTTGCAAATTGAAAACTTTGAAAGGGGTCCTGTAGAAGCATGGAAAATATCAGAATAATGATCCATGCGGCTTCGGATACAAAGCCCATGCGGTTCATATGGGAGCTGTCTTATACAGTTCAAAGGAAGACTCTCTGTCTCATGCGGCTCGAGAGTGTATACGGTTCAGCAGGAATATGCGGCTCGATCCATGCCACGTGTCCCCTTGCGATCCTTCCCTACAGCTGGCCCTTTGAATAATGGTCTCATTTAATGCTCTGACATGATTTGACGACTGTGGCGGCTCTGGCATAAAGTGTCATAATAGCTCTGCCATAATGACAGACTCTTCGGGAAAAGAAGAAGATCTCTGACCCGATCCGTCAGAAATCCTAGGTTGCCACGTGGCAACATCTCATGCGGCTTAAATAGATAACAGCTCCATGCGGCTCACTAAGAAGTCACTCTATTTGACTAGCAGAAATCAGCCACATGCGGCCCACTGAGAGCTCAGTCCCTGCGGATCAATACAACGTTAGCTCATGCGGCTCGCAAAGATTATGCATATGCGGCTCATTGAGAGTTCGTTCCCTGCGGTTCGATAAAGCATTGTCCTATGTGGCTCACGAAGAGTATCTCCCTGCGGTTCAAGTGTTGCCCATCCTATGCGGCTCTGGCAGGACCCACAATCGAAACATGTGGCATCGGATCAATCAACGATTTAACCGAATCTCAACAAATATATCTGATATTATCATCATAATTACTGAGATCAAGGCATATCATTTATCATCAAGCCAATGGGATACGTGGCGAGCAATCGAGCATAGGTATAATCAATCATGAAGATTTAAAGCAATCAATATTAATTGCTCACAAGATTCGGTGCTATCCTCATTGATGGCCGAGATTCATTATAATCAGGACCAAGGGTTCAGATAGATTGAAGGAGCGCCGACATTCCAAAACAATGATCATTAGCAAACCCTAATGATCATACCTCACTCTTATAAATAGCCAGCATCATTTCTTTGCACAAGGGCCGGCAACAAAAAGAATAAAAAAATATACAGAGTCAGAGAAAGAATACACACAGAGAGAGAGAGAAGCCAGAAGAGCAACAGAGGAGCAAAAAGAGCACTTCTTCGTCAACGCCAACCATCTTTTCCAAGGAGCCAAGGCTGCATTCCGATCGTCCAAGGAGTAAGGCAGGGCTGCCGTCGCCTTTCCGAGCCTCTATCGTCACCCCCCAGAATCTAAAATAAACAATTGTACTTAGACTGCTGTACCTAGGTTTTCGTCCCTAGGCTTTCTTTGTACAAACGAGTTTGTATTGTGAGTCTAAGTTCAGTCCTCCGATAATTGTTCTGTACTTTTACAATCAATGGCAAACACTAGTCATACAAAATACGAAGACTAGCAAGAGTTAAGTCATACATGATCAACCCTAGGATTTGCCAATCATGTAACAGCCCTTAGGCAGACAAAAATTAAGTTTCAACACGAGATAACACTTGCTCGGCAGCTAAACGCATCAAAAGAATAATTTATAATAGAGTGGAAGAGAAAAATAAAAAATCCACTCGTTGTGAGGGTTACGCCTGGTATTCACCATCTGGCTGAAAAGCAGGTAGATCCTCGAGTACTTCTCCAAAATTTGGCCATAGAAAACCAGCTGGATCAGACCTCAGAAAGAGCAAGTGCCACAAGAGAGGCCCCACTTATGAACTAAAACCAGCATATAATAAAAGAAGAACTGATAAAAGAGCGTAGTTAAATAACATGAGAGACTGAGTTAACATAAAACATTAGCTGCAGTAGGAGGAACAAGAGGTGGAATATAATTCCCATGTTAATCATGAGCCGATTCATTCAAGCACAGCCAATCAAGTCCTACGGCTTGCTATTGTTAGCTAACTGGGTTATCACAAGCTTAGTTACTAACAAAATGCAATGAGATGTTCCCGCAGTCACAAGCCCTGCAGACTATCCGGGTTATCCAGGCGAGGGTTATAAGAGTTATCAAGATTACTCGTGTACTTTAGTGCTTATGATTCAAGAAGTGCAACACATGACACTATGCGGAAATGTGTCCTACTCGTCGGCAAGCTACAAGTCCACAGGTGTGGCCGGGATAACGAGATCGCCTGTACTTGGGAATTCTCTCTATATGAACTACTTGATCAATCTAATCATTAACATAGTTAGATTCATTATGGATCCCCGACCGTGGTAACCAAGAATCTATGTCCTAGTGATGATACAAGATAAGACATGTAGCTTGTACAAGCACAATCAGAAAAATCAACCACGGAGTCAAGACAAGAGTTATACTAGTAAGACAGAAATAGCTATCGCAACAGCATCCAAGATTATATCTGTCATGTCAGATTTACTTGTCACTTGTCAGGAGTACCTGTTAGGAGTGCGCCTCGATGGGCCACTATCAAGAATTACCAAGACAGGTCATATACAATACCGAGTTCGTGTCAAGTCAAGTCTAGTCAAATCTTATCAAGCTCAAGCTCTATCATGCTCAACAAGTCATTAAGTCGGGCTGTCACAAGGCAAGTCAAGTACATGGTACATGCAAGGATTACAACATTACATTACTTCTAAGAACCATACAGAACAATCATGAAAAATAACAAGAAGTTCTTGACGAAAAAAGGCACATGGGTCAAAGGAGCTAGGTGGCAAATGTTGCCAGGGGACAAGTGGTGCCAGGGCTCAAGTGTTGCCAGGCTAGTTTGTGCCAGGCTAGGAGCCAGGTTGTGCCAAAAGCCAGGCTGCACCAGAAGCCAGGTTGCGCCAGAAGCCAGGTTGCACAAGAAGCCAGGTTGCGCCAGAAGCCAGGTTGAAAGGCGCGACGCTAAAGAGCACGCACAACCAAGATGGCACGGCACTAAAAAGTGCGCACGCACACTGTTTTTCTTCCCCAACCAGCATAAAATGCTTGGTTGAACACATGACCTTCAAAAGTCCTTAACTTCCTCAAAATAAGTCAAAATCTAACTTATCAAAGGTTAAATTTGGGAAGAACGAGAATTCCTACAACATGAAGCAATTAGTTTTCAAAAATACTAAGTTTCAGTAGATCAAAATCAAGAAAAATGAGAAAAAATCAAAACTTAGATCTACAAAAATGTACCCAACAAAACAAAAAATACCAAGTTCTAAAGAGACTTAGAATCTTACAAAGAAGAGAATAGAACATTAATACTTGAGATCCATCATGAAGCAAGTTGTACTTGCCTAGGGCTTCTTTGGTAGGTGGGAGGAGTAAATGAAGAAGACGAAGAAGTAAATAAGAAATAATGGAGGAGAGAGAGAGAGGAGTTGGCTTTTATACCAACCCTTCTCATCTCAAACCAAAACAAACCAAGTCAAGCCAAGCCAAGCCATGTTGAACCAAACTGAATTAAACCAAGGCAAGATTAAACCAAGACTAGGCTAAACAAGACAAGTCAAAATACGGGTCACCTGACAAATGTCAAAAATCTGTACACGTATACTAAAAATACGTATAACGGAAAACGGGAGTAACACTCAACCAATGCTTCATTATTAATGAAACTTTCAATGATTATTTTCAACCAAGCCTATCTATCCCAGTCATCTCTTAAATTTCGAGGATGCAATTTTCTATGATGGGCAGATTTGTAACATCTATTTTTGGATTTTTAAATTATTTTTAATTATTTATTTTTTTTAAATATCATGATTAAAAATATTTTCTCATGAAACATTTAAACATTATTTTGTTATTATATTTGTATTTTAAAAACTAGTTTATTGTTTTATAATTAAATATTATTATTGACATGATACAAGATGTTGGTCTTTCAAAAGTTGGTTTCGAAAATGATCTCGAAGATCAATATTTTGGAATAGCAGAAATGTCTGCCAAATTACATTTTCAAAATAAGGTTTTAAGATTTATGAAAGTATTATTCAAATTATTTTGGTAATAGCAAATATTATTTTTGATTATCATGGTGACTCATTATTTGATTAAATTTGATTTACTTAGTTTTAAAATATTTACTATTATCCTTGACCAATAAATGATTGTTAATTTATTTATAAATAAGATTTAAATTATATGATTTAAATTGTTTTTATAACATTAAATATTATTTTAAAGTTATTATGTTGATCGTTTATTTGATTTATATTTGAATTCGTATAATTCAAATTATTTGATAATATTAAATATTTATTTAAATTATTTATTATTATCTACTAATGGATTTTGACTAGATTGATTTGGACTTAAAAGTTTATTTGATTTAAACTAAAGGGGAGAAGATTTATCCTCTAGGCATCCAAATTCTTGTCTATTTAGGCCTTTCATCTCCTATTAAGGAGAGCCGTTTCCTAAAATTTTCTCCAAATAATGTCTAACGTACTAGCCACTATCACCACCATCTAAACACAACATCCATCATCGTAGCCATTGACCCGTCCACCGTGTCTATGTTCATGTCCACCATCCCATCTCCACTATTTTTTCTTTTACATCTACAACTTTTTGTCGTGTCCGACAATCCGGATACGTCGACACAATTTCATGAAGACCTTTTGTGTCCATGTCACGTAGGACACAACCAGACACAACTCCCAAATCCTAAAATCCTAACCCTAACCCTAGTTATCCGCTGCTAGCACCGGCGACCCCAACCGCAGTCTGCTATCCCCGTCGGCCACCATGTCGCTCGACTACTCTCTGCCAGACCCATCCACCATCACCTCCTAGCCAACTCCGGCCAAATACCACCGCCAACATCATCATCTTCATCCACCATCTCAACAACTACCAAGCACCGCACTACCTCATTCGCAACACCTCTCGCTAAACTTCCATACATTTGGACCCTTCGCCAGTCACCGTGCCGCGCCTCCAGATCCCCGTGCCTTCTGAGCAATGTCGCATACGCCACCCTCCGGAGCCGTCATTTCTTCGACCACTGGTGACCCCTTGAACCCGTAAATGCTATTCGACCTCGACCCATCGACTTCTTGTGTGCCACTGTCCATCAGCGCCAGATCTGCATCGGTGCTACAGATCCAGCCTGTCTGCCATCACCTCCACCGTCTCTTCCAACCCAGGCGTAGGATATTGTCGCCAGCCATACCCAAATCCTTGCCCGCCGGCGGATCCCCAATGCACCACCTTAATGACCGCGCCGCCTAGTCATTGGAGCCATGAATGGTGAGCTTTCCCTCTCTTGACCTCCTTCTCCCTCCCGTTCTCTTCTCTTACTTTGCCTCTTTTTCCTCTATCTCTGTTCTCAATCTCTCTCTCCCTACTCTCTCTTTTTATATAATTAGTTTTTTTGTTATTTTTTTGTTATTTTTTTGTTTTTGTTTTGTTATTTTTCTGTGGGCTGAAGCCCAGTAGTAGCCTTGGGCCAGATCTACAAGCCCAAAGTTAATAGGTTTGATATATTTTTGGGTTTTAAATGGGTCCAATCATTGGGCTTTATCTATGGTCTTTCTGAACAAAACATAAAATATGAATTATTTTGGGCGACCTACGATTTTAGTTTTAAAATATTTAGTTGGTTTAATTATGATGGGCTTTAAGCTATATTTAAATAATTATGGTTAGGAAATGAGCTTTACTTATATGTTTCGGGCTTTAAGCCCAATAGATTTAAATATAATTTGATTTAATTTGTTTTTGCCTTGCGACCTAAATAATCTTTTGGTATTTCATATAATAGTTTCTAAATTATTTCTAAATGTTGTTTTGACTAAATACTGTTAATAGATTTTATAATTTTTAGATAGCTATAAATATTTTCTAAACATCATTTTTGCCAAATATTATTATGTAGATTTATTCTAAATATAAATTCTATAGAGCTATAAATATTTTCTTAATATAAAGTATATTTGACTATGAAATCCATTCTTAATCAAATTCCCTCTAAAATTATATTATTTTTGATGATGACTAATCAAGTCATTTCTTTCCTTTATGAATTCGGACTTCTTGATATCGACCCTAGCGAATCAGACTATTCTGGACTCAATAGAATTGTCTGTTTCACCAGTTAAGGACCATAGGCGAGTACATTTTTTTGTTTTTTCTAATATTGATATTTACTATGTTTGCATGATTAGTGATGTTATATTTGATTCTTGACACACTCGTTATACGGATTAGTGGCATATGGATTTTAGTCATGATACCATATTTTATCGTGCTTGTATTACCGTGTTTCGTGACCTATTGTCGTGACTTGGATCCATAGGTAGTAGTCGAGCAGGGAAGCACCGAGTAGATGTGTGATCAGATCTTAGACCTTGCTTTATTTTTATATGCTATGTAGACCTTGAAGCTGCAAATCCTATGTAGACCTGGTGGTGTAACTACCCTATCCCGATCGCAACTTCAAATCACTTAGATAGTTTAGTTTCCTTGTTCCATGCTTTACTTGTTACTATAGCTGATATTAACTGTTCTACTTCACTTTATTTTATAGTTTATTCATTTCATCATGTATGCCATTTCTATTTACTATTTTTATAGTCATTATCATATAATTGAAACCATATGCTTGAATATACTCGTTCCATTCCTAACTGAAAACCTACTTTTTAGATTAGTCGCTTGCTACTCTTAGATCCTTCGGAGAGATATGGGTGTATTTTGAAGGCCAATCCTAGAGATTATATTTTAGATAGATTTAATCATAAAGGTTAAGGATTTTATTTCCAATTTTGATGTACTATTGAGATCTTGTATTTTAATCAAATATAATATTTGAATATTGTAATTTGATTTAGTATTGTGGATAAGGCCAACCCTAGGGCACTGTTTGGAAGGCTATTCCTCGCCAAACCATTGACAGTTTCCAAAATCCATTTGAATAGAGTTATAGAAAATATATACGAGATGGAAACCCAAATTTTGGTTTTATTTTTCACTAATTAGGTGGTTGTTAAATCAGTTTCAAAGTTTAGGAAAAACAGCTTTCAAAAAATACCAACAATTAGAACTTTCTCGATACAGAGTCCGTCCCGACAAACCGGACGACTTGGTCGCAACATATGAGCATCGAAAGACGCATATGGATGTTTTCGACGGGTGGAATTCGACGGAACTCAATTTTGTTGTTTATGCACGACAAAATTGAGGCGTATCCGTCGAGATACCTCATATCGGCCCCTTTGTAAACTAGCCCATAACTTCGTGCACGTTCGTCATCTCAAGACGAAACTTGTGCCAACAGGACCGTGTTATTTTTTTGGTTCTGTATGCCATGTTTGGTTCGATTTTGAGAAGGTCGATCGGAATGCTATTTTGGCGGGCCTGTGACCCGATCCAACGGGCAAAATTGTGTACGGCCTACCGGAATCCAACTTTGGACATATGGTTAGGTTTGTATCATCAAACTGGATCCGTGGACATATAGTTTGATGACTTTAGAGACCGTAGGTACTGGCACGCATTTCGGTGCAAAGCGGATACAACAGCTGATATCGTTTTGATCCGAAATTACAATTTTGCCCTTGTGTCCAGAATTGGACGTTTGTGTAGATATTTTTAGACATTTCTTTTATACCAAATATGTTCGTGATGTTTATTTCATCATCCGGAGACGTTTGTTGTAACGCCCCAGTCCCAAAATACGTAGGACCAAGTATACGAATACATGCCAGCAGCATTTCACCAATGGGCCAAGCCACACAACAAGCCCATTAACAAAATACTTAAGCTGTAAATCATGATAACACCCAGAAATACAACACAGTCCACAGGTATATACATCTAGTCACATCCACAGAGTCCACAAAGAGATCAAGAATAAATAAGAAAATGTCTCAAAAATCCAGCAATAAAAGTAATGAAGTCTGTGCGGATAAAACATCCCAAAACCACAGAGATAGAAACAAAGTACAAATCAACTACAAGTCTGATGAAAAGAAAATAGAATAATGTAGCAAAACTAAATATGAAGGTAACATGATCACGAGAAATCCTCTGGCACTATCTCGTCCTCCTGTGCCGGTACGCCTCCGATCTCAGCTCTCGAACCGTAAACCTCCGGGTAGTCTTCAGCTTCGTCTAAGCCTGGGGAATAGCCAGGTTCTCAGGGGAATAGTAAGGTGCATAATATACATGCCAAGGTACAGAAATAAAAATATAAACTAAGACAATCTACTGTATCCGTCTATTTGCTATACAAGTGAGATACTTTTATAGAATACCAGACTCCTTCCACTGAGGCTCATTAGCACCTCAGTAGGATATTGTCCCCAGTACCTGTGTCGTGGCACCAAGGACAATTAATTCTCGACAGTGATAATCCCTTACTCTGCTACAGAGATAAAGGTCACTAAACAACGGGCCACACGACAATAGGTCTGATATTGTAGTCAAGTTTTTCCCAATTCCCATGTCCATAATGTAGCAATGTCTAGTCTGTACAGTCATCTCGAAAATAAAAGAAATACCGATAAAGAAATCTAGGATGCTAACATGAGGTCAATACCATGAATAGTCATGTAAACCTCGCATCATAAATATGTAGGTGTCCTATGGTCAATCGTGTCAATGGACACATCAGTATGCACGTAATACCTAATGTCAATACTCGATGTCACTATCATGACATCGATACCCGTCTATAAATGGACACTAAGTATCAATGTTCTACGTCATGTAATGCTAATAAAAAAGAAGAACAAAATAGAAAAGAATAATCTGTAACAAAAGCAAGGCACGCTTGCCTATGACTGCTGTCTGCAGGTAGGCCTGACCAACTCCGGTGTCCTTTTCGATCCTTCCAATCTTACCTATAATAATACATTATATTTAATATTCTATATCAACATACCATATATAAATTATATGAGTATCTAGGCCTCCTAGTTGTCATAACGTTGTCACGACACTGCATCTATTATATAAGTACATATAGGTACCAAATCCTCTCGTAAATACTTTACAATTATAATAAAATAAAATATTTAAATTCTAAAATTTATGTATAATACTTATATATTGCTATAATTATACTTTCAATAGGGGAACCCTTTCATAAGAGGTCCTATGTCAATGCCACATATGACTTCCTCAATTCGACCCATTAATTTAGTTCCGAAATAATGATAAAATAAAATAAATAAATTCCATAAAAATTCTAAAAGTTAGTTAAAATAGTTTTATAATGTTAAACCTTGCACAACATAAACTTTAATATGGATTCATGGACTTTTGACACTTTTGGACACAAGAAAAACTAAATTTTTTGAAGTTTGGTGACACGACAAATGTCATGAATTTTTAAAAGTAGTAAACGGATGCGAACCTAACTTTCAAATATACATCGGAAATGTATCAACGTCTAGATTCTGAATAAAAATATAAAAAGTTAGAAACTGACCTTAGATAGGCAAAAAATAGCCCGCAACAGAATTCATCGATTCAGGATACCTTGTCGTAGAATCAACGCCACAGGCTAACTGCATGGAACTAGGGGATCCGAAAACCAGAGGTTGGAATAGACACACAAAGGTAACTCCCTGATTTGGTTTGAGGAGAAACGGATGAGAAAAACTAGGTGAAACCTCGTCTACAAAACGACTAACCTGCTGTGACGTTTCAGACTTTGATTCGACGGAGTTTCGGCCCAAGTAGCGCGTCGTGCACCTCTCTAACGGCCACAAAGTTGCTCCTACAGTTGCTAGGGTGGAAGAGAACTTCGAAAGGGTCGCGAGAGTAGTGGTGGTTGACGTGAAAGTCGAGGAGAAATCAGATTTTGTGAAGAAAGGGGGTTGGCTAGGGTTTCAGGTTTAGGGGTTGTGGCCGCACGCAAGTAGGGGCTACATGGGGGGTTGGCGGTTATAAAAAAGTGAGATGGTTAGGGTTTGCTAGGTTTATATATATATATATATATATTATAAAACCAAGCGGCCGTGTCGGAGACACCCAGCCACCGCCTGGCTCGGGGGCCGTGGGCGAACAACCAAGCCGCCCCCGTGGGGGCTCGAACTCCGTCCGATGCCCCGGGTGCCAAAGGGCCCTAACCGGTAGGCTACAAGGCCATTGGCATATATATATAAATATAAAAAAAAAAATATATATATATATATATATATATATATATATATCTAGATATTATAATATTAATATCTATTTAAT
>JANAVB010015399.1:1002552-1020413 GCA_029216955.1 Iris pallida | reverse complement strand
TATATATATATATATATGCATGGACTTTGGTTTGATCTAATTTGGATATGATTTGGTTCTCCAAATCATACTATTAATAGGCTTCCTATTTTGGTTAGATGTTTAACCAAGCCAAATATATAGGGAATATTGCATTGGCTGCAATTTAATCCTAAAAATTCCCTTAAATATGTGTATACTTGGTTTGATACTCCTACTTAGACTATAACTAGTAGGGTTGACTAGGTTTGGGCCCGAGTAGTATTTTTAGTCAAATGGAACCAAAAATTAATTTAATTAGTCTCATGTGCCATTTGCAAATAAGTAGCATATGGAAACTCGAGGATAGTACACCCTAAGCATGTGCATTGTAGGCTCAAAATGGAACAAAATTATATATTGGGTCATTTCAATCTATGTCAAGTCCCGAAATCAATTTAGAAGTTGGGCCTAGAATTACGAGAAATGATCAAATGGTCTAAGTTGACCCGAAATTATGCGAAGCCAAAAAAATATTGGAAAATAAATTTGAGTGGGACATGATATATCAAACTGAAGGTGGACGAGTTAGAATTCAATTATAGAATTGTATTCAAGAAAACAATATTTGTTGTGCTTCAAAGTCAAAGCTACGGTAAACTACTATCATAGTCATTGTTGACTTAATATTTAAAATACCCATATAAAATAATTAAAAATAATTAAAAATAAAATCCAAAAATTAGGGGGCTTACATTTGTGGCAGTTGCCTTTCTTTGCTACACCAGACCTTATATCGGCAGCTCAGGACACCACGCGAGTACATTGTTATTATTTTCGATATTGTTAATTACTATAGTTCATTGTTAGTCATTTAATGTTTGATTCTTGACATGCTTGTCACACGGATACCACATCTTGTCTCTCTTTCATATCTTGTCATGTTCTTACATGTAGTATCCAGAAGGGGAAGTACCAAGTAGATGTGTGATCTGACCATGGACATTGTAGACATGGTAGACAGTGTTTTTTTTATGCAATATAGACATCGTAGACATTGTTTTATTTTATTGCTATTTAGACATCGTAGACAGTGTTTTACTTTATGCAATGTAGACATCGTAGACAGTTCTTTATTTTTACTGCTATTTAGACATCGTAGACATTGTGGTGTAGTACCCCAGCCGATCACACATCGAAAGGAGTACTTCAACACACTTAGATAGTTATGTTACTCAGTCCACTCTTTATATGTTCTATATATTTTTCTGTCTCTAGTTCATTATATTACCATGTTATATTAGATTCTTTCATCATGTATTTTATGGCCACCTCTATTTTATAGTTGTTATCATATAATTGAACTACACTCAATGAATTGTACTCGTTCTATTCCTGACTGGAAACCAATACTTTTTAGATTAGTCACGACAACTCTTAGCATTCGGAGACATGGGTATATACGGAGGTCAACCTAGAAGACTAGTTAGATGGTTTAATATTTATTGTATTAGTTTGTGAGACATTGTATATTTTAGCAAATATAGAACTTGTGAATATTGTAAGTTTAATTTAGTTATTATAAATGAGAATAAAGTTATTATTTTATGTGATATTGTGCATCATGGCCTTGACATCGTTCTACCACCAAAACTGCGACGTAGACTGTCTTGGACACGCACTCGTATCCCCAAAAGCAGGTGCAGGCCGTGACAGATCGGGCATAGATAAAGCTTCACATAATCTCACATTCTATTACCAATATCCACGCACATCATATCATATCACATCCATAGCCGGCTCCAGGGGGAGGTGGGCTAGGCAACTGCCTAGGGCCTCCTCCCTCAAGGGGCCTCTATTTTTTTCTTTTGTTAAAATGACATTTTTTGACCCATGAAAAAAAAACTATGGCCATGGGGAAGCCCACGGCTTCAGGAGAAGAATAAAATAAAGCCTAGAAAAAAAATGTTACCCATATTTCTAGTCTGTCTTTTCATCTCCTCTCTTTCTCTCTCTTTTAGTAAAAATCTAGAAAAAAACTCTCTGGCAATCGGACCTCAAGAGATTTTATGAGTCACGACAACAAGGAGCTGATTCTTGATCTTCATTTCTTGCAGAAGATGGAAAATTTTAGGACCCTTGGCATCATCTTCATTCTTGCAGTTGACAACTTTGTATATGAATTATTTTTTATAATTTGTAATCCATATTATGCTTGTGGTTTATATTATAATGCATGTTGTTTAAAGTAAAATGTGAATACATCCAGAAACCTTGTTATAAATTTAAAATTTGGAGTTGTTTATGACTATTTATATTATATTTTGGATTTTTTGGATTTTGGATTTATAAAAAAATATAGACGGATGAATGCCTCATTTTCTAGAACTTGTCTAGGGCCTCCAAAATGCTAAAGCCGGCCCTGACCACATCTACACCTAGCACAATTGTTTAAACTTCTTATGATTATTGTAGTATAAAAGGACACATTTCTATTCATTGTCATATTAGAAAACTAGTTGATATGAACTTGTGCAAATGGGTTTCCAAAACTAACAAATGTGGATCCAAGTTTTGGATACCAAAGTCTTCGCCTAATATTGTAAGTGGAACATCTTGTATAGAGACTTAGCACCAAAGAGCATGTTAGCGGTTGCAAAGCTACAAAGGTCATCCACCAAGCAATTGTACCAACATAAGTGTGGCCACTAGGGCCCCTTTGGTAACATATTAAACGATTATTCCTAGATGGCTATAAATTGTAGAATCTTGCATGTTTTTAATTAATGACTTGCTACTAGCCATCATTTGATATCCTATAGTTGATTTATATCTTTAATTGTGATTTTGAGAGAAGGAGTTTAATTGTATATTGCATATAACTCTCTTTCTCTCTCTCTCTATATATATATATATATTTTTTTTTTAACTCTCTCTCTCTCTCTCTCTCTCTCTATATATATATATATATATATATATATATATATATGCTGTGATATGTTTTGAAGAAAAAAAATGACGATGATAGAAAAAAGAACTGCATTCTGAGTACTATATTCTCCGTCTCATATTTCAAAAAAAATTGTCCATCATAAGTATTGCTACTAAAAAAAGGAAACATGATAAAATATCGACTTATAGAGTAGCAGAACTCCAACACAACAATCGATTCACTCACTCACTTCGATGATATCGCTGGAGTATTGTTGCTACAAGCAACTTCGCTACCTCCGCAAGCATGTCCGCTATCGCTGCGAACAGGTCCGCTATCGGTGCGAACAGGTCCGCCATTGGTGCGAATAGGTCCCTAAACTATATATATATATATATATATATATATATATATATATATATATATATATATATATATATATATATATATATATATTTCCTTATTGCATCCTTCTGGCAGACATGCATCCCAAAGAAGTGGTCCTTCCTCATTTGGAGAGCCCTGCGCAATATCCTACCCACGGATGACACCCTCAACACTATCGGGTTCAGCCTTGCGTCGGAGTGCACATGCTGCTCAGATCGTCAATCGAAAATAGTCGACCACATCCTCTGTTAGGGGGAACTACCAGTCAAGGTCTGGAGCGCCCTATCCCAGCGTTACACAATGGATCTGGGGGCGACAACTTCTCCGACCTACTTGTGGCCTGGGCATCTGTGTCCCACGGCTACCAGATCGTTGCTACCGTCGCAACATGGGTGATCTGGAAAAAATCGCAACAAGGTGAGATATGAAGGACACCAGTACTCCGCAGACCAACCGATTTGGGAGACCATTCGGCAGTGCCGGCAAACGAAGCTCCCTCTGTTCGCATGGCTAGTCAGTCTTCTGGAACTCTCTTCTAGCCCTGGTTTAGCCATTTTGGTTTACGATTCCCCTTGTTTTTGATAGTATACGTGTATAGGCTTCGGCATTTTGTGCCTTCCAGTATACTTGTAAAGGTTTCAGCTGTTTGGGCCTTCTTGAATAAAATGGGTAGTTCTTCAATATATATATATATATATATATATATATATATATATATATATATATATATATATATATATATATATAGATATATATATAGTGGTAGTTGTGAGGCATGTAGCCCATTGGTCAGGAGATCGATTCCCGGCGGGGGCGTTCGACATAATATATATATATATATATATATATATATATATATATATATATATATATAAAACCTGACCAACGGTGGAGAGTTCACTCTTGCTTCGGCCAGAATTGCGGCTAGAGGCGTCGGAGAGCCTTCCCCTTTCACCGCTCCCTACTGGCAGTCCTGTATCCCAAACTAATGGCCGATCCTTACTTGGAGAGCGCAGTGCAGAAAGCTACCCACCGACGACTCCCTCACTTCCTTAGAATACAGTTTTGCGCCGAGATGCCACTGTTGTTCCTCACCAAAGGCAGAATTCGCAGAACACGTACTTCTCTCTGGTGATCTCGCCTCTCAGTTGTGGACCAACCTCTCTAGAAGATGCCACCCGAACCAATAGGCTGGGGGCTTCAACGATCTCTCCGCCACGTAGGGCTTTCGTACGAGCACCAGATCGTCGTAGCCGCCGGCATTTGGGTTTTATGGAAGAATAAGAACAAGTACAGATATGAAGGCCGCCAATTCAGCTCCTCTCAACTTTTTAGAGAGGTTCTCAAACAAATTAGCAAAGTAAGCATTCACTGCTCTCACTCTACGAGCAGCTTTTGGAGGATGTTGTATTAACCTTAAGTCCGGTCCAGTAGGATGCAACCGTCGCTGGCCGGTTTCTGTATTTTCCTTTATGTCCGTGCGGGTCGCACTCTTTTGTATAGGCTACGACATTTTGCATCTGATACACCAATAAAGTTTGTTTCGATTATATATATATATATATATATATATATATATATACACCGATGTCGGACCTCAGGGCGACACGGCTGACACAGTTTGTGGAATTTCTTGGAATTGGACACGATATAGAAATTTTATGGGTAGGACACAATTTAGACACGATGAGGAAAGGGAGATAGATTTGAGCTTTAGGGAGTAATGGGTTTCTGGTCTTGGAGAAAAATAATTTTGGAATGAATGGCTTATAAAAAAAGTAGGGGTATTTACAGGATTAGGAAATAATAATCTACAAGTTTAATTGGCCATACTAATTAAGATTGGAAGAAAATATTCTAGGAATATTCCCAACGCTTAATTATGCACATGCTTAATTAACCAATTTTAGAAGGTTTCCATCTTGACCATGTCAAACTATTTACTAAACTGCCACTCCCTCTTCACTAATTACAAAATTGCAATTCCTTCTTCACTAACAAACATATTAACTGTATTTCCTAAATAATTCCTAGATTTTTTTTTTGGAAACATGGGTTAGAGGGACAATGCCTACCATGGGGATTCAGGGGCAAAGCTCCCGAAAGGTATTGAAATTTTTGGATATATTTATCTTTGGACGATATCATGTCCTTATATTTTATTCTGTATTTTTTATATCTACTTGAGTATAGGACTTATGTAAGTCATAATTCCTAGAAACAAAAAGTTATAATTCAAGAAGTCTACAGCCTGCTCGTGTCCTTATGTTTTGTTCTATATTTTTTATATCTATTTGAGTCTAGGATTTATGTAAGTTAAGTCACAAAATTGGCACTAGGAAGCTTAAACCCTAACCAAATCCATAAACTCAAGTCCACTCGAATCAACCTGAACTTAGACCAGAAACATTCTAAAAATGGGGTAACGTTACTCGGACCATGTTTTGCCCGACTCATCCTTTTTTTTTTCCTGAAGACCAGGCTCAAACGTTTGAATTATGAATATTAGGGGACCGAACTCTGCCCTAACTCGGACCCTTATAGCCTATAAATAAACCTTAATTCTTTACTTGAAACTCACCATTCATTCTAAATCTTCTTATCTATTCTAAGCTTTAACCTTTCCATTACCAAGATGCCAACTCCTAACCTTCTAGTGTGCCAAAGTTGCGATCTCTTTAGAAGTCTATTCGAGTAGTAAAGCTTGGATTTCTAACTGTTGCTCTTTACACTTATTATTTAAAGTCAATAAGCTCTTCGTATCAAAAACTTGTGGTTGTTGAAGTCATCGTGCTCTTCGGATCAAAGCACGAAGTGTCTATACAAAGTTGCAAGCCTTCAGATCAAAACTTGTGTTTTTTTCTGATAGTATTGAGCAAGAGTTCTTGAGACTGGATTAGTCCTCTACAAGAAAAACTAGTATACATCGCGGTGTTTGAGTTTGATCATCTAAACTCTATTTGCTTTCTATATATCTGTGTTTTACTGTTTAATTATTTTTAGTTGGTTTACTGCCTTACTTTTATTTGGGGAATATTGATACATACTATATTCACCCCCTCTAGAGTTGCCTAATTATCTTCAAGTACATCTTACAATAAATAAATAAACCATGATTTCTTTGTATTTTCATTTCTTATGTATTTGTTGTTTAGTTTTATCCAAAACAAGTTCTTTCAAATTGTTTTCATCATTTACATTTTGCATTGTACGGACTTTGGTTTGGTTTACATAGATTGGGTTTCTAGGACATAGGTTGTGATACCGCGTTAGAAACTAGGTATTGATTGAGATACCTAGATTTTTATCAACAAACCTAGTCATGAATGTTGTAGGAGACCTACCCCTAGCATTAGTACTTGCTAGAATTGGAATGGGTAGAATCGGGACTTCGATTCTGTCACAACCCGCACCCTAGAGTCAGGGCACGAGAAGTGGGTACGTCCAGCCTACGCCGCAGTGTCGGCGGTAGAACGCTGTCCTAGGTCAATCATCTAACAATATAAAGTACCTGTACAGTTTATACTCTCCGAATGGTGGTGACGAACAGAAAATAATCTCAATCACATCTAGATAGAAGAATGAAAGATAGATAGATAGACAGTAACTCAAAGAGAACAGTACAATAGATGAAATAAGTCCAAGTGTCTAGGATAACATAACATCAGAATGTCAACTCATAATACAATAAGTCTAAGAGTCTACACATAACTCAACATCTCAAAATACAACTCAGATGTGAGACAAAAAGATAATATAGAAAGACTGCCTAGACTAAACTGGTCTAGACTACTGGAACAACATCCTCAGCTGCAGGTGGATCCTGCTGAGGGTCCACAACATAAGTGTCATCTAGTCCTGCTCCATAATAGGTAGACACCAGGGCCTCCTCCTCATCCTCTGTAATATTTTCAACAGGTCCAATCAGGACAGGAACGAGCACAATACATCTCACGCAGTACATAGTATGATAGGAAATATAAAGCATGCAATAGAGTAAAATACAGGAACTGCTGAAGGAAGATATATGTAGCAAAAGAGATAGCTGTAAAGGAAATATCTACTGTATATAGAGAACTGTAAGTGTCTAGTGATGTAGAGCACAAGATAGGCATACGAATGGCTAGAATTTATACATGATTACACTACTGAGTTTGTACATGATTACACTACTTTGGAATTATTCACATGTCCACTTCTACTCCCCCGTTTCCCCAATCAATACACAAGGATCCATTCAGGTTACGTTAAGATTCATGATAAGCCCATAATTGGATGATACGTGAGTGATTCATGAAGATTCATGGAGGCTCGGTGATCATGAGAGTACGTGAGTCACTAGCTGATACATGAAGATACATGAAAATAGAAGCATGAGATACATGATGTAAGTGAAACACACGTGACAAAAGTATCTGATGCTCCCGAGGGGGATAACATCTCATGAAAAGATCCATATAGTACCAATCCGTGATAACAATCGTGTCAACATCAAGTAAAGTAATCTAGAGCAAGAATATAAGTCCAGGCAGATATGAAACGGTCAGAGAATGTACTCGCCTGATAACTGAATGTCTGAAGAAGATATACTGTCTGAGGAGAGGTGTATGGCTCCTAATCAGAGCAATACAAGTCACAATGTATCCACAATGGTAAAAATAAAGTATACAATGCATACTACATGATTCTAGGTCAATCTGATCAAAAGTCAACTCTGGGTCAACTCTAATAGTCAACTAGGTCACAGGAAGTCAAACTAAGTCAATAAGGTCAAACAAGGTCAAACAAGTCAAATACTAGTCAACATGATCAATCTGGGTCAAGTCTAGGTCAAACTTCGACCAACTAAGGTATTGGTCAACAAAGACTAGTCAGTCAGGTAATTAGGTCAAACATGGTCAGACTAATTGAACTAGTCATTGTTAGGTTAATTAGGTCATGGTTTGACCTAAGGTTGACTTTGGTCAACCCTTAGTCAACAAGGGTCAACAAGTTGGGTTTTGGGCCATTAGGGTTAGCCCCAAGCCATAGGCTAATAATCTTGGCCATAGGCTAATGGTTATAGGTTTCTATAGGCTAGTTGCTATAGGTTTTCATACAACCTATATTTAGAAGTCACAACTATATACATATATCTATATATATCTATATATATAGATATACACTACCTATCTACTTCCTATATACTAATATGGGATACATTATATATATACAACCCATACTCACATATATACCTAATATATACATTTATAGATAGCTATAATATATACATATATATACATTCCATATATATATATAAATATATATAACCCATATACCCTTAACTATATATACCAATATATATAACTATATATAATATAACATATATATATATATATATATATATATATATATATATATATATATATATATATATATATATATAACATATATATATATAGGGAAATAGAGAGAGATGTGAGAGAGGGACATAGAGTGAGAGAGGGAGAGAGTGAAATAGAGAGTGAAGGAGTGAATAGAGAGAGACTGAAAGAGAGGGACAGTGAGAGAGAGGGAAATGGCAGGTAAAGGGGGGCTGTTCTCAGTTTCCTGAGAACAGGAAACCACAGCCCCCAAACACACACACAAAACATATATACATACATATGTATATACACACACAACTATACCTATACACTACCAAATACCCCCAAAATTCACCCACACTCACACATACATATGTACCACGTATATACATACTAAATTACACTAATACAATGTATAATTTATATTAAAAATGGTTTTGAAATTCACTTTTAAAATCTGGAAATATCCCAATTTCCTGGAAAATACTGGACTGTGTATAGGTAATAGGGAAAACTCGATTCATATGAAAAATCGAGCTAATGCTCGAATCCAATGGTTGGTAACAGGTGCCCCACACATATATGTGTCATGTGTGTCAATGGCAGACCACCACGACACGACACGGCGTGTCCAAACACTTAAAACCCAAATCGGGTAAACTAGGATACACGAACACTAAACCGCAGTGTCGTGCACGTGTTCAGTTCACTCTAGGACACGACACACACGCACCCGTGTCTCGTGCTCGTGCACGAAGGTGCGCCTAGGGGTAGGGTACGTGTCCAACACCCTGCACTGTGTCCACGTGTCCTCAGGATACGGCGCGAACACCGTATCAGTCGAGTTTTCTCGACTGATACACATTCGTTTACACTGTGTCGTGCAGTGAGTCACGTGTCTCGTGGACACGACACGAGCCACGTGGGGCCTCGTGGTCATGCCCACCTGTAGCCCACGTGTAGGGCTACACACTCGTGTTACCACGAGGTGTCCACGTGGCGTGTCCGTACGACACGACACGCTCGAAATATGCTCTGTGCAGTGCGCACAGTGCAGTGCAAAATCCGTGTTCGTGTCAGAGCTCTCTCGACACGACACGAGAGGTCGTGATATTTGAGGAGGGGCTTGTCAGTGATGGCCCCCTCCTCTGTGTAAATTTTCACGTGTCCACGTGTCCAATTCGTGGAGAAATCAGTGTCGGGTAGCAGGGGATTAAAGTGTGCACAGTGCAATATTTAACAGTGTGTTCGTGTCCAATTTGGACACGAACACAATACGATTTTGTGCTCAGTAAGTTAGGATTGTAACCTACTAGTCTAGGGCTACCAGAAAATATATTTTGTTTTACAAAAACACAAAAACAAAGTCTTTGTGGCATTTCAACAAACACAGTTTCCTAGTCTAGGATACGTGTCCGATACGGACACCAAATCAACTCTAAATCCTACCAAACTTGACCCACAGTTCCCTTATACCTAGATGCATGCAAATATGAAGAGAAAACACAAAATTAACAAGGTTTATGGGCATTTACCTATTTGTGCAAATCCAATGAAAATCAAAGGAGAGGGGGGGTATGTATCCTTCAACTTTGTGATGCCAAAAGCCTCCAAATCCTCAATAACAGGCCCTAACTAGTACCCTCTAGTGTAGGGGAGTCCAATGCAAGAAACTAGAGGTGATTTGGATCAAAATTGATCAAGTTGTGGTCTTGTGTAGGAAATGGATTTTCTAGGTATAAAATTCATGTAAATTTATCATGAATGAAATTAATGGGATTATATAGGAAGGGGGGTAGTGTAGGGGGGGTGCCCTTGGCTGCCATGGGGGTAGGGGAGGGTGTCCTACCACTTGCAAACTTAGCCCCTAAGTCTTGACTAAGGGGGTTAGATATTTAGGTTCTAAATATCTAAAAAGTGAAATATCTAGATATTTATCTAACTAGATATTTATACATAAGGCTAATATCTAATCATTAGTCTTCTAGGTTAGTGGCTAACCTCTAGATTAGGGCTAAACTAGGTTAGAAGCTAACATGACACTAATCAACTAATTAAGTAATAATAAATCACATAAATCTAAATAATTCCAAATAATTCCTAGAAAATTACCAAAATATCCATTTGGCCAAAAATCACTAATTTGGTATTCTAAGCCTATGGCTAAGCTCTCATGGTCATGGCAACTTCTAGGTTAAGGAAAACTAGGGTTTATACTAAGTTATACTAACCAAAATCACAAAGTCATAAGTCATGACTTAACATGACTTTAGAAATGGTTTAACTTAACTAAAATCACCAGAAAATCTTGCCATAACTAAAATACCACTATTAAATAATAAAATAATAAATTTTCAAAAATCCCCAATTTCAGAAAACAGGGTGTTACAAGTCTACCCACCTTAAAATAATTTCGTCCTCGAAATTTAGATGGTCGTACTCCTCCTAGGTCAAACCTCCAACAATCAAGGACGAAGCCACTACCTAGGCAATATACAAGGTCAACAAGCAAAATATGGGTAGTAGACCTATACTGGGTCATGTCCAAAAATTGGCTGGCAGTTTCAGGTCATAAGGTGTCCTGAATTCAAATCGAAGCCAAAAGTAACTCCATGGGGTAAATCAGGATGGAGCCTCGGGTCAGGAAAATCGTACTAAGCAAATAAAGCACACGATGGTATGCCTGAGTGGGACACTAAGGTCATGGGTGTAGTATGTCATGTCTAGGTCATGTACGTGAAATCAGTTTTGAGAAAACAACTAGTCTGTGCTCCAAATTTAAAAGTTACGGTAACGTGTCTACGGTGATCACAATTTAGAGTGGGAAAGGTCTATGGCCTAAATTGAACCAAAATCATGATGAATAGTGGTACCAGGGGGACAGGTTAAATGGAACAGTCTGTGGTCTCATCTTGGTGCACTAGTCATTCTAGATCAATACTGTCCTATGGTATCAAAACGTACAAGCAATCTAAAGTGTCCTAATTGGGAAGATAAGGAAACAACAATCATCAAGGCTATAGGGTCGTCTACCATCCTATATGAAAATAGGTCATTAACAAGTGAAAAATCATTAAAGTTACCCTTCCATAAAAAGAAAATTGAAAATTTAGGTACAAACAATCACAAATAGATTTTTGTCTTGACACGATCTAAGTTGATCAATTTTAGGATAAATCGAGATTGGGCAAGATGGGAAATTAATGAAATCAAGTATGAGCACGAGCATCCAATGATGAAGATCCAGGTCATGATTAAATTTAATCCAACTGGGTATGAATACGAGGTTCATAGGTGATAAAATAATTCCAAGGAGAATTGTCAAAACTGTTGTGGATAAGATTCTAGGGTAAGTTTAACTGTGTCTCTATCCACGTAGATTAATATATAAAAAAGCAAACCAAAACACAATAGGTTGATCAGACCATCATGTGCCGGTTCTGATTAGATAATATATTAGTGGGTGTACACCCAATAAAATATATCATGATCAAGCTCGAAATGATAAGCTTGTAAAACTTAAGGATAAATTTATAGCATAAGATATAAGTAAGGGTGGAAATGATGAAAGAAGATACATAGTCCAAGATTCTTAACCAATCGGGTCAAGCATTCAAGGTAAGGTACAAGGTTAAGTATTTGAGGGTTCAAGCAGAACACCATCACATGCCAGGTCGAAAGAACTGAGCCAAGGTGGATCTCTAACTGAAATAAGAATTAATTTAGTATCATGGTAGAGGTTATAGTTTAGCCATTTGACCAAAAAATCATGTCAAGGAAATAGAGTACAAGGAGACGGGTTTTAATGGGACATGGAATACCTACATGAAGGTAGGCTAGTCTAGGTCTTACATGTGAAGTTTGTTGGGAGGTAACAGCTAGTATTATACTCTGAATATCTAAGTCACGGTAAAGGACGTCCAATGATCTAGAATAGAAAGTGGGAGTTCGAGACGTGACAAATTGATGCAAAAATTGAAGAAGATCAAATTAACTCATGAAATAAAATTAATCAGGAATCTAGTAAATAATTTAGGAACACAGTCCTAGGGATAGATAGGCTACTAGATGAATATAGTTAGGGTTCGATCAATCAAGGGTCAAGGTTAGAAGGTCTCAATAAGTCTTGATTTGAGAAAATGTCGAGTAAGTCAGGTTTGGGATATAATCACATAGATTGGTAGAAGGAGTTGAGCAAGATACAAAAATAGGGGGGACAGTTCATTTCAAGGGAAAGAAATTAGCAAGAGAATTAGATGACAAGAAACAGATGAGAGTTTTCTCATAAATGTGATTGAGTACCCTAAAATAAAAGATATTAATCTAACACAAGGAAATTTAAATCAACAACTACAAAATTTCAAAATCATCAACTAACTCCAGGATTCAAAATTCTACAGTGAATCCTCCAAAATCAAATTCAATCAAGGGAAAAAGAGTTTAAATCAAAATTTTAAATGAGATTCTCAAGGGTCATCCCAGGAATCTCTCAAAGTATCCTAACAGTGATTGAGTATCCTCTCTCACTAAGCCTATTCCTCAAATCCTATCACAGGCTGTAGTGATACTCTAGTTCAAATATCACTACATAAACTTGACCTGCATGGGCCACCACTAAAAATGTGTCACGACCCGCACCCTAGAGTCAGGGCACGAGAAGTGGGTACGTCCAGCCTACGCCGCAGTGTCGGCGGTAGAACGCTGTCCTAGGTCAATCATCTAACAATATAAAGTACTTGTACAGTTTATACTCTCCGAATGGAGGTGACGAACAGAAAATAATCTCAATCACATCTAGGTAGAAGAATGAAAGATAGATAGATAGACAGTAACTCAAAGAGAACAGTACAATAGATAAAATAAGTCCAAGTGTCTAGGATAACATAACATCAGAATGTCAACTCATAATACAATAAGTCTAAGAGTCTACACATAACTCAACATCTCAAAATACAACTCAGATGTGAGACAAAAAGATAATATAGAAAGACTGCCTAGACTAAACTGGTCTAGACTACTGGAACAACATCCTCAGCTGCAGGTGGATCCTGCTGAGGGTCCACAACATAAGTGTCATCTAGTCCTGCTCCATAATAGGTAGACACCAGGGCCTCTTCCTCATCCTCTGTAATATTTTCAACTGGTCCAATCATGACAGGAACGAGCACAATACATCTCACGCAGTGCATAGTATGATAGGAAATATAAAGTATACAATAGAGTAAAATACAGGAACTGCTGAAGGAAGATATATATAGCAAAAGAGATAGCTGTAAAGAAAATATCTACTGTATATAGAGAACTGTAAGTGTCTAGTGATGTAGAGCACAAGATAGGCATGTGAATGGCTAGAATTTATACATGATTACACTACTGAGTTTGTACATGATTACACTACTTTGGAATTATTCACATGTCCACTTTTACTCCCCCGTTTCCCCAATCAATACACAAGGATCCATTCAGGTTACGTTAAGATTCATGATAAGCCCATAATTGGGTGATACGTGAGTGATTCATGAAGATTCATGGAGGCTCGGTGATCATAAGAGTACGTGAGTCACTAGCTGATACATGAAGATACATGAAAATAGAAGCATGAGATACATGATGTAAGTAAAACACACGTGACAAAAGTATCTGATGCTTCCGAGGGGGATAACATCTCATGAAAAGATCCATATAGTACCAATCCGTGATAACAATCGTGTCAGCATCAAGTAAAGTAATCTAGAGCAAGAATATAAGTCCAGGCAGATATGAAAAGGTCAGAGAATGTACTCGCCTGATAACTAAATGTCTGAAGAAGATATACTGTCTGAGGAGAGGTGTATGGCTCCTAATCAGAGCAATACAAGTCACAATGTATCCACAATGGTAAAAATAAAGTATACAATGCATACTACATGATTCTAGGTCAATCTAATCAAAAGTCAACTCTGGGTCAACTCTAATAGTCAACTAGGTCACAGGAAGTCAAACTAAGTCAATAAGGTCAAACAAGGTCAAACAAGTCAAATACTAGTCAACATGATCAATCTGGGTCAAGTCTAGGTCAAACTTCGACCAACTAAGGTATTGGTCAACAAAGACTAGTCAGTCAGGTAATTAGGTCAAACATGGTCAGACTAATTGAACTAGTCATTGTTAGGTTAATTAGGTCATGGTTTGACCTAAGGTTGACTTTGGTCAACCCTTAGTCAACAAGGGTCAACAAGTTGGGTTTTGGGCCATTAGGGTTAGCCCCAAGCCATAGGCTAATAATCTTGGCCATAGGCTAATGGTTATAGGTTTCTATAGGCTAGTTGCTATAGGTTTTCATACAACCTATATTTAGAAGTCACAACTATATACATATATCTATATATATCTATATATATAGATATACACTACCTATCTACTTCCTATATACTAATATGGGATACATTATATATATACAACCCATACTCACATATATACCTAATATATATACATTTATAGATAGCTATAATATATACATATATATACATTCCATATATATATAAATATATATAACCCATATACCCTTAACTATATATACCAATATATATAACTATATATAATATAACATATATATATATATATATATATATATATATATATATATATATATATATATATATATATATATAACATATATATATATATAGAGGGAAATAGAGAGAGAGATGTGAGAGAGGGACATAGAGTGAGAGAGGGAGAGAGTGAAATAGAGAGTGAAGGAGTGAATAGAGAGAGACTGAAAGAGAGGGACAGTGAGAGAGGGAAATGGCAGGTAAAGGGGGGCTATTCTCAGTTTCCTGAGAACAGGAAACCACAGCCCCCAAACACACACACAAAACATATATACATACATATGTATATACACACACAACTATACCTATACACTACCAAATACCCCCAAAATTCACCCACACTCACACATACATATGTACCACGTATATACATACTAAAATACACTAATACAATGTATAATTTATATTAAAAATGGTTTTGAAATTCACTTTTAAAATCTGAAAATATCCCAATTTCCTGGAAAATACTGGACTGTGTATGGGTAATAGGGAAAACTCGATTCATACGAAAAACCGAGCTAATGCTCGAATCCAATGGTTGGTAACAGGTGCCCCACACATATACGTGTCATGTGTGTCAATGGCAGACCACCACGACACGACACGGCGTGTCCAAACACTTAAAACCCAAATCGGGTAAACTAGGATACACGAACACTAAACCGCAGTATCGTGCACGTGTTCAGTTCACTCTAGGACACGACACACACGCACCCGTGTCTCGTGCTCGTGCACGAAGGTGCGCCTAGGGGTAGGGTACGTGTCCAACACCCTGCACTGTGTCCACGTGTCCTCAGGATACGGCGCGAACACCGTATCAGTCGAGTTTTCTCGACTGATACACATTTGTTTACACTGTGTCGTGCAGTGAGTCACGTGTCTCGTGGACACAACACGAGCCACGTGGGGGCCTCGTGGTCATGCCCACGTGTAGCCCACGTGTAGGGCTACACACTCGTGTCACCACGAGGTGTCCACGTGGCGTGTCCGTGCGACACGACACGCTCGAAATGTGCTCTGTGCAGTGCGCACAGTGTAGTGCAAAATCCGTGTTCGTGTCAGAGCTCTCTCGACACGACACGAGAGGTCGTAATATTTGAGGGAAGTCTTGTCAGTGATGGCCCCCTCCTCTGTGTAAATTTTTACGTGTCCACGTGTCCAATTCGTAGAGAAATCAGTATCGGGTAGCAGGGGATTAAAGTGTGCACAGTACAATGTTTAACAGTGTGTTCGTGTACAATTTGGACACGGACACAATACGATTTCGTGCTTAGTAAGTTAGGATTGTAACCTACTAGTCTAGGGCTACCAGAAAATATATTTTGTTTTACAAAAATACAAAAACAAAGTCTTTGTGGCATTTCAACAAACACAGTTTCCTAGTCTAGGATACGTGTCCGATACGGACACCAAATCAACTCTAGATCCTACCAAACTTGACCCACAGTTCCCTTATACCTAGATGCATGCAAATATGAAGAGAAAACACAAAATTAACAAGGTTTATGGGCATTTACCTATTTGTGCAAATCCAATGAAAATCAAAGGAGAGGGGGGGGTGTGTATCCTTCAACTTTGTGATGCCAAAAGCCTCCAAATCCTCAATAACAGGCCCTAACTAGTACCCTCTAGTGTAGGGGAGTCCAATGCAAGAAACTAGAGGTGATTTGGATCAAAATTGATCAAGTTGTGGTCTTGTGTAGGAAATGGATTTTCTAGGTATAAAATTCATGTAAATTTATCATGAATGAAATTAATGGGATTATATAGGAAGGGGGTAGTGTAGGGGGGGTGCCCTTGGCTGCCATGGGGGTAGGGGAGGGTGTCCTACCACTTGCAAACTTAGCCCCTAAGTCTTTGACTAAGGGGGTTAGATATTTAGGTTCTAAATATCTAAAAAGTGAAATATCTAGATATTTATCTAACTAGATATTTATACATAAGGCTAATATCTAATCATTAGTCTTCTAGGTTAGTGGCTAACCTCTAGATTAGGGCTAAACTAGGTTAGAAGCTAACATGACACTAATCAACTAATTAAATAATAATAAATCACATAAATCTAAATAATTCCAAATAATTCCTAGAAAATTACCAAAACACCCTTTTGGCCAAAAATCACTAATTTGGTGTTCTAAGCCTATGGCTAAGCTCTCATGGTCATGGCAACTTCTAGGTTAAGGAAAACTAGGGTTTATACTAAGTTATACTAACCAAAATCACAAAGTTATAAGTCATGACTTAGCATGACTTTAGAAATGGTTTAACTTAACTAAAATCACCAGAAAATCTTGCCATGACTAAAATACCACTATTAAATAATAAAATAATAAATTTTCAAAAATCCCCAATTTCAGAAAATAGGGTGTTACAGATTCTATAACCCTTATTAGCCAAATTTAATGCATAAAAAATAATATTCCAATTATTGTCATTCTATAATTATTTAAAAAGAATTTAGTAATAGTTTTAAAGATTGGAATTAGTGATGGAGGCATCATTCCTGTAACTACCACTTTTCTAAAATGAGGGTAATTTTAAACTTTTGTAAAATTGATCAGTATAATTATTAAATAATAGTTTAAATCATGTTAATGATTAATTGGTAAATTTTAGATTATTTTATAATATTTAAATTGATGTATT
>JANAVB010015399.1:947552-997552 GCA_029216955.1 Iris pallida | reverse complement strand
GGTACAACAGTCTAAGTACAATTGTTTATTTTAGATTCTGGGGGGTGACGATAGAGGCTCGGGAAAGCGACGGCAGCTCTGCCTTACTCCTTGGACGATCGGTACGCAGCCTTGACTCCAGAAGATTGCTTGGCATTGAAGAAATGCTCTCTTTGCTCTCTCTCTCCCCAAGTATTCTGGTGCTCTCTGCTCTCGAAAAGTTCTTCTTTCTGTATATATGTATGCATATGTCTCTCTGTGTGTATGTATCTGTTGCAAGGGAATGGCACCCTGCTATTTATAAGAATGGGGGACCTCATTAGGGTTCCCAATGATTGCCCTTCAAAGTGGCGGCGGCATGTTGATCGATCAATCTGGGCCACTAATTTGGAGTGTGATGGATCTGGGCCATTTAGTGTAGATTGCACCAAATCCTATCAGTAATTAATACTGATTAGAATAAATCTCCACGATGATGATTCTACTGATGTCTGCGAATCTGAATGAATAAATTTAATTTATTCTCCTGCCACGTGTCCCAGATTATTGGGATTTGACCCAATCTCTGATTGCAAGAAATCTGGGAATTTGATCGACTTAAGACACGTGTCCTAGGAGCCCCTGGGGGATCTGAGCCGCATGAAGGTTGAGCCGCATAAGGTTTGGGCCGTATAAGGTTTGGGCCACGTGTCAGGGCTGCTTGGGTAGTGGCCCCCCTTCGAACCTTTGAACCGCATGGAGATGATCATTGCGAGCCGCATAGAGATGCATCCGCCTGAGCCGCATGGAAATGGTCCTCTTGAGCCGCATGAGACTGTTTCGGCCTGAGCCATATGGGACAGCTTCATTCTGAACCACATGGGAAGTCTTCGCTCGAGCCGCATACGAACGCCCACGTGGCATTTCTATAGATCTCGGGGGATTGTGTCAGAGATCTCTTTCTCTTCCCTAGGGGTCTGTCATTATGACAGAGTCATAATTATCTCTCTTGTGTCAGGGCTGTCACTTTTTTAAAGTTGTCAGCCGTCAAAGTAATTAATGCAGCATAGGGCGGAGGGGAGCACTGTTACGCCATGTGTCTTCTGAGCCGCATGGGATGTCTTGGGCCGCATAGTCCCTTATGCCGCATGACTCTCTAAGCCGCATAGGCGTTCTGAGCCGTATGGGGTTTTCTGGCCGCATGGGTCTTTCTTTATTATTATTTTCCATGCTTCTACAAGACCCCCTTCAAAGTTTTCAATTTGCAAAATTGAAATACTTTGAATAAGAAGCATGGCTGTATATTCTTCTGGCCGCATATGAAATCCTGGCCGCATGGATGTCCTGGCCGCATGGATGGCTTAGCCGCAGGGGACTTTCGGCCACGTCATCATTGCCACGTATGGCAATCTTTTGCATTAAATGCTGTTGATTTGCTGTCAGCTTTAAAGGCCACTTTTTGGTACGGGATCCGAGGAGCTTGGCCTTCATTTTCGGCGGCTCACCTTGATAACCGAAGAGTCGGTCTTCGTGTATGCACGGGGATCGAAACGCCTCATTTTTGTTTATAAATATGGATGAGTATGGTCAGGGGATTTCTTTACTTTCTCCTTCGTTCAACTATTGCTGTCTTGCCTTTCTTTCCTCATTTCCCTCCTCCGATCGTCGGTCATGGCCTCCAAATCCTCTAAGGTTGCCTCCGCGGCTGCAAAGGGCAAGAAGGCGGCTTCCTCGTCAGCCGTCGTTCCCGAAGTGCACCCTGATGTCCGTCCTGCCCTTAATGGTAAGGGTTGTATTTGGATACTTTGAATCCTAAGAATCCATGGCTCTGTTGCATATTCATGCACAAGCCTTCACCCAAGTTCGGCTATGATAGAGCCGCATATGCTGTATAGGCTGCATGACCCTCTCATATCCGAGCCGCATAGGAGATATCCTATGTTTGAGCCGTATGAGAAGGTTTTGAGCCGCATGAAGTCTCCCTTGAACGGAGCCGCATAAGCGAGCTGTATAAGCTTCCAACCGCATATGTTCGATTAATCCGCATATGCTTCTAACAGACTGATCCGTATAGCGCTTCAGTGCCACAAAAGCTCTTTTGCTTAGAACCGCATATGTTCGATTGATCCGCATAAGCTATCGAACCAATGTCATATGGAACTCCCAATTGATTTAGGCCGCCTGAGGCTGTGTTGGCTGAACCACATAAGCTCTCTTGGAGGCGTGCCACCTGGAACCCAATTACAATTGAGCCGCATAGGGTTTTGTTTGATCCGAGCTGCATAGGTTCGTAGGGACTTGAGTTCAGTAACCATCTTTCAATCCTGTTTCGTGTTGTCCTTTTTTCAGTGAGCCTTCCAACCAACCCAGCAGGAGAGCTTCTTGTGGGTTCAGCTCAGTTTGCTGTGGGCGTGCGGCTCGACGGCTTAATTCGTCATATAGTGGATCAGCTTCCCACTAATGAACCCAGGAAGAGGGTGGCTGTCATTAACAACCAACCTTTCCACTTTCTCTGTTCTATGATGAATTCGGGAAAGCTGGACGGAGAATATCTGAAACCGGCTTTTCTCTTTGGGGATGCCTTTTCCATAAAGAACTCCCGACTGCTAGATGTTTCTGAGACCTGGGATTTTTCTGTAGACGGATTGGAGATCCATATCCCCGAGATGGAGCGGCATTATCCCCTCTCGTAGTTTAACATGGTACCGTTGGACAGGACAATGGTGGACTCCCTGACTCCCACCCGACCGGGAATGTTTGTGGGCAACATTCACTACAACAGGCGCACGAGTTCAGCATGTGCGGGCAAGGATTCAGTTAGTCGGAGTGTGATAGGGCTGCTCCCTGGTACTTTTGTAAACGTGACTGGTCCTAACTTTACTTTCACTCGAGCTGATACCTTTCTGAATCAGCTTGCTCGCAAGGGGTCTTATCCGGTGGGCAGGTTGTCGCTGCTGAATTGGATAAACCCCATTCCTACATGGGCCAATCTTACCTCCTGGATCCTGAGGAAATATGGAGAATCTTTTCGGGAAATTGACCTTTACTACGCCGTCCGGGGCACCTGTTACGGGTTGCCTATTAACAAGCCTTTGTTCATGGCCCTTTTGGAGCTGTATAACTGTCGTACGGGGACCTTCTTCGCCCACGGGGGAGAGTTGGGGCTTGCTCTCCATGAGATGCACGCTGTTTCCAAGCTGCCGTGGGGAGGCGAGGCCTTTGAAGTATATACCCCGACGAACGAGGAATTCGATGACCTGGATCGGCGATTTCCTGGTTTCGTTGCCGTGTACCAAGAACTATTGTGCCATCATAGCATCTGCCACCAGATTGCTATCAAGAAAGAAAATAGCTCAGAAGGGAACGCCCCTCACACCACGGCCTGGATAGCGTATCTTTTCAAATTGCGTCCTTCCGGTCGAGTTTCGTCTCGAGGTCCTCAAACCCCGGAGGAGGTAAAGGACATGATGTTGAAGGCCAAACGGTCGACGTCCACCCGTGACAGGTTTGGGAGCCGCACTGATTCCTTCAGCTACTTTCACTACGGTACCCGGGAAATGTCTGATAAAGCAATCTTAGCCGGGTTCTTGATGGTGTGGCTACGAAATTGTGTAGTCTCGGGAGGAGCAGGTTCTATGGAAAGGATCAGCCACCATTTCATTCTCCCTGCTGTGAAGCTGGTCTTCAAAGTAAGACTGGCCCTTCTCCCGGCTATGGTGTATAGCATACACCACGGCCTCCGCGCCTTTTCATCCAAAGTCATCGCTTGCGAGGCGACGCTAGACTTTGAACGGATAGAACTACCATACCACTACCTCATGGGGTGGTTATTAATGCACTATCGGTCGTTGATGAGGCCAGGAACTGAAGAAGGTGTTACTGCTGATGACGCCTTCCTCTTCCGATACCGTCATCAGCCTTGGGAGCACGATACCATGCCGGCCTGCCGGAGGGCGTTGGCGAGAGTTGACGGGCCTGAGTTCTTTGTCTCTCTTCCTCAATTTACTCTTAGAGAAGTGAGGGGAGTATATGTTGACAGCGTTGATCCTCCCTAACTTTTATCTGAGAAGATGCTTCTTTGGCTGTGCAACATCCGCCCTGCGCACCTGGTATACCGTTACTGAAATAACGTATACCTGGAGCCTTATCTGCCTAGTAGATTTTCCCGTCAATTCGGGTATAGTCAATTGTTCCTGGATTGCCCTAGCGCTTGCTTAAGCTTTGAGGGCAGTGTACTCGATGGCGTCCGGGCTTGGCATTATTACAATGCGGTCCATACCCGGGCCAGCTTCTCGGTCCCCGATGCCAAGACGGCAGGGGATATTTTGTATATAGCGGCCCTTTATCATGTCACAGCGAGCAAGCTTCCTGTCGATTTTGATATAAATACAAACTTCATTGCTGGCACTGGTTTGGCTGAGAAGCCAGAGGGATCCAAGAAGAGGAAGAGGGGGGCGAACAGGGTTCCTGCGCCGGACTCAGAGTCCACTATGGCAGACAAGGAGGATGATGAACGCGACGCCGATGACTCGTCGCATTTTTCGGACGAGGAAGTTGGGAATCAGCCCCCTATTATGCCAGATGACAGGGTGGCGGGCCAGCCGTCTACTTGGTCTGACGAGGTGGTGGAGGATCAACCATCTGCAGTGCCTGGCCCTTCGCGTAAGCGAAGCAGGCGCATGATTACCGCTGATGGCCGAACCTACTCTACAAAGCAGGCTGCGGTAAGACATCGCAGGCTGTTTATTAATGATGTTGACGTTGTTTCTGAGGTGATTTGAGTTTCAACTACCTCCTTTCTTCTTCTTCTATGTTATGGCCTAATCGTTTTTTCTTTTTGCTCTTTATAGGCGTCAGATGAGTTCGCTCCTCAGAACCCGATTGTCGAGGTTGATCCAGTCCTGTCCCATTTGGTCAGTGATGTGTGCGCTGCTATCATTGCTGCTGGGGTTCTTCCGGTTGCGGTCGAGGAGTCCCACCTTGCTGGGACCTCAACTCAGGGGGATGGGGGTTTTACTGCGCCTGCCCCTAAGACATCTGAACTCCAACAGGATGACACTGTCCTGGCTGGCTCCCTTTCAGGGATGGCCGTGACAGAAAAACCGGTTGACTTCGGATAAGAAGCTGTGGGTGAGGAAACTACTCCGACTGTGAACGAACCACAGCCTCCATGCTCCTCCTCTGGTAATACAAGTCAAACCCTAACTTGTGAATAAGCCAACGTATTTCGTTATCATATCCTTCAGATTACGTCGATTAATGGTTGCTTTGGATGTTCAGGTCCCAACCCTTTATTGCCAGTGACGGGCATTGCTAGGGCGGACCCTACAGGAGGGGATCTGACGAAACCTCCCTGCATTGAGGGGCCTCCATCTGGGTCGAATTCGGGAGCCCAGGTAGCAGTACAGCTGGGATAAGGGATGATGCTTCCTGCGCCCTCTTCTGCGACTGTAGTTTCAGGGGTTAACCTTTCCGCCTTGCCGAGCATCCAGGCTCTTCGGGCGACGGAAGAGGAGCTAGCCGCCATTCAAGCATCTTTCCGTACGGAATTTGCTTCCTTGGTGGCGGGGACGACAACTTCTGAGGCTACTCCTTCGGTACTGTCTGCCACCCTCCCTTTGACGCCGTCCTCTACAGAGGTTTTGGATGAAGTGTCCCGGGATGTGGTCGACAGTTTCCACCGCCACCTGAAGAGGGAGATCGAGGCAGCTATGGAAAGGGGAACCCCCTTTACTCTGGCCCGTCAATGTGCCGGTGGCCAGATCAATATCCTTAGAACACTCCCTGGTGGGGGGGAACTGGCCGCGCTTCTGGAGCCTAAGTTGTTAGAAGCTGATCGTCTCGTGGCCCAGTTTCGCATGCTGCAACAGGCTGATTTACCCGCGGTCATAAATTAAGAGCGCAACTTCCTCGTTACCGCGGTGGAGAAGGTGATGGCTGCCCAAGAATCGCTCAAGCCGGCTATATTGAAAGACCGCCAGGATTTGACTCGGTTGTATGATCAGTGGAGCCGTCGGACTGAAGATTGTGCGGCCCGGGAAGCGGCTGCCTCCCGTGGGGTAACCGACACCCGGGAACAAATCCTCGAGCTCCAAAGAAAGCTGGCCTTCTTGGAGTCCGAGCTGGAAGCTGCTTGTACTGAGAAAGGGATTGCCATCCAGGAGACTGACAAGTTTAGCAGAGCTTCTGCCAATCTAGAACTTGCCCTGAAGAAAATAGAGAACGACTGGCAGGCGTATATGTATTTGAATGATATGGAGCAATTGTCCCAAGCGGTCGAGCGCCGAGCTAAACAGAGGCTTGAGCGGGGGACCGCCTTGGTGAGAGGCCGGCTCCTGGAGTTGTGTAATGCTGAGCTATAATCGGCCTTTTCTTCTTGTTTTGTTCCTGTTTTCTTTTTGAGAGGGACGTGGTCCCAAAAGATTTAATGCTTTTTTCTTCCTTCAAATAAAGAGTACTTTCCATTCTACCCTTCATTCGTATTGCTTGTTGTACCTGTGATATTGTGGTGATATTTTCCCCGCCTAGGGGACTTGCTTGTGGACCTGTTACCCATGGCATACCTTGGTTTTAGGTACAGGTAACAAGTTTGACTGGGGATACTTAGAACAGTTCCACGGCAAAGTGGTCGTGGACGTTTCAAATATCGGGATATAAAATGTCATGGAGCAGCTGGGCTCCCGGGGCATGACGAGGAATGGTGGGCCTGTACTAAGAGACTTAGCAAAGGACATTTGTGGGCCTATTATCCTTGGCGTACCCTGACTTAAGATACGGATAATAGGATGAAGGGGAATCGACATACTTACTCAGAGGTTATGAGGACATGGCAAGTACGAGAGTTTTATCGTGGAATCTTCCTGCTCAGAGATAATGGCGACATGGCAGAAGTGAATTCACGGAGGATATTTGTGGTCAACAGAGGACATTTATGGTCAACAGAGGACATTTTGTGGTCAACAGAAGACATTTGTGGACCTATTACCCTTGGCGTACCCTGGTTCAGGGTACGGATAATAAGATGAGAGAGAACCGACATACTTACTCAGAGGTAATGAGGACATGGCAAGTACGGAGGTTTTACCGTAGAGTTTTCCAACTCAGAGGTAATAAGGATATGGTAGAAGTGGACTCAACGGAGAATATTTGTGGACCTATTATCCTTGGCGTACCGTGGGGGTTTTTGTTTTGTGGTACTGATAATAAGTCGAGGGAATCATCATACTTACTCAGAGGTAATGAGGACATGGCAAGCATGAAGGTTTCTTCGACGGAGCCTTTCCACTCAGAGGTAATGAGGACATGGCAGGAATGGGCTCAATGAAGGAGGGTACATAGAACGACTCAGAGGTAATGAGGACATGGAAGTTCTATGCAAGGGATGATTTGTTTTTGGCAGAAATAAAACGACTCAGAGGTAATGAGGACATGGCCGTTTTGGTAATTCGTGGATCGATTACCCTTTTTGTGCACTGGGAGTGTGGGTAGTGGATCATGAGGGAGGATCTCTTCCAGGAAGAAAGTTCAGAGGTATGATCATACATGACTTATTATCTGAAAGAGTGACCGAAAGGTGATTTCAGAGGCACCAGCGGGTACATAACTCGATAGTCTGGGATGAGTGGTCGTGAGTTCAGCGGCACCAGCAGGTATATGACTCAATAACCTAGAAATTTAGGGGTGTGAGTTCAGCGGCACCAGCGGGTACATGACTCGATAATTTGGAATGTCGTGAATATGAGTTCAGCGGCTCCATCGGGTACATAACTCAATGATCTGGAATTTTATTGATATGAGTTCAGCGGCACCAGCGGGTACATGATTCAGGAATCTAGAGAATGGTGAGTGTGAGTTCAGCGGTACCAGCGGGTACGTGACTCAATGATCTGGAGAATATTATTTAGACATAGTATTTCTTCAGGAACTTACCGTTGACGGGCAACATGAGCAAATCCCCATTCTATTTTGCGAGGCGGTAGGCTCCGTTGGAGAATACGGCCTCAATGATGAATGGACCTTCCCATTTTGGCTGGAACTTGCCGGTGGTCTTGTGTGTCATGACCATCGGCCTCCGTACTACCAGAACGAGATCGCCCACTTGGAATGTTCTGATTTTGACCTTCTTGTTGAAGGCTCCGGAGATGCGAGCTTGGTATAGCTCGATTCTTTGCTGAGCGAGGAGGCGTTTTTCGTCTAAGGCCTCTAACTCTCGTAGTCGGCGTCAGTAGTTATCATCCGTCGTCAATTGATAAGTGAGGGCGACGCGGAGCGAGGGTATTTGAGTCTCTAATGGGAGAACTACCTCACTCTCGTACACCAAGGAGAATGGCATGTTCCCTGTGGCCGTTCGGACTGTGGTATGGTACGCCCACAAGCATTCACCAAGCTTCTCGTTCCAGTCACGTTTGTTGGATGATACGAACTTCTTGAGTAACTTGATGATGGTTTTGTTGAATGCTTCTGCCAAACCATTCGCTGCTGGATTGTATGGCGTCGAAGCAATGTTCTGGATGCGATGCTTATCGCAGAATCGATAGAAGGCGTGGCTTGCAAACTGCGGACCATTATCTTGGATGATCCTCTGGGGCAGTCCAAAGCGATAGATGACGTGATGCTTAAGGAAGCTGATCACGTTTGAAGTCTTGACCTCTGCAAGCGGGATAGCTTCCACCCATTTGGAGAAGTAATCTGTGATGGCAAGTATGAAGCGATGTCCTCGGAAGGAAGGTGGAGTGATTGGACCAATAATATCCATCCTCCATGCTTCGAATGGCCAGGACGCCACTGTTGGATATAGAAATTCGGATGGTTGGTGGATGAAGTCCGCGTGGACTTGGCAGGCTTTGCACTTTTTCGTATAGTCTATCGCATCTGCTACCATCGTAGGCCAGTAGTAGCCCATTCGGCGAAGACGGTCTTACAATTTAGGGCCAGGCTGATGGGCCCCGCAAACACCGTCATGAGCTTCTCTTACGGCTTATTTGGCTTCTGCGTTTGACAGACACCGAAGCAATAATCCATCGTAGGATCGCCGATACAGCATTTTTGTTTCTGTATCATAGAAGAATTTGAGAGAACGCCGTCTGATGGAGGTAGCTTCTTTTGGGTTCTCGGACAGGATATCGTAGACGACGAAGTCGATGAATGGTTGTCTCCAATCCGGGGCATCATCAATCGCCTGAGCGGAATAGCTTGCCACGAATTGCACATTGTTTTTGGGACAGACCAGTTCATGGCCTATCACATCCACTGATTGGCGAGCATAGTTCGGAACTGCTAGAGAAGCGGTAAGGCCAGCTAGAGCATCGGCCTCGATGTTTCAGAGTCTGGGAACGTGCTCGATGAAGAACCCCTCGAACGATGAGATGATGTCGATCGCTATTTGGTGATAGGGGATCATGTCTTCGTGGCGAACTTCGTATGAGACCCGGATTTGATTGACGATTAACTGAGAATCGCCGTATGCTTCAAGATATTCTACCCCCAGCTCCCTTGCAAGTTGGAGGCCAATGACCAGAGCGTTGTACTCGGCCACATTGTTAGAGCAGGGTTCTGTGAGAGAATAAGCGCTGTTAATCACCAATCCGGAAGGAGAAATCAGCACCACCCCGACTCCGATGACGATGTTGCCTTTGGGTCCAGTTCTCAAAGTACCGTCGAAAAACATTCGCCATATATCATCGTGGGAGGTTGCATGCGAGTCGGCGACCTCATCTGGGGTTTTTTCATATATTCTGGATGACTCCGAGCCCGGGTGGGCTGCCAAAAAGTCTGCCAGGGCTTGACCTTTAACAGCCTTTTGCGGGACAAAGAACATATGATAAGGGGACAGCAATATTGCCCATGTAGCGAGGCGAGAGCTGAGTACCCCTGGTTTAGTTATGAGGACCCTGAGAGGGTTGACTCGTGAGATCACATGTATCGTTTGTCCGATGACATAGTGCCGCATCTTCTGAATGGCGAACACCAGGGCAAGGCATTCCTTGTCCACAGCGGTGTATCGGTGCTCTGGCCCAATTATCATTCGACTGAGGTAATATATGGCTTGCTCATGGCCTGCATCGTTGTTTTGTGCCAGCAGAGCCCCGAGGGAATGTTCTATTGCTCGTACGTAGAGCAGGAATGGTTTTCCAGCAACCGGAGCCACCAGGACTGGAGGGTTCGACAAATATTCTTTGATGCTGTCGAAGGCACGCTGACATTCTTCGTCCCATACGAATGAGACGTCTTTCTTCATGAGATGGGCGAATGGTCGGCATCGCCCGGAGAGGTTAGAAATGAACCTCCTAATGTAAGCTAGCCTCCCTTGAAGGCCTCTGAGTTCGCAGAGATTTCTCGGAGGACCCATCTCCATGATTGTCTTTGTCTTCTCAGGGTCTACATGGATACCCTGGGCGGTGATGATGAAGCCCAAGAACTTTCCGCTGGATACGCCCAGGAAGGACTTCGTAGGGTTCATTTTCAAATTGTGCGCTCGTATCAGGTCGAGTACCGTCCTCAGATCATGCAGATGGTCTCCCTTATAGCGACTCTTGACGGCGATGTCATCAACGTAGCACTCTACCGTCTTGCGTAAGTGGTCTCTGAAGATGATACTCATGGCTCTTTGATATGTGGCGCCAACATTCTTTAAACCGAAAGGCAAGACTGTGTAGCAATACGTGCCAATCGGTGTTCGGAATAATGTGTGCTTTTCGTCGTTAGAAGACATCTTAATTTGGTTGTATCCTGAGAAGCCATCCATGAATGACATACGTTCGAAGCCGCAAGTGTTTTCAATCATGATGTCTGTGATAGGGAGAGAGAATTCATCTTTGGGGCATGCCTCGTTCAGATTGCGGAAGTCGATACAGATTCGAATCTTTCCATTCTTCTTGAGGATAGGTACTATGTTGACGACCCAGTCAGGATGTTGCTCCTCACGAATGAAGCTCTGGCTATCAGTTTGTTGACTTCGGCTTCGATCGCATCCATGATGCCTGGGCGGAAGCGTCGTTGTTGTTGCTTGACTGGCTTTACATCCGGCCGAATGTTAAGTTTATGAAGAGCAATATCGGGATTTAACCCCGGCATGTCCTCATAGCTCCAAGCGAACACGTCGATATATTCTTTGACAAGTTCCAGCAACGATTCTCGCTCTTCGTCTGTTAGGCTTTTACTGACAAAAATTAGTTTTGGAGAAGATTCGTTGCCGAGGTCGACCTGCATAACCTCATCTTCAGTAGGAGGTTCTCTTAGTTCGAACCGCTTTTCCCATTGTGCATCCAACTGTTGGGCCCATGGCTCTAGTTCGATGATTTTAGGGATGTCTTCGTCTTCTTCATAAGCGTCGACGAATGCCATATTGACTGACAAGACTTGTCTGAATATGTCTCCGATACTGGTGTCTGAGTCAGAAGTTGGTGACCCGGTTGAATGTGAATTCCAGTCGCATTCTTCATCTGAACTCTCAGGAGTCATCGTGGGTGTAACATACCCTAACCCACATCGAGTCTTGCTATAATAGTCCTATGATTTGTCAGCCGGGACCGGTGGCTTTAAAGGTAGTCGTCGTCCGGTGCCGTAGTTCAAGCCTGGCGTTGTCTCTAGATCATACCCCTGTTTCTGTATGAGATGTTTGGATTGGGGGCTATAAAGATACAGGGGTAGTCTTCCGACATCTGATTCAAGGTTGACTTCTTCTACCGTTAAGGGCTGCGGATCGTCCTTCCGGCCGAAGATGATTGTATGGTCTCCTCCCTCGATTATGCGGTAAGTGTCTTCTACGGGAGTAAGCTGGATCACGGTGTACATATTTGTCACCTGTGTGTGTAGGTGAGTGCCTATACCGTGTTCCATAGCATACATCGTACAAAGCTTATTAAGCTCGAGGTAGTTCAAAGATAGCCCTTTATTGATAAAGTAAGGTATCTTTTCTAGGGGGATTACATCATCTGTGGAGGGAACATCAGTGTGGGCAGCCACATACTTGGCTAGCTCTGGTTCCTCTTCGGCTACCCCCTGTGTAAATGAAGACTGGGAGGACGACCTGGGCAGCTTGATCGTCAGCGGTTCAGCTGAAGGAGCAGAGCACGGAGTTGTTGGTAGGCTAGCGACCCCCAGTTTGGTACTCGATGTGGGGCGGGGAGTGGCTGGTTCGCTAGAAGTGTCAGACCTTACATCGGGGTGACAATCCTTTTTGAGAAGGCGTATCATCAGTGGCTTGTCGGAGGGATTGAGCTTCTCTATTTGGGGCTGACCGACTCTCGGCAGTCTGATTGTCAGTGGCCCCATTGTGGGTCTTGGCACTTGGCCGGACCTTGGCAGCCGGATTATCATTTGTTCTTCTTGTGCCGAGAGGCTAATTGCGTCCTTACGCAGAGTGGCGGTAAGGGGTACAGACTTGCCAGGTTTGCGAGCTTGGAGGTAGATCGTCAGAGGCTCTTCTGATCCTGTGGCTGTCTCGGTACGAGCTTGCACATCTCCTTCACCCAGGTTTCTTCGATTGTTCGTACAGACAGGAGTCTGAGTAGTAGGATTCGACCCCTTTGAAGGGATCGATATCGGTAAATTTCGTCCATACGAAGTCGTGCTTGTCGATATATTTGAAGCATTAGTGCAGCGTAGAAGGCACAATCATATAATCGTGTATCCATGGGCACCCCAAGTGGATGTTGTACGAAGTGTCTGCATCTATGACGTAGCAGGTGACTTCGGATTGGAGATCGCCAATCTGACACTTCAGACGAATCTTCCCAATTGGGTAGCTCCTGCCCGAATTGAAACCGCTGATGGTGGTGCTTGTAGGCGTCAGGCGATGCATTGGGATACGGAGATGATGTAATAGACCCTTCGGGATAATGCTTATGGAAGAGCCAGGATCGATGTGCATCCGATCCACCTTTACGTCGTCGATGTATCCAGTGTAGTATAGCGGGCGATCATGCAGGTTGGTTTTGATGAGCATGTCCTGCGGAGTGAAGACAATGTTGGGCATCGCTCCCGTGCAGGCGCTGTCTTGGAGATCTGCAGGCGGGTTTTCTCCCGTGAGGTTGACCTGAGCCAGGTATGCGTCAGTATTTTGGAGTGCATCGCTCAAAGCCGCACGAACATCCTTGGAGAGTCTTAGGAGTTCGTATAATGACAATTTGGTCGGTGTGTTGGCCAATTGTGCTAAGATGTCGAAGTTGTAGGGCTTCTCCAGCCCTTGTGATGCCTCTTTTCGGAGTAATTTGTCAAAGCGAGTCTCCCTCGGCCTAGGCTTGTCGGTCGTCAGAGGCTGAGCCGGTCCCGGAGCGTCAGCTGTAGTGGGCTGATGATCTTCAGCCACATTGTCAGCCGCAGGTTGGGATTGTGCCCCAGACCGAGTGACGACGGCTGTAGCTTCTTCGATATCTGTCGAGATTGTGCGGCAGGACCCGACTTTTCTACTTTTTTTTCTTGCCAGTGGAAGATGGCGTGGGCTGAGTCACTTCAGATACCAAGTCTGGATGAACCCACATGATTTCCCCTCGTGATGTGGTGAGAGGTACTAGACCAGCATCCTGATCTCGGGGAGGTAGGAGATTAGCAATCTCCATTGTCGCCAAAGGGACGGGGACCACACCGTCTTGAGTCTCCGTCGGAGGGAAGCTGCCGAATTGTACCGACACCAGGTTGGCTGCCACGATTACCTCTTCAAAATCGATAGCCAGAGCATTCGAATCGATGAGGTTTTGGATGTACCATTTTAGCTGGTAGCAGTCGTGTGTAGCATGGTGGACGTAGCGTTGATAATGGCAGTATTTCGGGTTTTCCATCTCTGCCGGCTACGGTTCCCATCTTGGTGGAGGAAGCTGAATTCTATCTCCTTATATGAGCATGTCTAAGATGGGCTTGACGTGACCGTCTTCGAAGGAGTAAGTGATTTATGGCCATTGTTTGTCTGCCGGCTTTGGCTCAGGTTTCTGTGCTGTGTCGGCCACCATAGCCTACTTGCCCTTGTTGTCTCGATTGTTGGTGGAGCTACCCCCATTGTCGTTGTTAGTGTAAGGACGCTTGCCCTTGTTCTCTCCCTCCGAGATGTGCAATCCCAGTTGGCGAGCCTTCTTCAGTCGTTCTTCGACGCTCGTGGCACTGATGATAAACGTCTTCCAGTCCTTGAATTGACTTTCGCCCATCCAGAGACTGATTGTTGGAAGTAGTCTCTTTTGGCAAATTTCAATCAAGGAGGAATCTGAATTTCCAGACGGCAGTTTCATTGCGGTTTGGCGAAACCGCTCAATGTAGTTCCTCGTGAGCTCTTTCTCTCCTTGGACGACGTCCATGAGGGTGGACATAGTGATGTCCTGCCCTACTTCATAGAATCTTTCTAAGAACATGCGCTTGAAGCCGGCGAAGGAGTGGATGCAGTTGTCCGGTAGATTACGATACCAGTCGAAGGTGACTCCTTTCAATGCTCCGATGAATAATCGTATGAGGATGGCATCGTCATGGGGCAGATGGTCGGTGGTGACCTCGAAGTAAGTGATGTACCGACTTACGGAGGTCTTGCCATCATACGGATTGATGTTGAACGGCTTATATCTTGGTGGTAAGGGGACATCCCTCCATTCAGCAGGGTATGGTTGCCATATTCTGAGGTCTTGAGAGTTTTCTCGAGCGTGAAACATGGCTTGGAGATCCTGGACCTCTCTTCTTGCTTTGCGGGCCTCCTCCACAGCGGTGGGGGCCGTTACTTCAGAAGGATTGTTGACCGGGTTCGGTGCTGCTGAATTCGAGTCCACATTGACTGCGGGACCCGCGCTTGTTTGGCTAGGCGTCCCTCCTCGCAGAGTTGGAAGGGCCGCTTTAATCTCGTCCACAGACTTGACCAAGGTAAACAATATGGCTTTGAGCGTGTCGATGCGTTGGCGATCGCTGGAACCACCTTGGCTGCTGTCTGTTATGAATACCGTCTTCACATGAGGAGAGATGGACGGAGCGGTGGAGGAAGCGCCCTCCGAATCATACCCTTGTAGTGATAATTCATCGGGGTACGTGGGTATGTTCTCTTCTGGTTCAGACTCGGAAGGAACAGTACCCCCAGTCTCCGAGTTCGCCTCGTCTTGGGAGTTGTGGACGTCCTCGGGGACGTCGGGGTTTGCTGTATCTGATGGGAGAGTTGTCTTCCCTGGCTCGTCTTCTTGGAATATCGGGTTGTCGTGGAGGTTTGGAGGAGTGCTACCCCCAGCCCCGGCAACCCCCTGCGTTGTGGACGACGAATCTCCCACTGTAGCAAATTTTGTCTTAGAGCGAGTACCTTGGAAAACTCCGCTGGTGGGCACCCGCTTAGACGACAGTCTTTTAGTCGCAGTGGTTGAAATCTTCGGGCTGGAAACATTTGTCTTCTTCCCCCTTCCATCAGCGGGGACTTTCTGAGCAGAGTTGCAGGAGATGACGGGAAGCGTCTCGTCTCCTGAAGACGGCTGTTGCAGTCTTTGAAAGACGGACTGCCGGTCTTCTCGCACCATCGCGCTATTGCAGTAGCAGTTGACGATGACTTGGGTGCAGTGACGTCCGTGGGAGGACTCTTTGCACCCCGATGCGTCTTCTCTTTCCTTGCGTTTGTGGAGGATGGCCTCACGCAAGTCAGATGGGTCTTGACCGACCACATTTGCTCCCGGGATCTTGGGAGACTTTTGCAAACCTCTTTGTCCGTCTGCCGCTGGGGGCTGGACTCGAGTGGTTCTGTACAACTTCCCATCCGAGGCCCGCATAACAGTATGCGGAACGCTCGGATAGTCAGAGGTCAGATCAGCGGACCGAACTCGCCAGGTTCGTGCTGCTTTAGACTTCTTCGCTCTAGTGCGTAAGGGCACATAGTAGGAAGAGTCTAAGTGATACTGGAGAGAGTCAGACATATCTTCTTGGGAGCACAAGAGATCAGGACCGTACGAGAGGCGGTCGAAGACAGAGCCGCATGGAGTAGGCGTCATGCGGCTGTCATCGGTGGTCCGTATGCGGCTGGCAGACGTAGCCTTATAGGCTTTCTTCATGCGGCTGGGAGTCTCAGCCGCATGAGTCTTCTTTATGCGGCTGGATGATCTGGTCGCATGGATTTTCTTCATGCGGCTGGTGGATCCACTCGCACGAGCCTCCTACATGTGGTTGGCAGATTCGGCCACAGGAGTGCTCGGCTTCTTCTTGGGGTGCATAGAGTCGCTTTTTGTCCCTGCAAGTCCAGCATCGTAGTGCTTTCCTCTATCGGACTTGGGGACAGCAGAGTTCTCTATGGCTCGAAGTGGGGCCGTGCGAGAGTCGCCTTCGCCGTCTTGGGTAGCATCGAGGACTTGGGGAGGAGCAAATGATTTTGGCCTCCACTCTTTGTGAGCCTTCGTTGTGCGGGTGCGCTTCTGGATCGGGCCAGCGCCTCCTTCGGAGAGCATTTCTTCGAACGCCTGTTGGTTGAAGCGGACGACCATCTTCTGTTGTGTGGAGCCAAGTTTGGCTGCATCCGATTGTGTCACCAACTCCTCAGCCGTGGAGAAGTTTGTCCCCAGCAGAGTCGCCATCGTGTTTCCATGAAATATAAAAGAGCAGAACAATTATCGGAGGACTGGACTTTTACTTCACGTTACAAACTCGCTCGTACAAAGAAAGCCTAGGGACGAAAACCTAGGTACAGCAGTCTAAGTACAATTGTTTATTTTAGATTCTGGGAGGTGACGATAGAGGCTCGAAAAAGCGATGACAGCTCTGCCTTACTCCTTGGACGATCGGTACGCAGCTTTGACTCCAGAAGATTGCTTGGCGTTGAAGAAATGCTCTCTTTGCTCTCTCTCCCCAAGTATTCTGGTGCTCTCTGCTCTCGAAAAGTTCTTCTTTCTGTATGTATGTATACGTATGTCTCTCTGTGTGTATGTATCTGTTGCAAGGGAATGGCACCCTGCTATTTATAAGAATGGGGGACCTCATTAGGGTTCCCAATGATTGCCCTTCAAAGTGGTGACGGCATGTTGATCGATCAATCTGGGCCATTAATTTGGAGTGTGATGGATCTGGGCCATTTAGTGTAGATTGCACCAAATCCTATCAGTAATTAATGCTGATTAGAATAAATCTCCACGATGATGATTCTGTAGATGTCTGCAAATCTGAATGAATAAATTTAATTTATTCTCCTGCCACGTGTCCCAAATTATTGGGATTTGACCTAATCTCTGATTGCAAGAAATCTGGGAATTTGATCGGCTTAAGACACGTGTCCTAGGAGCCCCTGGGGGGATCTGAGCCGCATAAAGGTTGAGCCGCATAAGGTTTGGGCCGTATAAGGTTTGGGCCACATGTCAGGGCTGTTTGGATAGTGGCCTCCCCTCGAACCTTTGACCCGTATGGAGATGATCATTGCGAGCCGCATAGAGATACATCTGCCTGAGTCGCATGGAAATGGTCCTCTTGAGCCGCATGGAAAGGCCTCCGCTTGAGTCGTATGAGACTGTTTCGGCCTGAGCCGCATGGGACAGCTTTATTCTGAACCGTATGGGAAGTCTTCGCTCGAGCTGCATATGAACGCCCACGTGGCAAGGCCATGTGGCATTTTTATAGATCTCGGAGGATTGTGTCAGAGATCTCTTTCTCTTCCCTAGGGGTCTGTCATTATGACAGAGTCATAATTACCTCTCTTGTGTCAGGGCTGTCACTTTTTTAAAGTTGTCAGCCGTCAAAGTAATTAATGCAGCATAGGGCAGAGGGGAGCACTGTTACGCCACGTGTCTTCTGAGCCGCATGGGATGTCTTGGGCCGCATAGTCCCTTATGCCGCATGACTCTCTAAGCCGCATAGGCTTTCTGAGCCGCATGGGGTTTCCTGGCCGCATGGGTCTTTCTTTATTATTATTTTCCATGCTTCTACAATATCTTCTGAGATTATCCTTTGTTCGGAGAGTATATCTTATTAGTCAGACTTATTATATTGTGTTAGATATTGTTAAGACCTAGGACAGCGTTCTACAGCCGACACTGCGGCGTAGGCTGAAAGTACCCACGTACTCGTGTCCCTAAATCGGGTACGGGTCGTAACACATTTTTAGTGGTAGCCTATGCAGGTCCGAGATTCGTATTTGTGCGATATCGCAGTAGCGCAATGACTTAGTCGTACTACTGTGAGCCTGCGATAGAATATAGGAAGTAAGGTATTAGAACGAGAGGATACTCGATCACAGTTAGAAATTCCTTGAGAGATTCCTGGGACGACCCCTTGAGAATCTCATTTTGAACTTCGAATCGAAATCCTTTCTCTTGTTTTGATCACCATTACTCCTTGTTATTGAATTTGATTTTGATGGATCGTTGTTGATTTTGATTTTCCTATCGAGATGAATTTTATGGCCAGAGTTACGGTATCTTACGATAACATATGTTGACGGGAATAACAGGGATGGTAAAACGTCTACTTGGTTATGGAGCCTAGAGTTTATCACAGCTATATTAACCGGCGTGGCGAGAACGTAGGGACCTGACTTCAGATGTATATATCTAGATTATAAGATTTGGGATTTTTTGCATCTATACTAGTCGGCGTAGCAAGGATTCCAGACGACTTGATTATAGAGGTGCATACCCCAGTTATGGACTCTACCGTTTATTGCAGCCTTGTTTACTAGCATGGTCAGGATTCTGAGCGTCATGATTTTTGGATAGACGCATATGATTATCAGATTATATCTTGAGAAGGTTCTTAAATATATCATCTCTATCTTTCGTTTCAGTTATTATAAAATTATTTTTCCATCATCAATTTACTTAGGAGTAGGGATAACTTCAGTTATTTAGTCTAATTCTTTAAAGAACTTCATTTATTTATAATTCTTTCATAGTATAACGATTTGATAGCTTGTATTAGGTCTTATTCTTAGATATGATAGTTAATCTAGCATTAGAATAGTAACCCATTGTAGCTAACTCTTAGTTATTTATAAAAATTGTCAGTTTCCACATAGGATGTTAGTCTGCCTTACAGCCTTTGATGATTTCATGTTTTCCCTTTCTACTTCCAGTATGGCACCCATGACCAGAGCCTGTCCCCTGAGCGTAGCTACAATTTTAGATATGACTGAGAGCGTGTTACCACCTCCTATTGCTCAGGAGGTAGTGACCCCTCCGGCTGACCAGAAGGATAGTAGGATGTATATATTGATGGTCAGAACAGTAATATTTTGCAGTTGTACTGTAGAAATAATAAGGATATTCGAGGTCGGTTTGTTTTTGTGAACTTGAATAATTTTAGGATATTGATTCTCAATATATTTCACTTAAGGTTGTGATGCTAAATTTAGAAATTTAGAAATGGAGAAGAGAATTTAACTGTAATGCGATGATGATACAAAATTGAATAAGATGTTTGTAAGAGGATGACTAGGAACAGAGTGAACACAAGGATTTTGAGTTATAGAAAAAAATTAATTAAAGATTTTGTGGAGGTTTTAAAAATTTAAAAAGGATAATATTTGAAGTGTACATGAAGGAAGTATGAAGGTTGATTTTATAATGGAGAATAAGTTCCTGCATGACATAGTAGTATTAGCTTCGAATAATTTCGAGGACAGTGATTTGAACAAGTTCGAGGATTTCATAAACTTTGATTTAGAGATTTCGATCCAAGTTAGGATAAGGTGTAGGAATTTAAATTACGGGATGATTAAGTTGATAGAGGAGAATAAAATCAAAAAGAAAAGAAGGAAGAAGAGTTTTAACAAGAGCATGATTCATGAGAAGTGCCTTGGGGATTAAGGCCCCGCCTCCAGGAGGAAATTCTAGTCACCAGACCTAGTTGGAGGTGAGTTCTTGACCTAGATCTTAGCATGTCTTTTGAGATATTTTGATGCACCCTACACTATTTGTCTGTTTTGATACCTTTGGATTGCCTAGTGCTATAGTATGACCAGTATAACTAGATGAGACCCTAGACTGATATTGTATTCCCTGACCCCATAGGTTATTCTTTCAAATTGTATGATTTAGATAAAGTTTTATGAGACCATGATTGTTGGGGACGTGACCCAAAGTGGAGTACGACCAACCTAAATTTCGAGGACAAAATTTTTCTAAGGGAGGAAGGATTGTAACTACCACTTTTCTTAATGAGGATAATTTTAAACTTTTGTAAAATTGATCAGGATAGTTATTAAGTAATATATTTAAATCATGTTAATGATTAATTGGTGAATTTATGATTATTTTATAATATTTAAATTTATGTATTGTGATTGTGTTCCTTGCTAGTGAAACCTTAGAACTACTTAGCCTAGAGACTAACCATGACCATGGAGACCTAGCTAATGTGATTAGATTAGTTTATTACCACTTTTTAGGCTAGGGTATTTTTGTTATTTGTGAATTATTATTATTTTTAAATTTTATTTTATTAATAATGTGCTAAGTGTTATATTAGTCTAAACCTAGAATTGCCCTAATCTAGATGTTGATCATGAACATAGAGACTTAGTTAGTAGAATTCAACTAAATGACTAAATTTTAGAATATCTAGATATTATGTTAAAGTTGAGATATTTGGTAGAAACCCTAATTTATGATTGGACCTTTACTAAAGAGGCTTGATTTTAACTATAGAAAGGCCTTTAATCTAAATTGGACTAACCCTAACCCTAGAATACATGTGTGCCCGGCCAAGAGGTATCCCTCCTATATAAGATCACACTAGCCCTCTCTTGCCTCTTTCATTACAAACCCTAACCCTAATTTGTGTTCTTCCCCAAATTTGCCCCCTTTCACCAAATCAACTCCAAATTGGACCAAATCAATTGTAATACACTCTCCTAGTGTAGATGAGGTCTCTATTGGCTAGCTAGCAAAGATTGGGAGCAATTTGTCCATAGAAATTGATGTAGGATCTATTCAAGGGCTTTTTCATTGAGATTCCAACTCTCAATAGGTAATGACCTTTAAACCTATTAATTTACTAATTTCTCACCATAGATGCATTCATTTAAGGTCCCCCTAGCCTTGGTCCAAGTTTGGTTAGAAACTGAATCCATTTAGGATGCGTATCGGAGGAGTATCGGAGAGTTATTCAAGGTGTTCGATGAAATGCCTCTTAGAACATTTTGTTCTTAACATCTAAACTAATTATATATTTGATAAGCTTATTATATGTAGATTATATATATATATATATATATATATATATATATATATATGACTTAATTGATATTGGTAGTGTTTTTTGTGTCGAAATGGACACGGGGACACTCGCACACGCACTGGTGCACTGTCCTGCTACCCGTGTGACCAAACACGCTGGACACGACACGGCTTGAAGTGCCAATGGTTGGTAATGGTAGGGGCATCAACTGAAATTGTACACAAGAAGTCTGGGATAATTTCATTGGGTGTGCGAGGAGTTCTCTCACTCACAAATGTCAGCCGAGCTTACTCACTCACACGTTTTATTGTTCTGTACACATTCTATATGACACCACTTCGATACCTTGTGTGGATACGTTGTCGACACACAGTGGACACGAGGACATCCTAATATGCTAGACACACTGACACATTAGTTTTTATGGATTTTCATGCATCTGCACATACTCACTTGAGCTTGACACACACGTACCACACACAGTACACTGCTCGACACTTCATGTCTGATACCATTTAGGACACTGTTTGGATACTTCGTGGACACTGAGACACCCTCACTCACACTTGGTTGGACACATGTTAGACACCTCTGTGACACAATGCTTGGATACTATAATGTACACTCACTACAGCAGCTTACAGAGACACACCCCCCCTCTTGGTTTATAGTTGAGCAGTTTTTTAAGTTTGGGTTTGATTCCCAGATCTGTGAAGTTCTGAGATGAGGATTTGCATTTTGGTTTTATGAGATGATGTGTATACTTGAATGGTTGTTATTTTTAATATTATATATGTGATATTATGATACATATATATATAAGTTTTTGATGTTTGGTTATCTACATATTACAGACATTTTAGTTATATATATATATAAGTTGGATTTCAGTGTTATCATGTGAGTATCTCAATTTTCCTGTGATTGAGATTGGATGAGGTTTTGTTATTCCAGGTTTCAAAGTTATGGAGAATGGTTAAATAGGTTAGTTATAGGTTTGATATTTGAATGTCTATATAGATATGGGTATAGGCTCCTAACAAGGTTAGTCAGGTCTGGGTTACAGTGTTGGTAGATTTATGAGGTTATGAGAGTCATAGGATATATATATATATATATATATATATATATATATATATTGTTTGCCATTGATTGTAAAAGTACAGAACAGTTTTATGGGAGGACTGAACTTAGACTCACAACACAAACTCGCTTGTACAAAGAAAGCCTAGGGACGAAAGCCTAGGTACAGCAGACTAAGTACAATTGTTTATTTTAGATTCTGGGGGGTGACGATAGAGGCTCGGGAAGGCGACGACAGCCCTGCCTTTCTCCTTGGACGATCGGTGTGCAGCCTTGGCTCCAGAAGATTTGCTCAGCGTTGAAGAAATGCTCTCTTTGCTCTTTCTCTGCTCTTCTCTTCAAGTACTCTGGTGCTCTCTCTGATCTCGAAAAGTGCTCCTGTGTGCTCCTCTCTCTGTGTGTGCGTCTCTCTCGCAAGGAAATGGCACCATGCTATTTATAGGAATGGGGTGTGATCATTAGGGTTGCAAATGATTGCTTCTTGGAGATGGCGGCGGCCTGTGGATTGGTCAATCTAGGCTATTAGTTTTGATTGTGATGAATCTGGACCATCAAGTATAGATTACACCAAATCTCATCAGCAATTAATACTGATTGGAATAAATCTTCCTCATAATAATCTTCTGATGTCTGCGAATAAATTTGATTTATTCTCCTGCCACGTGTCCCAGATTATTGAGATTTGACCCAATCTCTGATTACAATAAATCTGGGAGATTGATCGGCTTAGGACAAGTGTCCTAGGAGCCACTGGGGGGATCTGAACCGCATGACGATTGAGCCGCATAAGATTTGGGTCGCATAAGGTTCGGGCCACGTGTCAGGGCTGCTTGGGTAGTGGCTCCCCCCTTCGAACCCTTGAACCGCATGGAGATGATCATTGCGAGCCGTATAGGGATGCATCCGCCTGGGCCACATAGAAATGGTCCTCTTGAACCGCATGGGAAGGCCTCCGCTTGAGCCGCATGAGACTGTTTCGGTCTGAGCCGCATGGAACGGCTTCATTCTGAACCGCATGGGAAGTCTTCGCTCGAGCCGCATATGATCGTCCACGTGGCAAGGCCACGTGGCATTTTATGGATCTCGGGAGATTTGTGTCAGAGATCTCTTTCTCTTCCCTAGGGGACTGTCATTATGACAGAGTCATAATTACTTCTTTTGTATCAGGGCTGTCACTTTTTCAAAGTTGTCAGCCGTCAAAGTAATTAATGCAACATGGGTCGAAGGGGAGCACTATTACGCTACGTGTCTTCTGAGCCGCATGAAATATTTCAGGCCGCATAGTCCCTGAGCCGCATAGTCTTTCTGTGCCGCATGGGCTGTCTGAGCCGCATGGGGTTCCCTGGCCGCATGGATCATTTTCCATGCTTCTACAAGACCCCCTTCAAAGTTTTCAATTTACAAAATTGAAATACTTTGAATAAGAAGCATGGCTCATGTACTCTTCTTGCCGCATATGCTACGCTGGCCGTATGGATAACTCGGCCGCATGAATGTTTTGGCCGAATGAATATTTCAGCCGCAGGGGTGTGTCAGCCGTATAGCTCTTTGCCACGTGCGCGGGCCTTTAATTGCCTTGAATTCGTTAACGCCGTCTTTAGGGGGAATCCCAAGGGTTGGCTCATTAAATCTTTTTAGATACTATGCCCTGGATGAATCTTGGGGACAAAATCCGAGGAGTCGGTTGCGTCTTCTACGAGGCGGTTACTAGTCCACGTGTCTTCCCCTTCTCTTCTTCCTATAAATAAGAGAGGTTTGAGAGAGAAAACTTCTTTATTTTCTCTCTTACTGCAAATCTTCCCCGTCCCGATCTTCATCTCCCTCTTCGATTTTAGCAGATGGCTCCCAAGAAAACTGTTGCAGCGAAGAAGGCAGCGTCTTCGTCGAAGGGCAAGGCTGCTTCTACTTCGACTGCAGCCGCTCTTCCACCGGTCGTCGTCCCCAATATTCATCCTGACGTTCACCCTCCCATTGTTGGTATGGAGATTGTATGAGTTGGAGAACCCTAACCGCTATGGCTATGTCGCATACTTTATGTACGAGCCTTTACGAGCCGCATGTTCATCCTATGGCTGAGCTGTGAGCCGCATAAGGCTATCCATTGTGTCCGCATATGCGCTTTACTGACGAAGCCGCATAAGCGACGCTGAGCCTCATGGACTTTCACTGAACCGAGCCGCATAAGTGTTCTTCTGAGTTCGAGCCGTATGAGGCTTTGTTAAGTTAGAGCCGCATGAGGCTTCATTAAGTTGGGGCCGCATGGGTGCTCTCCCGAGCTGCATGGGACTTGAAAGCCCCCAACAATTCTTTTTATCCATCCTTTTAACTCACCCTTTTTCTGTCTTCTTTTCAGTGAATTTGCCGGTTAATACGGCTGGAGAACTTCTGGTAGAAAGTCTCCAAGCTGCTCTGGGTTATAGGTACGACCATATTGTTCAGCATATGGCGGATCAGTTTCCAAGTGACGAACCCTCGGCTAGACTAAATGCCATCAAGAATCAGTCTTTCTATTTTTTTAACGCTATGATGAACTCCGGGAAATTTAAAGGGGAATATTTGAAGCCTGCGTTCTTTTTTGGAGACGCCTTGACTGTGGAGAATAGTCATGTTCTGGAGGTGTCGAAGAATTGGAGTTTTGTCTCTAACGGGATGGCGATCCGCATCCCCTAAATGGAGCGATACTTCCCATTATCTTGGTTCAATATGCTCCCATTGGACCGAAAGATGGAGGAGACTTTAACCCCTATCCGAGGTGGGATGTTTGTGGGAAGCATCCATTATAACAACAGTCTGAAGTCAGTGACTGCCGGCAAGGTGCATACCAGCTGTTCTGTGACGGGATTGGTCCCAGGTACTTTCTTGAATGTGGCGGGCCCCAACTTCATATTTTCTACCGCCAATACTTTTATAAATTAACTCGCTCGGAAGGGCTCCTACCCCGTTGGCCGATTGATGCTCCCCAGTTGGGTACATCCTATTCCCTCGTGGACCAATCTGTCCATGTGGATCTTGCAGAAGTATGAGGCCTTTCTGTGTGAGATTGGCCTTTACCATGCTATCCGAGGCACCAGCCATGGCTTGTCCATAAACAAGAAGTTGTTCATGTCTCTGCTGGAGATGTATAACTGCCGTACGGGAACCTTCTATACACCCGTAGGGGAAATAGGACTTGCGCTCCATAAAATACACGCGGTGTCCAAACTTCCTTGGGGGGACGAAGCTTTTGAAGCGTATACTCCTACTAATGAGGAGCTCGAAGATTTAGAACGACGGTATCCCGGCTTCGTGGCTCTCTACCAAGAGATATTGTGCCACAATAGCACCTGTCATCAGATAGCCCGAAAGGATAGCAACTCGGAAGGGAATGCTCCCCATACTAAGGACTGGGTACACTATCTTTTCCCGACAGATGCCTCAGGTCAAGTTACCTCTCGTCGCCCTCGATCGCGGGAAGCGGTTAAAGACTTGGTGTCGTCGGCTAAGAGAGTGGCCACTACCAGTGACAGATTCGGGAGTAAGACTGACTATTTTGGTTACTTTTACCAGGATACCCATGAGCTGTCAGAGAAGGCGCTCTTGGCGGGGTTTTTGATGATATGGCTGCGAAATTGTGTAGTCTCCGGAGGGGCTGGTTCTATTGAGAGAATCAGTCGTAACTTCATCCTTCCGACGGTGAAGTTAGTTTTGAGAATCAGGCTAGCTCTCCTCCCGGCCATGGTATGCAGCATCCATCGTGGACTTCGTACCTTCACATCTAAGGTCATCGCTCACGACGTGACCAAGGATTTTGAATGCACCGAGTTGCCCTATCACTATTTGATGGGGTGGCTGCTGATGAATTATCCGTCTTTGATGAGACCGGGCTCTGAAGATGGTGTAACTGATGATGATGCATTTATCTTCCGTTACCGTGATGAGCCTTGGGAGTGTGAGACCATACGGGCTTGCCGGATGGCCTTGGCGAGGGCGGATATATATCATATTTTTGTATCCGTCCTTCACTTTGCTGCGAAGGACATAGAGGCTGTACATCTTGACGGTATTGTGCCTCCTCAACTTTTGGAGCCTTATCTGCCCAGCAGGTTTGCCCGACAGTTTGGATACAGCCAACTTTGCCTAGACAACCCCAGCTCCTGTCTGGGTTTTGAAGGTAGCCTTCTTGATGGTATCAGGGCTTGGCAATACTACGATACATTCCATACCCGTACCATTTTCTCGGTCCCTGCCATTAAGGCGTCAGTGGAGATCTTGTACATGGCGGCTTTATATCATGTCATGGCAGACAAACCCCCGGTCGGTTTTAACCCAGGTGCCAGTTTTATTGTTGGTACCGGCCTGGAGGAAGGATCTCAAGGGTCCAAGAAGAGAAAGACTAGAGTCAAAATGCCAGATTTGGATTCCGCTGCTGAGGGTGATGAAGACAACGAGTATGATAGAGATGACTCTATCCTTCCAGTGGCAGACGCAGAGGTGGATCAGCCGTCTATTTTGTCAGATAAGATGTTGGGGGATCAGTCACCCGTTGCGCCCGGCCCTACTCCAAAACGTAGCAGGCAAGTTTCTCCTGTTGGCGGTATTTCTCGTTCCCGGAAGCTGGTTGCGACCAGGCACCGCCAGCTAGCCATAAGAGAAAGTGGAGAAGAAGTCAACCCTGCGTCAGCGGTAACCAAACCGCTCTCGATTCCTTCTTCCTTCTTTCCTTCTAGCTTCAATTTTAATCATCTTCGTTCCCTCTTTTAGGTGTCAGGAGAAGATGAAGAGTTTCAAGATGCCGAGGTGGTGACCCAGGATGACGGGGACTCCCGTGAGCATGTTCCTCTTCAAGATGATGCTGATCGATTTGTATCCCCTTTCGAGGTGGCGGGGACAGAGGACGCGGCTGAGTTTAACTCGGGGATCGCGGGTGAGGGGACCATGCCAGGTGTGGATGAGCTGCAGCCTTCATGCTCCTCCCTTGGTAAGATTAGCCGAATCTTAACCTGTGAGGAAGCCTATCTGCTCTATCATCACGTCCTTCGGGTCACGTCGATTGATTGTCATTCTGGGCTTATAGGTCTTGCCCCTCCAGTGCCGAGGATGGACATTGTTGAGACAAACCCAGCCGAAGGGGCACTGGTGGAGAGGGGTGTACCCCCTCACCTTCCGGCTCGTCTTGATGGGCCTTCTGGGGGCTCGAGTTTAGCGGGCCAGGTATCGGGGCAGTCGGGGCAGGAAACGATGGTCCTTGCGTCATTCTCTGCTCCAGCGGCCCCGAGAATAGACCTTTCTGCTCTACCGAGTGTCCAGGCTCTCCGGGCGATGAAAGACGAGTTGGCCTCCATTCATTCATCGTTCTGCTCAGACTCTGTTCCTCTGGTGGAAAGCTCCAGCGTCACTCCTCCGATGTTGCCGTCCTCGCTTCCTCTAACGCCATCCTCTGCGGAAGTTTTGGACGATGCGTTACAGGACGTGGTTGCCAGTTTTTATCGTCATTTGAAGAGGGGAATAGAAGCTGCCGTAGAAAGAGGGAACTCCTTCACCTTGGCCCGACAATACGCCCAGGGTCAAGTCGATATCCTTAGGAATCATCCTGGTGATGCAGGGATGGCCGCATTTCTGGAGGCAAAATTGTTAGAGACTGATCGGTTGGTGGCCGAGCTCCGGGTATTGCGGCAGGCTGATCTGTCTGCTGTTATAAATGAGTAGCGGGGTTCCCTTATCGCCCTCATAGAGAGGACTAAAGCTGCTCAGGATAAAACCAGGTCGGTCATACTGAAGGACCTCAGCGGTTTATCTGATCGGTATGATCAATTGAGTCACACGAATGAAGGCATCACATCCCGGGAGGAGACTGCCTCTCGTGAGATTATTGACACGCGGGAGCAGATTCTCGCGCTTCAGAGGAAGTTGACTTTCTTGGAGTCCGAACTTGAGTTACCCGTACTGACAGGGGGCTGATTGTTCGGGAGGCTGACAGGGTTAATCAAGCTTCAACTGACCTAGAAACTGCCCTGAAGAAGTTGGAAGACGACTGCCAGGCGCTCATGGATTTGGACGATGGGGAGCGGTTATCCCGGGAGGCTGAGCGTCGGGCTCGACAACGGATCGAGCGGGGGACCACCTCAGTGAGAAGCCGTCTCCTAGAATTGAGTAATACCGAAATGTAGTTGGCTTTTCTTTCTTTTATTTTGTTCCTGTTTTCTTTTTGAGAGGGACGTGGTCCCGAAACATGTAATGCTTTTTTCTTCCTTCAAATAAAGAGTACTTTCCATTCTACCCTTCACTTGCATTGCTTGTTATACTTGTGATATTGTGGTGATGTTTTCTCCGTCTTGGGGACTTTTTTGTGGACCTGTTACCCATGGCATACCTTGGTTTTATGTACGGATAACAAGTTTGGTCAGGATATCTGAAACAGCCATGGCAAAGTGATCATGGGTGCTCTTGGTATTGGAAAAAAGAATGTCGTAGAGCAGCTGGGCTCCCGGGGCATGATGAGATGGTGGGTGTGTGCTAAGAAACTTAGCAGAGGATATTTGTGGGCCTATTATCCTTGGCGCACCCTGGTTTTAGGATACGGATAGTAGGATGAAAGGAAACCAACATATTCGCTCAGAGGTTATGAGGACATGGCAAGCATGAGAGTTTTATCGTGGAATCTTCCTGCTCAGGGGTAATGAGGACATGGCAGGAGTGACTTTACGGAGGATATTTTGTGGTCAACAGAGGACATTTGTGGTCAACAGAGGACATTTGTGGTCAACAGAGGACATTTCTGGACCTATTATCCTTGTCGTACTCCGGTTGTGGGTACAGATAATAAGTTAAAAGGGAACCGACATACTTACTCAGACGTAATCAGGACATGGCAAGCATGAGGGTTTTATCGTAGAATCTTCCTGCTTAGGGATAATGAGGACATGGCAAGAGTGACTTCACGGAGGATATTTTGTGGTCAACAGAGGACATTTGTGGTCAACAGAGGACATTTGTGGTCAACAGAGGACATTTGTGGTCAACAGAGGATATTTGTGGACCTATTATCCTTGTCGTACTCCGGTTGTGGGTACAGATAATAGGTTGAAAGGGAACCGACATACTTACTCAGAGGTAATGAGGACATGGCAAGTATGAAGGTTTCTTCTACGGAGCCTTTCCACTCAGAGGTAATGAGGACATGGCAGGAGTGGGCTCAATGAAGAGAGGGTACATAGAACGACTCAGAGGTAATGAGGACATGGAAGTTCTATGTAGGGGTGATTTGTTTTTGGCGGAAGTAAAACGACTCAGAGGTAACGAGGACATGGCCGTTTTAGAAATTTGTGGATCGCTTACCCATTTTGTGCACTGGAAGTACGGGTATTGGATCATGAGGGAGGATCTCTTCCAGGAAGAAAGTTCAGAGGTATGATCATACATGACTTACTGTCTGAAAGAGTGACCGGGATGTGAGTTCAGAGGCACCAGCGGGTACATGACTGGATATTGTGACAGTGTGAGTTCAGCGGCACCAGCAGGTACGTGACTCAATGATCCGAGAAAATTGTAAGGGTGAGTTCAGCGGTGCTAGCGGGCACGTGACTCGAAAATCTGGGAAATTATGGATGTGAGTTCAGCGGTACCAGCGGGCACATAACTCCATGATCTGGAGAATGTCGTTTTAGACATAGTATTTCTTCAGGAACTTGCCGTTGACGGGCAACATGAGCAAATCTCCATTCTGTTTTGCGAGGCGGTAAGCTCCGTTGGAGAATACGGCCTCAATGATAAATGGGCCTTCCCATTTTGGCTGGAACTTGCCGGCGGTCTTGTGAGTCATGACCATCGGTCTCCGGACTGCCAGAACGAGATCGCCCACTTGGAATGTTCTGATCTTGACCTTCTTGTTGAAGGCTCCGGAGATGCGTGTTTGGTATAGTTCGATCCTTTGCTGAGCTAGAAGGCGCTTTTCATCTAAGGCTTCCAACTCTTGTAGTCGGTGTCGGTAGTTATCATCCGTCGTCAATTGATAAGTGAGGGCGACGCGGAGCGAGGGTATTTGAGTCTCTAATGGGAGAACTGCCTCACTCTCGTATACCAGGGAGATTGGTGTGTTCCCGGTAGCTGTTCGGACTGTAGTACGGTACGCCCATAAACATTCACCGAGCTTCTCGTTCCAGTCGTGTTTGTTGGAAGAGACAACCTTCTTGAGGAGTTTGATGATTGTTTTGTTGAATGTCTCTGCCAGCCCGTTTGCTGCCGGGTTGTATGGTGTCGAAGCAATATTCTGGATACGATGTTTATCGCAGAACCGATAGAAGGCATGGCTTGCAAATTGCGGACCATTGTCGTGGATGATCCTCCGGGGCAGTCCAAAGCGATAGATGACGTGATGCTTAAGGAAGCTGATCACGTTCGAAGTCTTTACTTCTGCAAGCGGGACAGCTTCTGCCCATTTGGAGAAATAATTCGTGATTACAAGTATGAAGCGATGTCCACGGGAGGAAGGTAGAGTAATCGGACCGATGATGTCCATCCCCCATGCTTCGAATGGCCAGGATGCCACTGTCGAATATAGAAATTCGGATGGTTGGTGGATGAAGTCTGCGTAGACTTGGCAGGCTTTGTACCTTCTAGCATAGTCTATCGCATCTGCTACCATCGTGGGCCAGTAGTAGCCCATTCGGCGAAGACGGACTTACAATTTAGGACCAGGCTGATGGGCCCCACAGACGTCGTCATGAGCTTCTCGTACAGCTTCTTTGCCTTCTACGTTTGACAGACACAGAAGCAATAATCTATTGTAGGATCGCCGATACAGCATTTTTGTCTCTGTATCATAGAAGAATCTGAGAGAACGCCGTCTGATAGAGGTGGCTTCCTTCGGGTTCTCGGGCAGGATGTCATAGACGGCGAAGTCAATGAATGGTTGTCTCCAATCTGGGACATCATTAATCGTCTGAGTGGAATAACTTGCCATAAATTGAACGTTGTTCTTGGGGCAGACCAGTTCGTGGCCTACTACGTCTACCGATTGATGAGTATGATTTGGCACTGCTAAGGAAGCGGCCAAACCTGCTAAGGCATCGACTTCGATATTTCGGAGTCTGGGGACGTGTTCGATGAAGAACCCCTCGAACGACGAAATGATGTTGATTGTTATTTGGTGATAGAGAATCATGTCTTCGTGGCAAACTTCGTATGAGCCCCGGATTTGATTGACGATTAACTGAGAATTGCCGTCTGCTTCAAGATATTCTACCCCTAGCTCCCTTGCAAGTTGGAGGCCAATGACCAGAGCATTGTACTCAGCCATATTGTTAGAGCAGGGTTCTGTGAGAGAGTAAGCACGGTTGATCACCAATCCGGTAGGAGAAACCAGCACCACCCCGACTTCGACGACGATGTTGCCCTTAGGTCCAGTTCTCGAAGCGCCGTTGAAGAACATTCGCCATATATCATCGTGAGAGGTTGCATACGAATCGGCGACCTCATCTGGGATCTCTTCATATATCCTGGACGACTCCGAGCCCGGGTGGGCTGCCAAAAAGTCTGCCAGGGCTTGACCTTTGACCGCCTTTTGTGGGACGAAGATCATGTGGTAGGGGGATAGCAATATTGCCCATGTAGCGAGGCGAGAGCTGAGTGCCCCTGGTTTAGTCATGAGGACCCTGAGAGGGTTGACTCGTGAGATTACATGTATCGTTTGTCCGGTGACATAGTACCGCGTCTTCTGAATGGCGAACACTAGGGCAAAGCATTCTTTCTCTACAGCGGTGTATCGGTGCTCTGGCCCAATCATCATTCGACTGAGGTAATATATGGCCTGTTCATGGCCTGCATCGTTGTTTTGTGCTAGCAGAGCTCCGAGAGAGTGCTCCATTGCTCGTACGTAGAGCAGGAATGGTTTTCCAGCAACCGAGGCCACCAGGACTGGAGGGTTCGACAAATATTCTTTGATGCTGTCGAAGGCCTACTGGCGTTCTTCGTCCCATACGAACGAGACGCCTTTCTTCATGAGGTGGGTGAATGGCCGACATCGTCCGGAGAGGTTAGAAATGAACCTCCTGATGTACGCTAGCCTCCCTTGAAGGCCTCTGAGTTTGCGAAGATTTCTCGGGGAACCCATCTCCATAATTGCCTTTGTCTTTTCAGGGTCTACATGGATACCCTGGGCGGTGATGATGAAACCCAAGAACTTCCCGCTGGATACGCCCAGAAAGGACTTCGTAGGGTTCATTTTCAAATTGTGCGCTCGCATCAGGTCGAATACCGTCCTCAGATCCTGCAGATGTTCTCCCTTACAGCGACTCTTGACGGCGATGTCATCAACATAGCACTCTACCGTCTTGCGTAAGTGGTCCCTGAAGATGATACGCATGGCTCTTTGATATGTGGCGCCAGCATTCTTTAAACCGAAAGGCATGACTGTGTAGCAATACGTGCCAATCGGTGTTCGGAATGATGTGTGCTTTTCATCGTCAGGAGACATCTTGATTTGGTTGTACCCCGAGAAGCCATCCATGAATGACATACATTCAAAGCCGCAGGTATTGTCAATCATGATGTCCGTGATAGGGAGGGGGAATTCATCTTTGGGGCATGCCTCATTCAGATTGCGGAAGTCGATACAGATTCGAATCTTTCCATTCTTCTTGAGGATGGGTACTATATTGGCGACCCAATCCGAATGTTGTTCCTCACGAATGAAGCCGCTGGCTATCAGTTTATTGACTTCGGTTTTGATCGCATCCATGATGCCTGGGCGGAAGCGTCGCTGTTGTTGCTTGACTGGTTTTGCGTCCGGCCGAATGTTGAGTTTGTGAAGAGCAATATCGAGATTTAACCCCGGTATGTCTTCATAGCTTCATGCGAACACATCAATATATTCTTTGACAAGTTCCAGCAGTGATTCTCGCTCTTCGTCTGTTAAGCTTTTACTGACGAAGATTGGTTTTGGAGAAGATTCGCTGCCGAGGTCGACCTGTATAACCTCATCTTCAGTAGGAGGTTCCCTCAGTTCGAACCGCTTTTCCTATTGCGCATCCAACTGCTGGGCCCTCGGCTCTAGCTCGAGGATTTTGGGGATGTCTTTGTCTTCTTCATAAGCATCAGCGAATGCCATATTGACTGACAAGACTTGTCTGAATACATCTCCGATGCTGGTATCAGAGTCAGAAGTTGGTAACCCGGTCGAATGTGAATGCCAGTCACATTCTTCATCTGAACTTTCAGGGGTCGTTGGGGGTGTTACATACCCTAATCCACATCGAGTCTTGCTATAGTAGTCCCATGGTTTGCCAGCCGGGACCGGAGACTTCAAAGGTAATCGTCGTCCAGTACCGTAGTTCAAACCCGGCATCGTTTCCAGATCATACCCCTGTTTCTGTATGAGATATTTAGATTGGGGGCTATAAAGATACAGAGGTAGTCTTCCGGCATCCGATCCAAGGTTGACTTCTTCTATGGTGAAGGGATGCGGATCGTCCTTTCGGTCGAAGATGATTGGATGGTCCCCTCCCTCGATTATTCGGTAAGCGTCTTCTGCTGGAGTAAGCTGAATTGTGGTGTAGACATTTGTCACCAGTGTGTGTAGGTGAGTGCCTATACCGTGTTCCATAGCGTACATTGTACAAAGCTTATTAAGCTCGAGGTAGTTCAAAGATAGCCCTTTATTGATGAAGTAAGGTATCTTTTCTAGGGGAATTACATCATCTGCAGAGGGAACATCAGTGTGGGCAGCCACATACTTGGCTAGCTTCGGTTCCTCTTCGGCTACCCCTTGTCTAAATGAAGACTAAGAGGACGACCTGGGCAGCTTGATCGTCAGAGGTTCAGCTGATGGAGCAGAGCATGGAGTTGTTGGCAGACTAGCGACCCCCAGTTTGGTACTCGGTGTGGGGCGAGGAGTGGCTGGTTCGCTAGAAGTGTCAGACCTTGCATCGGGGTGACGACCCTTCTTGGGAAGGCGTATTGTCAGTGGCTTGTCGGAGGGATTGAGCTTCTCCGTTTGGGGCTGACCGACTCTCGGCAGTCTGATTGTCATTGGCCCCATTGTGGGTCTTGGCACTTGGCCGGACCTTGGCAGCCGGATTATCGTTTGCTCTTCTTGTGCCGAGAGACTGATTGCGTCCTTCCGCAGAGTGGCAGTAAGGGGTGCAGACCTGCCCGGTTTGCGAGCTTGGAGGTGGATCGTCAGAGGCTCTTCTGATCCTGTGGTTGTCTCGGTACTAGCTTGTACATCTCCATCACCAAGATGCTTCTTTGATTTTTCGTACAGGCAGGAGTCTGAGTAGTAAGATTCGACCCCTTTGAAGGGATCGATATCAGCAAATTCCGTCCTCACGAAGCCGTGTTTGTCGACATATTTGAAGCACTGGTGCAGCGTGAAAGGCACGATCATATAATCGTGTATCCACGGGCGCCCTAAGAGGATGTTGTAAGAAGTGTCTGCATCTATGACATAGCAGGTGACTTCGGATTGGAGGTCGCCAATTTGACACTTCAGACGAACCTTTCTAATTGGGTAGCCCCTGCCCGAATTAAAACCGCTGATGGCGGTACTTGTAGGCGTCAGGCGATGCATTGGGATGCAGAGATGATGTAGCAGATCCTTCGAGATAATGCTTATGGAAGAGCCAGGATCAATGTGCATCCGATCCACCTTTACGTCGCCGATGTATCCAGTGTAGTATAGTGGGCGATCGTGAAGATTAGTTTTGATGAGCATGTCCTACGAAGTGAAGACGATGTTGGGCATTGCTCCCGTGCAGGCACTGTCTTGGAGATCTGCAGGCGGGTTTTCTTCCGTGAGGTTGACTTGAGCCAGGTATGCGTCGGCATTTTGGAGCGCATCGCTCAAAGCCGCACGAACATCTTTGGAGAGTCTCAGGAGCTCGTATAATAACAATTTGGCCGGTGTGTTGGCCAATTGTGCCAAGATGTCGAAGTTGTAGGGCTTCTCCAGCCCTTGGGCTGCCTCTTTTCGGAGGGATTTGTCGAAGCGAGTCTCCCTCAGCCTAGGCTTGTCGGTCGTCGGAGGCTGAGCCGGTCCCGAAGCATCAGTTGTAGTGGGTTGATGATCTTCAGCTGGATTGTCAACCACAGGTTGGGATTGCGCCCCAGACCGCGTGACGACGGCTGTAGCTTCTTCGATGTCTGCCGAGATTGTGCGGCAGGACCTGATTTTTCCATTCTTTTTCTTGCAGATAGAAGAAGATATGGGTCGAGTCACTTCCGATACCAAGTCTGGATGGATCCACATGACCTCCCCTCGTGATGTGGTGAGGGACACTAGACCAGCGGCCTGATCTCGGGGAGAAGGAAGATTAGAGATCTCTATTGTCGCCAGAGGGATGGGGACCACCCCGTCTTGAGTTTCCGTCGGAGGGAAGCTGCCGAATTATACGGACACCATGTTGGCTGCCACGGTTACCTCTTCGAAATCGATAGCCAGAGCATTCGAATCGATGAGGTTTTGGATGTACCGTTTTAGCTGGTAGCAGTCGTGTGTAGCATGGTGGACGTAGCGGTGATAATGGCAGTATTTTGGGTTCTCCATCTCTACCGGCCGCAGTTCCCATCTTGGTGGAGGAAGCTGAATTCTGTCTTCTTGTATGAGCATGTCCAAGATGGGCTTGACGTGACCATCTTCGAAGGAGTAAGTGATTTACGGCCATTGTTTGTCTGCTGGCTTTGGCTCAGGTTTTTGTGCCGTGTCGGCCACCATAGCCTGCTTTTCCCTGCTGTCCCGATTGTTGGAGGGGCTACCCCCATTGTCATTGTTGGGACGCTTGCCCTTGTTCTCTCCGTCTGAGATGTGCAATCCCAGTTGGCGAGCCTTCTTCAGTTGTTCTTCGGCGCTTGTGGCACTGATGATAAACGTCTTCCAATCCTTGAATTGACTTTCGCCCATCCAAAGACTGATTGTTGGGAGCAATCTCTTTTGGCAAATTTCAATCAAGGAGGAATCCGGATTTCCAGATGGCAATTTTATTGCGGTTTGGCAAAACCGCTCGATGTAGTTCCTTGTCAGCTCCTTCTCTCCTTGGACGACGTCCATGAGGGTGGACATTGTGATATCCTGCCCTACTTCATAGAATCTTTCCAAGAATATGCGCTTGAAGCCGGCGAAAGAGTGGATGCAGTTGTCCGGCAGATTGCGATACCAGTCGAAGGCGACTCCTTCCAATGCCCCGATGAATAATCGTGTGAGGATGGCATCGTCATGGGGCAGATGGTCGGTGGTGACCTCGAAGTAAGTGATGTACCGACTTGCTGAGGTCTTGCCATCATAAGGATTGATGTTGAACGACTTATATCTTGGTGGGAATGGAACATCCCTCCATGCAGCAGGGTATGGTTGCCGTATTCTGAGGTCTTGAGAGTTTTCTTGAGCGTGGAACATGGCTCGGAGCTCTTGTACCTCTCTTCTCGCTTTGCGGGCCTCATCCACGGCGGTGGGAGCCGTTGTTTCAGGAGGATCGTTGCCCGGGTTTGGTGCTGCTGAATTCGAGTCCACTTTGACTGCGGGACCTGCGCTTGTTTGGCCAGGCGTCCCTCCTTGCAGAGTTGGAAGGGCCACTTTAATCTCGTCCACAGACTTGACCAAGACAAGCAATATGGCTTCGAGCGTGTCGATGCATTGGCGATCGCTGGAACCACCTTGGCTGCTGTCTGTCATGAATACCGTCTTCACATGAGGAGAGATGGACGGAGCGGTGGAGGAAGCGCCCTCCGAATCATACCCTTGTAGTGAGAAGTCATCGGGGTACGTGGGTATGTTCTCTTCTGGTTCAGACTCGGAGGGAACAGTACCCCCAGTCTCCGAGTTCGCCTCGTCTTGGGAGTTGTGGACGTCCTCGGGGACGTCGGGGTTTGCTGTATCTGATGGGAGAGTTGTCTCCCCTGGCTCGTCTTCTTGGAATATCGAGTTGTCGTGGAGGTTTGGAGGAGTGCTACCCCCAGCCCCAGCAACCCCCTGTGTTGTGGACGACGAATCTTCCACTGTAGCAGATTTCGTCTTAGAGCGAGTACCTTGGAAAACTCCGGTGGTGGGCACCCGCTTAGACGACAGTCTTTTAGTCGCAGTGGTTGAGATCTTCGGGCTGGGAACATTTGTCTTCTTCCCCCTTCCATCAGCGGGGACTTTCCGAGCAGAGTTGCAGGAGACGACGGGTAGTGCCTCGTCTTCTGAAGATGGCTATTACAGTCTTTGAAAGACAGACTGCCGGTCTTTTCGCATCGTCGTGCTGTTGCAGCAGTAGTTGACGATGACTTGGGTGCAGTGACGTCCGTGGGAGGACTCTTTGTACCCCGATGCATCCTCTCTTTCCTTGCGTTTGTGGAGAATGGCCTTACGCAAGTCAGATGGGTCTAGACCGACCGTGTTTGCTCTCCGGATTTTGGGAGACTTTTGCGAACCTCTCTGTCTGTCTGCCATCGGGGGCTGGACTCGAGTGGTTCTGTACAACTTTCCATCCGAGGCCCGCGTAGCAGTATGCGAAACGCTCGGATGGTCAGAGGTCAGATCAGCGGGCCGAACTCGCCAGGCTCGTGCTGCTTTAGACTTCTTCGCTCTAGTGCGTAAGGGCACATAGTAGGAAGAGTCTAAGTGATACTGGAGAGAGTTAGACATATCTTCTTGGGAGCACAAGAGATCATGACCGTACGAGAGACGGTCGAAGACAGAGCCGCGTGGAGTAGGCGTCATGCGGCTGTCATCATTGGCCCGTATGCGGCTGGCAGACGTAGCCGCATAGGTCTTCTTCATGCGGCTGGACGTCTCAGCCGCATGGGTCTTCTTTATGCGGCTGGATGATCTGGCCGCATGGATTTTCTTCATGTCACCCCCAGTTTTCAGAAATAGGGATTTTTTGTCATTTTATATTTTTGAATATTTTTAAAATTTATTTTATTATTTATGATATTATTTTGGGGTTGAAATTTATTTTATTATTTATGATATTGTTTTGGGGTTATTTGAGTCGGGTTCGAATTTCAACTCAATCCGACTTGAAACGGAAACCCGGGGATAGTTTGACTCTAGTGGGACCCACACACTAGTTAGGCATGGCCCACATGATATTAATTTTAGTCCACATGATAGAAATATTTTAGTTAGAGGTTAGACTAATTATTATGGATAAGGTTAGTGTGATTAGAGACTTTAGAATGACTAATTTAGCCACAACCAATTAGCCCTTTCCTAATACTCATAGAATAGGTTAGTGGGGGCATTTTAGACCTTACCATAATAGGACAAATAGCCCCATATGGCCAGCCACTTTGGGAGAGGATAGGCTCAAGTTCATTTCATTATTCTCATCCACACTCTCTCTCTTGTTCTTCCCAAAATTTCTAGAGAGCAATCCCTAGCAATTTCTCCACCAAATCCTTCCATTTCGCCACCCAATCTTCTTTTTTCCTTCTCCATTCTAGCCAAGGAGGAAGCTACCCAAGTTTGGAAGGATTCGGAGCTCGTTCGTGTCCTTTTGGAATCTCTACGTGTCGGTGTCGTTCCGGGAAGGCTTTTCTTCGATTTGATCTACCGGGAGGTATAAATCCCTTCTCCTTTTTATTTCCTCATGCATATAGATCTATTTTGAACCCATAGGAATGACCTCCATGGTTGTATCTCCATTTGTGTCCATTTCGTGTCCATTTGGAGGTCATAGGAGTGTCCTTTGTGTTGTGGTTGTGTCCATGTGAAAAAACCCCAAATTTGGACACACTATGTGTTGTTGTTATGTATGAATGAATTATTACATGTTTAATCTCATATTTTTGTATTGGAGATGTGTTCTATAGTGTATCATATATATATATTAGTGTAGAGAGTGAGTTCTTGATATATTATGTTATATACTTGTGTTCTTTTGTCTCAAACTACCCAAATCCGACATGATTTTTATCCACGTTTTTAATTTTAGCCCTAACTTAGAAATGTCATAACTTCTAGCTCAAAGTTCGGTTTAATCTTCTATTTTTTTTAAAAGAAGCGTATTGAAGTTAGCTTTCCAAAAACATATATTAATAGGCCTAATTCTTTCTGTAACTTTCTGGATAATTATTTGAGTGTCAGCTGTACGAAAGACAAACGTGTTCTTTGCGATTCCGGGAGTTTTCGGAAACGAAAACGCGATCCGTTTGAAGTTTCGAAAAGCTAACACATAGATCTATAACGTACTTTAATCCAATATTTTAATTCATACTGAGATGGTACAGTATTGATTATTAGTAGGAGTTACTATTCGGCATATGTATTTTGTGCACCCTTGTGTGTAATATAATGTTCTATTTGATTTTAGCCCATGTTAATGTATATACATTATGTAAATAAATAGAGAATGCAAGCATGAGTAAATGTTTAAATAAATAATGTATGAGGTGTAAGTATCCTATCTAATGTAAGCATGTATAAGTATGGCTTATAATGAATATGTAGGTTCCATAGTATGTAATGTATGGTGCATATAGTAGTACAAGAGAATAAATGAATGATGAATGAATGCAAGCATGAATGTAATGTAATAATAGATATAATGTATGCAATATACAAGTTAATGAGATGTAATGTTCTATGTTAACACAAATCCTATATTACCTCATGTACCCCTTACACTATGTAGACACTATCACACTTGACACTTTGTTCACTTACACTTTGACACTCTTTGATATGTATACACTATGTATGCCTATTTAACCCTCACTTGCCCCTTTGCCATGTTCACATACACACACATAGCCTCTTAAATAAGTATTTATGAATACAGTTAACTTAGCTATGTATGTATATTATATATATGTTAGCATATTGTATTGTAATATATAAGTTTATATAACCATTTGAAATGCCATGATTATAGACCTAATATTGAATACCAATATATACATGTGTATATATGTGTAGACATATATAGTTTAAAGTAATAGATTACCTAGTGTATATCCAATGTGAATTCTTGCCTATTTGAGTATTGAATAATTGCATGCTATATAGAGTTGGGTGTATGTTGGCTTGTATAGCCTTGTATTGATGTGTGCTTGCTAGGATAGTCTTGGTTAGGCCTAGTAAGACTTGCTGGGTTAGGACATGACCTAGTTTGACTAGTGCAGTTGACCAAAGTTGACCAAGGGTTGACTTTAGCCTAGTTTGACCTAGATTCATGTAGAATGCATTGTAGTGCTTTATATTATCCTTCTGGACATGTTGTGACTTGTGCTGTTCCAATTAGGAGCCAGACACCTCTCCTCGGACAGTATCTTTACCTTGGACATTCTGATATCAGGCGAGTACATTCTCTGACCGTTTCATACTTGTCTGGATTTATATTCTTGCTCTAGATTACTGTACTTGATGCTGACACGATTGTTATCACGGATTGGTACTATACGGATCTCCTTTTGGGATGTTTTCCCCTTGTATTCACTAGATACATATTGTGATGTGCGTTTCACTTCCATATTGTATTTATTGAATACCTATATCCATGTATACTCCTTGTGTATATTGTACTCTCAGTATCACATGAGTCCCAGGGATAGACCATTGTACTCTATTGTATAATATTGTACAACTATTGTATAATATTGTACATCTATTGTATAATATTGTACACCTATTGTATAACATTGTACACTATTGTGCAAGATAACGTAACAGGAGTGGATCCTTGTGTATTGATTGGGGAGGAGGAGTAGAATTGGTTATGTACTCAAATCCTATTGTACAATATTGTATAACTATTGTATATGTCTATTGTACACCCACGTACAATGGAGTTACCATTGCATTTTCCTAGCCCGTTTACATAACCAGATTGTACTCTAAATCACATGTTCCTTACAGTTCTTACTTATCATATTTAGATATTTTCTGTTATCAAAATCTCTACTGTTTTTCATATATCTTCTTCTTCAGCTTTTCATGTACTTTACTCTATTGCATGCTTTATATTTTCTAACTCGATATGAACTGCGTGAGATGTTTTGTGCTCGCTCCTGTCCTGACTGAACCTGTTGATAAATTTTACAGATAGCCTGGGATTGCCTGCTAGCCTAGAGGAGACACAGTAGAGGTTGTTTAGATAGTTATTTTATTTTGTCTGGTATTGTATTTACTTGTGGATTACTGTATTTGAGTTTTAAGATGTATTTCTGGGATTATGTATCTTAGACACTTAGACTTCTATCTCCTGTATCTCTTTTGGATTTTATGTTTATCTATCTTTATCATTCTACCTTTGATTGTGATTGAGTTGTACCTCTGTGTTGGCCTCCTTATGGAGAGTATTCATATTATGCTAGTTATAGTTCATGACCTAGAACAGCGTTCTACCGCCGACACTGCGGCGTAGGCTGGGCGTTGTTACGTACTCGTACCCTCATGGTGGGTACGGGTCGTGACATATTTTTAGTGGTGGCCCATGCAGGCCGAGTTTATGTAGTGGTATTCAAACTAGAGTACCACTACAGCCTGCAGTAGGAATAGGATATATTTTGAAGGTACTCAATCACGGTTTGGATTCCTTGAGAGATTCCTGGGACGACCCTTGAGAATCTTATTTTAACTTCGATTTGAAATATGTTTTTCCTTGATTTGATTTACCTTTACTTCCTGTTATTGAACTTGATTTTGATGGATTATTGTTGAATTTCGAATCTTGATGTTAGTGGTTGAATTTGAGTCTGTATTTTATGATTTTGATGGATTATTGTTGAATTTTGAATCTTGATGATAGTAGTTGAATTTGAGTCTATATTTTTATGATTTTTGATGGATTATTGTTGAATTTTGAATCTTGATGTTAGTTGTTGAATTTGAGTTTGTATTTATATGTATATGTACATTTTTTTGGAATTAAGGTATAACCTGATAACATACTTGATAAGGATAGTGAGAAAGGTAAAAGTCTACTTTATTATGTAATTTAGAATTTATTGCAGTCATATTTGCTAGCATGACAAGGACGTAGATCCTGATATAGCTATACTTATCTTAGTTATGAAATATAGATTTTCTTGCAGCCATACCGGGTGGCGTGGTAAGAATTCTAGATAACATGATTATAGGGTGTATGTCTTATTATGGACTCTATCGTTTATTGCAGCTATGCTTATTGGCGTGGCAGAATTCTGACAACATAATTTCAAGAAGATGCATATGATTATCAGATTGTACCTTAAATATTTTTGAGCATGTTTTCTCTACTTTTGTTTCAGTCCTTCAAAAAAAAGGAAAAAAAAAAGAGAGAATTGTTATTTGTTTGTTTTATTTTGTTTCTCATTTATTTAACTTAGGAGTAGCTTTAGCTGTTTTTATAAACTTTGTGTAACTTCTTACTATGAAATTCTTCTTAATACAATGAATCGATGATTTTGCTAGACTTTATCTTGGATTTGAAAATTTAGCTCTGGGTTTCAAAATGGATTTTTCTTTTAAACAGATAAGCAAAAACAGATTTTATCGTTATTTCTTTCTTGCTATTATTCTTGTATTAAATAATAATAATAATACTGTCTTGATTACGTCAATCACCTGCTTGCAACCTTGGTAGGAATCTAATTGTTGGTCTTAACGTAGAATTAAAATTTTATATTGGGACATGAGAATATATATGAATATATATAGTGGACACTTTCCTGACACTTATGCATGCTACACTTGATTTCCACCTATCTGAATACATATTAATATGTCGTTAATGTTTAAATTTTCAAAACCCCAACATTTTTGATTCTTTGCTTTTCCTAGCTTAACTTGTAATTTAAATATAAAATTTTATGATAATAGTTTTATTTATATCACTGCACATGTATGTTATACGTAGGGTTTCAATTCAAAAAAAAATTTGGTTGAGTTTTGTGTTTAAATTTGTCAAATCTGAGACTGTGTGCATATTAACCCTTAATACGGGATTTTAAATGTTAGTTCAAATTGATTGTTTTAAATGTAATATTTAGAGCTGTGTACATTGTTGTTGTAGGGATATAAATTTAGGTTCCATATTCTTACATGTTAGGTCGTGATAAACATTGAGTTGGTTTTGATGTGCAAATTCTCCAAAATCCTGAAAACTGAATACATGTTAACATTTTTACATTGATTTCCATGTTTAGTTCAATTTCAGATTTAACATGTAATATTGAACTGTATGCGTAGATAAATGTATTGATAGTATATTAGGGTTTCATTTCTATCATGTTATGATGTATTGGGAGCATTGAGATTAGTTGTGATGTTTCAAACTCCTAAATTTTGAAATTGCATTATGTTAATATTGCACTGGTTTAAATGTTAGCTTATTTTCAGATTTTGTATGTAAATGCTGAACTAAAACTGGGTTTAACCTTTCAATACTAAGCTATAACCCTGTACAAGGACACACACACCCTAACTTAGTATACCCTGTCATGTAACCTAACTCTTCCTCTCTATGTCATGATTATATATCTATATAGATATGTATAGAGCTTAGGCATACATGTTATAATGTATATACATACATAAATAAATCTCTACCTCTTTATATATACATATATACATGGTTAGCCATGTATGTTATGAGCAAATGAGTTGTGTATTGTAGATTGTTTAACCAATATGCCATGATTAGTGTAACTTGATAGTTATTGTTTGAAACCCCAAATCCTCCTATGCACTTTTATGTATATTTCACATACACACACGTCTATTATCTAACCATATGAACATGTCTACATACACCCATACACACACGAACTACATAACTTGTACATAATGCTAGCTTTTCCCTCTCTAACGCTATATATATAAATATATTATGATTGGATTTCCATGCAATTGGCTTTCATTCTTTAACTTTTGATTTTGATTTTCTTGAATAGTACCCCTTATTAGATAAATGGTAGTTAACTTTATTTTATTTTGATAAGTACCAGTTTTCATATAGGATGGTAGACTGCCTTACAGTCTTGATGATTGTTATTTATGTATCTTTTCTAGTTTAGCACCCTAGATTGCTTGTGTGTTTTGATACCATATGACCGTTTTGGTTTAGCATGACTAGTATACCTAGATGAAACTTTCACTACCACCGTATGCCATGACCCTGTATGTCATCCTTTTAAATCATATGAATGTTTAAGTTCTGAGACTTTGATTGTGGGGGGGGGGGGGTTTGACCTAGAAGGAGTATGAACATTTTAATTTTGAGGATGAAATTTTTTCTAAGGTGGGTAGACTTGTAACACTCAGTTCTCTAAAATGAGGGTAATTTTGAAATTTTATAATTTTAATCATTTATTGATTTGACATTTAAATCATGATATAATTTTTGGTAATTTTTAAATCATTTTAAAACTATTTAAAATCATGACTTATGATTTTGATGTTTTGCTAGTGAAACCCTAGAGACTGTTTGACCTAGAGCCTAACCATGTGATTAGGATATTTTAATGTCATTTCTGGCCTAAGGATATTTTTTATTTGACCTCTTTGAATTATTTTGATATTTATTGCGTTGGTGATTGTTGATTTTGACCTTTGATAGGTGTGATTTTGTGATGGTTTTGTGTCCGTATCGGACACGTATCAGTTTTTATTTACAAATGTTTGATGTGCCTCAAAGAAATTTTTTTTATTGCTGATTTTTTTTTGAAAAGTATTTGAATGAGATTGTTTTCTGCATGTGTTTTCTGTGATTGCTTTGTTTTAATTTCGAGGACGAAATTTTTTTAAGGTGGATAGATTTGTCACCCTCAGTTTTCAGAAACAGGGTATTTTTGTCATTTTACATTTTTGAATATTTTTAAAATTTATTTTATTATTTATGATATTATTTTGGGGTTGAAATTTATTTTATTATTTATGATATTGTTTTGGGGTTATTTGAGTCGGGTTCGAATTTCAACTCAATCCGACTTGAAACGGGAACCCGGGGGTAGTTTGACTCTAGTGGGACCCACACACTAGTTAGACATGGCCCACATGATATTAATTTTGGTCCACATGATAGAAATATTTTAGTTAGAGGTTAGACTAATTATTATGGATAAGGTTATTGTGATTAGAGACTTTAGAATGACTAATTTAGCCCCAACCAATTAGCCCTTTCCTAATACTCATAGAATAGGTTAGTGGGGGCATTTTGGACCTTACCATAATAGGACAAATAGCCCCATATGGCCAGCCACTTTGGGAGAGGATAGGCTCAAGTTCATTTCATTATTCTCATCCACACTCTCTCTCTTGTTCTTCCCCAAATTCCTAGAGAGCAATCCCTAGCAATTTATCCACCAAATCCTTCCATTTCGCCACCAAATCTTCTTTTTTCCTTCTCCATTCTAGCCAAGGAGGAAGCTACCCAAGTTTGGAAGGATTCGGAGCTCGTTCGTGTCCTTTTGGAATCTCTACGTGTCGGTGTCGCTCCGGGAAGGCTTTTCTTCGATTCGATCTACCGGAAGGTATAAATCCCTTCTCCTTTTTATTTCCTCATGCATATAGATCTATTTTGAACCCATAGGAATGACCTCCATGGTTGTATCTCCATTTATGTCCATTTCGTGTCCATTTGGAGGTCATAGGAGTGTCCTTTGTGTTGTGGTTGTGTCCATGTGGAAAAACCCCAAATTTGGACACACTATGTGTTGTTGTTATGTATGAATGAATTATTACATGTTTAATCTCATATTTTTGTATTGGAGATGTGTTCTATAGTGTCTCATATATATATATTAGTGTAAAGAGTGAGTTCTTGATATATTATGTTATATACTTGTGTTCTTTGTCTCAAACTACCCAAATCCGACATGATTTTTATCCACGTTTTTAATTTCAGCCCTAACTTAGAAATGTCATAACTTCTAGCTCAAAGTTCGGTTTAATCTCCCGTTTTTTTTAAAAGAAGCGTATTGAAGTTAGCTTTCCAAAAACATATTAATAGGCCTAATTCTTTCTGTAACTTTCTAGAGAATTATTTGAGTGTCAGCTGTACGAAAGACAAACGCGTTCTCGGTGTTTTCGCGATTCCGGGAGTTTCCGGAAACGAAAATGCGATCCGTTTGAAGTTTCGGAAAGCTAACACATAGATCTATAACTTACTTTAATCCTATATTTTAATTCATGCTGAGATGGTACAGTATTGATTATTAGTAGGAGTTACTATTCGGCATATGTATTTGTGCACCCTTGTGTGTAATATAATGTTCTATTTGATTTTAACCCATGTTAATGTATATACATTATGTAATTAAATAGAGAATGCAAGCATGAGTAAATGTTTAAATAAATGATGTATGAGGTGTAAGTATCCTATCTAATGTAAGCATGTATAAGTATGGCTTGTAATGAATATGTAGGTTCCATAGTATGTAATGTATGGTGCATATAGTAGTGCAAGAGAATAAATGAATGAATGCAAGCATAAATGTAATGTAATAATAGATGTAATGTATGCAATATACAAGTTAATGAGATGTGATATTCTATGTTAACACAAATCCTATATTACCTCATGTACCCTTACACTATGTAGACACTATCACACTTGACACTTTGTTCACTTACACTTTGACACTCTTTGATATGTATACACTATGTATGCCCATTTAACCCTCACTTGCCCCTTTGCCATGTTCACATACACACACATAGCCTCTTAAATAAGTATTTATGAATACAGTTAACTTAGCTATGTATGTATATTATATATATGTTAGCATATTGTGTTGTAATATATAAGTTTATATAACTATTTGAAATGCCATGATTATAGACCTAATGTTGAATACCAATATATGCATGTGTATATATGTGTAGACATATATAGTTTAAAGTAATAGATTACCTAGTGTATATCCAATGTGAATTCTTGCCTATTTGAGTATTGAATAATTGCATGCTATATAGAGTTGGGTGTATGTTGGCTTGTATAGCCTTGTATTGATGTGTGCTTGCTAGGATAGTCTTGGTTAGGCCTAGTAAGACTTGCTGGGTTAGGACATGACCTAGTTTGACTAGTGCAGTTGACCAGAGTTGACCAAGGGTTGACTTTGGCCTAGTTTGACCTAGATTCATGTAGAATGCATTGTAGTGCTTTATATTACCCTTCTGGACATGTTGTGACTTGTGCTGTTCCAATTAGGAGCCAGACACCTCTCCTCGGACAGTATCTTTACCTTGGACATTCAGATATCAGGCGAGTACATTCTTTGACCGTTTTATACTTGTCTGGATTTATATTCTTGCTCTAGATTACTGTACTTGATGCTGATACGATTGTTATCACGGATTGGTACTATACGGATCTCCTTTTGGGATGTTATCCCCTTGTATTCACTAGATATATATTGTGATGTGCGTTTCACTTCCATATTGTATTTATTGAATACCTATATCCTTGTATACTCCTTGTGCATATTGTACTCTCAGTATCACATAAGTCCCAGGGATAGACCATTGTACTCTATTGTATAATATTGTACAACTATTGTATAACATTGTACATCTATTGTATAATATTGTACACCCATTGTATAACATTGTATACTATTGTGCAAGATAACGTAACAGGAGTGGATCCTTGTGTATTGATTGGGGAGGGGGAGTAGAATTGGTTATGTACTCAAATCCTATTGTACAATATTGTATAACTATTGTATATGTCTATTGTACACCCACGTACAATGGAGTTACCATTGCATTTTTTTAGCCCGTTTACATAACCAGATTGTACTCTAAATCATATGTTCCTTACAGTTCTTACTTATCATATTTAGATATTTCCTGTTATCAAAATCTCTACTGTTTTTCATATATCTTCTTCTTCAGCGTTTCATGTACTTTACTCTATTGCATGCTTTATATTTTCTAACTCGATATGAACTGCGTGAGATGTTTTGTGCTCGCTCCTGTCCTGACTGGACCTGTTGATAAATTTTACAGATAGCCTGGGATTGCCTGCTAGCCTAGAGGAGACACAGTAGAGGTTGTTTAGATAGTTATTTTATTTTGTCTGGTGTTGTATTTACTTGTGGATTACTGTATTTGAGTTTTGAGATATATTTCTGGGATTATGTATCTTAGACACTTAGACTTCTATCTCCTGTATCTCTTTTGGATTTCATGTTTATCTATCTTTATCATTCTACCTTTGATTGTGATTGAGTTGTACCTCTGTGTTGGCCTCCTTATGGAGAATATTCATATTATGCTAGTTATAGTTCATGACCTAGAACAACGTTCTACTGCCGACACTGCGACGTAGGCTGGGCGTTGTTACGTACTCGTACCCTCACGGTGGGTGCAGGTCGTGACACTTCATGCGGCTGGTAGATCCACCCGTATGAGCCTCCTACATGTGGTTGGCAGATTTGGCCACAGGAGTGCTCGGCTTCTTCTTGGGGCGCATAGAGTCGCTCTTTGTCCCTGCAAGTCCAGCATCGTAGTGCTTTCCTTTGCCGGTCTTGGGGACAGCAGAGTTCTCTACTGCTCGAAGTGGAGCCGCATGAGAATCGCCCTCGCCGTCTTGGGTAGCAGAGAGTACCCCGTCCAGAGCTTGTGGAGGAGCAAATAATTTTGGTCTCCACTCGCAGGGAGCTTTCTTTGTGCGTGTTCGCTTCTGGATCGGACCAGCACTTCCTTCAGAGAGCATCCCTTCAAACGCTTGTTGGTCGAAATGGACGACCATCTTCTGTTGCGTGGAGCCAAGCTTGGCTGCATCCGACTGCGTCACCAACTCCTCAGCCGTAGAGAAGTTTGTCCCCAGCAGAGTCGCCATCGTGTTTGCCATTGATTGTAAAAGTACAAAATAGTTTTATGGGAGGACTGAACTTAGACTCACAACACAAACTCGCTTGTACAAAGAAAGCCTAGGGACGAAAGCCTAGGTACAGCAGACTAAGTACAATTGTTTATTTTAGATTCTGGGGGTGACGATAGAGGCTCGGAAAGGCGACGACAGCCCTGCCTTACTCCTTGGACGATCGGTGTGCAGCCTTAGCTCCAGAAGATTTGGTCAGCGTTGAAGAAATGCTCTCTTTGCTCTCTCTCTCTGCTCTTCTCTCCAAGTACTCTGGTGCTCTCTCTGATCTCGAAAAGTGCTCCTGTGTGCTCCTCTCTCTGTGTGTGCGTCTCTCTCGCAAGGGAATGGCACCCTGCTATTTATAGGAATGGGGTATGATCATTAGAGTTGCAAATGATTGCTTCTTGGAGATGGCAGCGGCCTGTGGATTGGTCAATCTAGGCCATTAGTTTTGATTGTGATGAATCTGGGCCATCAAGTATAGATTACACCAAATCTCATCAGCAATTAATACTGATTGGAATAAATCTTCCTCATAATAATCTTCTGATGTCTGCGAATAAATTTGATTTATTCTCCTGCCACGTGTCCCAGATTATTGAGATTTGACCCAATCTCTGATTACAATAAATCTGGAAGATTGATCGACTTAGGACACATGTCCTAGGAGCCAGTGGGGGATCTGAACCGCATGACGATTGAGCCGCATAAGGTTCGGGCTATGTGTCAGGGCTGCTTGGGTAGTGGCTCCCACCTTCGAACCCTTGAACCGCATGGAGATGATCATTGCGAGCCGCATAGGGATGCATCCGCCTGGGCCGCATGGAAATGGTCCTCTTGAACCGCATGGAAAGGCCTCCGCTTGAGCCGCATGAGACTGTTTCGGTCTGAGCCGCATGGAACGGCTTCATTCTGAACCGCATGGGAAGTCTTCGTTCGAGCCGCATATGATCGTCCACGTGGCAAGGCCACGTGGCATTTTATGGATCTCGGGAGATTTGTGTCAGAGATCTCTTTCTCTTTCCTAGGGGACTGTCATTATGACAGAGTCATAATTACTTCTTTTGTATCAGGGCTGTCACTTTTTCAAAGTTGTCAGCCGTCAAAGTAATTAAT